>CATQJL010000316.1:52074805-52401605 GCA_958299035.1 Cylicocyclus nassatus | reverse complement strand
AAGCAGTGGTATCAACGCAGAGTACTTGCCGTCTGTTCAATAAAGCTCTAATAGTTTAGTGTTCTATTAACACACCAAGAGCCACCATACTCCACTACAGGCGCCACCCATTCGCCTAAGGCCACAATAAAGCCTACCAACCACCCCTTCCAAATGGAAATCCTGGCTACCACTAATAGATGCTCAGACAATTGCATCGGGAAGTTCGCGGGTGCTTGTTCGACCACCAATCATCCATGCCGCGAACTGCCCGGTAAGCTCATATACTAGACCCGATAAGTGACCGCGGCGCATCCTGTAAGAGCCCGTTAGGCGCCTATAGTTGACCCGATTTTGTAGGACCTAGGAAGAGTGAAGAACTATTTAGTCTTTCATTCAAAATTGCCGCTTGGGTGCAAACTGAGCAACTTGTTAGCTCATCTTTCACATCACCTACGGTCGTCGATCTCAACCAGTCGCTGGAGTTTATTTCATGATCATGAAAACTCGACTCCGTCAGAAAGGACCAAATCCGAGACGTGATATCCAGCTTTATAAACACCTAGGGTAGCTCCATCGCTGCGGCGTACCTCACGCGGGTTGCGCCTTACCCTACAGTGTGTAAGAAGTGCGGCCTTCGATAAGGCCCGCGGCCCGCCGAGGGAGGTGGTTGGGCCGCGACACTCCCGATAATTATTTCCCAATTTCATCTTTGGCCGCGGCGTTCCCGGCAAAATGTACATGGGCCGCGGCGTGCTGGGCTGAAATTTCAAGGGCCGCGGCGCTCCATGTAACACGCTTTGAGGCCGCGAACTTTCCGATGGAATTGTCTGAGTGCCATTCTCGGAGGAGGGTGGGCGTGCCTCCCCCCCTCCCTTCCGAGAATGGGTCGCAAAATTTTTGAATGTCACTTACTTGGATTATAAAAATGTGCAGGTGGCTTGTTTGTATTATACTTGATGCAAAAATAATAGCCGTTTTTCAACCCGTTTTTTAGGATAACTTTTTCTCATCACAATTTCTTCTTTAAAACATATGCAGCATATTAATGGGAAACTCTTTTCATTCTCACTCTAATGGTTGCTAAAGCTTCTTCCAGCCTCAGTGTTGAAGAGTTACAGAACTCCAAATAGCCAAAATCGGAATTTCAATGCATTCACTTTCCTGGCCAAAATTCAGGCGCGAAAGAAGGGCGCTTTTTCGAAAATCTAGCTACTGTATGCAAAAGAAATTGTTTCTATCCCACCTACACTTGACACACTTTTTGAGGTCACAAGCTGATATATCGATAAGTCAACGGGGAACGGAACTTACCTACCCGAGATATTCTCGCACCTCATGGGTGTGTGTCTGCGGGGTATAATTAAGCATAGCGAGCTCGCTGCTTCCAGATTCTCCTTAGGATACAGCGCTAAGCTAAGCCCCGCCCACACACCGCACCTTTTTGGCATAGAAACAAGACATGCCCGAAAACCTGGCAACACCTGGAATCGAGGCTGGTTCAGCGCCAGAATGTGCTGGAAGAGGGCTGCGTGGCTCAAAATGGAGCTAATGGAAAGAAAAAAAAAGACGGCTGTAATCAGGAGGATAAGGCAAATCTGAATATGAAAGTCCGAGTTAGAAATTCTCAATTTTATGCAAAAAAATTTCATAAACTTAAGAGTATGAAATCATTATCATTGAGGTTACATCCTCAGGACATGCTGTTCTCACTAGAATAATGGGTCATTCTTCTAACGTTTCAAGAGAGACAGTGAAAAAGCAGTTTTACATGCGTTCTAATGCGTGTTTTTTTTGTCGAAGTTTCTTAAGCTAAAAGTCAGTTCACCAAAGCAAAATTCGGCTCCTATAAGAAAAGACAGCGCAAAACCAATAGCATATTATGAAAGAGCGCCTCAGAAAACCTCTAGATTCGTATATTAATCAAAATCGAGCAGATAGTTGCTGAGCATAAATTTTGTGATTCTATTGAATTCCCGGTTTCATGATTGAAGGATGCATCTCGAAAGAGTCGATGGATGAAGGCGGGGCTTAGAATACACACAGACTAGGTTCTGTACACTATGCTAATTGCGTACCTGATTGCTCATGATACCTAAGGTACGCCGCGGCAAGTCTTTCGGGTAGGTAAGTTCCCGCACCCTAAGTCAACATGCGCAGTCGTTGCGGTCATTCAGTGCCCCTTGGACTTCTATCAAGAAGGCAATCTCCAAAGCTTTGCTCACTATTGTAACCATAAGGGTAGGGCATCCTATGGACAGGCTTCGCAGAAACATCCCTGTTTAGTGCGCCAAAAATCAAGAAGATCCATAATTTGAGACTTTGCTATGAAAAATTTGGAAGAAGCGACAATTTTAGACTTTGATCTTTTTCTTTTCACGAATTTCCTTGTTTAAGCCTTTCCCGTCTTCGTTTTACTTTTGGCTTGCGGTTACAAGATAGGCTACTTATCATGCATATCACGAACTCTGGAGGGAGCTATGATACGTCAGAAACGAGGTTTTAGCAAAAACGACTTTTTTTAAATCCATATTTTCTGCCCATTTGTGATATCAGTATAAATCAGGGCTCGGCACAGCTGGCACCGGGTCAAGCTGGATATCGTTTCTAGGGCGGAAAGCAAAGGGGATATCGTTTTGACAGAGTCCGAGGCGGAGAAACGCCGCAAAAACGCCGCCGGCATGCCACCGGCAAGCTGTTTATCAACAAACAGAGGCGTTGTTTTCAGCCAAAATGCAATAGTATGATACCAAATTTGGTGTATGCATGCGCGTTGGTGGACACGAACTATGGCCCAAAAATTTATGAAAACTTATGTGAATGAAAGCTGTGCCACTTTTTTCTGAATTAGCTGGCACCGTGCCAGCTGGGTGCCAGCTGAGCTGGCACCGACACTTTGCTCACATAAGTTTTCATACTTTTTTACATAAAATTTATCTACACTGTAAAATATTACATACGGAGAAGAAACAGTTTCATAATGTTTTCTTTTCAGCGTTTTATAGCACTCTGAAAACTACTCGGTCTGCTCCGCAGTCGAAAAATCGCCTTTTTCTGCTTCTCAAGATGTGATTCGACCATTCAAAAGCTCAGAAAGCTGTGAAAAGTTGTTCCATGAAATCAGCATGCTTGAAAACACTACATACTTTTACATAATATAAAAATAATGACGGGTTTTCAAAGCAGGTCAAAGGGTACTTCGTACGAAATTTTCAATATCAAACGGGACTTCGTTTTAGAATTTCCCTGGTGCCAGCTCGTGCCGAGCCCTGGTATAAATGATTATGCGCCATGTTGAAAAAGTCTTGCTGCTACTGACGGTCCTTATCGCATTCAAAAAGTAAATTTTTCAGAAAGTTGTAACACGTCAAATTGAAAATTCGCAAAACGGCCATTATTTCTGCATCAATCTAATAATTAGAGCAATTTTCAAAATTTTTCAAAAATTTGTATTAGCCTTGTAGCTCCCCTCCCCCTTTTTTCAGATTTCGGTATGGCACAACAACATTTTGAAGTAACATGAGGAGACAATGCTTACTTATATGCAGACTTTCACACCATATTTATCGCATGAATCACGTATAGCAAAACTGGAGATTAGTATCAATCCACCTTAACACCAGTCTCGGAAACCTGAACAAATCTTTTTGTTCATCGATACTGCAATTTATCGCCATCATTGAAACATGAGGACCCAAGTCCACACCGCCTTCCTTCACTGATGCCCGCCCAACCGTGCCCGCCCATCCAATCATTGTTCCAGAGAACCGGCTTGCGGACATGGAAAAGGGGATCGTCGAAGTTTTCGCGGATTCTCGACTTTATATTTGGAATTAGAGACATGAGAAGGCCGCGGAAAGAGCAAAAATAGAAATGGAGAATCTGAGTGGCCGGGCCCGGCACCGCCTTCGACTGCGCGAAAAAGGATGAACCTCAACAGCGCAAAATTGATACGATATTCGTTATGAGCGTGCCGAAAACTAGGCAAAAGACTAGCGACTACGGTTTCGAGTCTCGGTCAACTATCATTGGAAGTTAACGATAAAGTCTTTGTTTACAACAATGCGGACCCGCATCATGCGAGAAGGATCGGAGAAAAATGAAATTCTTCCATGCATTAGCAAGCATGCTGGGTTTACCCCGCATGGGTTCTAATAAAATGCGACAGCGCGCGTTGTTGGCGTACCCACCTCTGCTAATCAGGATCTTTGAGTGAGTTCTTGTGCATCACCAGCGCGAATGTTTGGCACGAGTATACCTCAACGCAAGACATGACACTTTTCCTTTGACATGTGATGTATCGTGCATCCCCAGAATTCCTCCCATATGAACCATCAACGTGGCTGCCTATCGTTTTAATATGTTAACCTCAACAAATTTAATGCGCTTATTCGAAGTTGACATGTTAAGATGATCGAGAGCAGCCTCATCGATGGTTCATGTGGGAACAATTTTAGAGGACCATACCTTATCACGTTTTCGGCGCCGCGCGAGACAAAACTGATGAGATCGCGCTCGGAAGCTTCAGCGAAAACGACTCACACGCCCAGACAAGAACCCGATCAGGAGCCTGGGCCGGATTTGACGAGTTATACACAGCGCTCTCTGGCCAAAAGTTCTCGACCACTTTACAGTGTTTTCAAACACGGGGCAGGAAAGGCATGACCACACCATAGATTCGCAAAACTCTGGCATACATGTTGCTGTTGCTGTTGTTGCTAGAGTATAATATTTGAGCAAATTTGCAGATAACCCCCGGAACTGATCTGAAATTTGTGCGAATGCAGTTCAATCGAGTTATGGCAAGAGAGCAGAAATGCTCCTTTCTTGTGGAAAGACCCAGCAACTTGAGGAGTAGTCCAAATCCGAGTTGTTTTGCGATACAGGTGGGTTATACGATTCAAGGTGAAGTATTCCATTTATAGTAGGAGTATCGAAAAGAGGAGCTCTGAGACAAAGTTAAACATCTGCCATTACCTGATATAGGACATTCAAAAAAGTCAACTTTGAATAATGCCCGTTGAAGAAATAAGTTAACGTTGAATAGTGCCTAACCACCATTTTTAATTGTACGTCAAAGGGTTTGAAATGATCACACACAAAAACAGTCGTGCCAAAAAATCGCAGCTTGCCGATTCTTTAATAGAAGAGTAGAATATTCCCATTACCCTCCAAAAAGCTAAAACTTCATTGTCTGTAGGCCGATTGACATGATATAATTTAGCGCCTTCCAAACGAAGAGGAAATGGGGGACGATGCAACAGAAATTGGGTGTCGCGAAGCAATGAGACATAAGATTCTCCACAAAAAATTTGTGAGTTTTAACTTTGTTTGTGCATTTGGTAGCAACATTTTAAATCATTGCGTTTAATCTGAATTCGACTGACAGTGAGTGACCAACTCGTGCATTTTTATATAAGGAGCTCACATGAAAACTATAATTTCAATTTTACATAAATTCACCGCGGCCTGGGTCCCAGCAGTAATCTTCAATCTCGACAGCTATTCTTCTTCTATCAACAAGCCATCCAGAAAACAGTCACAGTCACATCATTATATTAGGCTGCCACGAAAGTTCTTGCGTAATTCAAACAAAATCAATAACTTTACAAAGACTAAACCTAAATTCACAATTTTGTATGCTAAAAATATTAGAGGTTATACGCTTCATGATGGATGTTCAAGCGCAAGATTCTATAAGCTAGCCATCGAGAACGAAACTCTCAAATATGGGGCTTCAAATTTTGTGATTTGAGTTTGGTGCCAGAAAATCGCAGAGGGCCGTTAGCTAGCTGAAAAAAACCTGTAGAACTTACTTACACAGCAAAAGTCTATACGTTATTTTAGCAGGCTTTGATCTCGCATGAAATGCGAAAACAAAAAATTTGTAAAATTTCTCATTTCATAGGACTAATCCCCTTATCGCTGTAATTTTTCCACGGAAACACAGTTTGTAACCAGAAATTAGACATGGTGCCTATTTAGAGCCATGCGATGTTTTCTCGAGTGTAAAAAAGTGTTTTTGCCGAAAAACTGCGGAGGATTTTTTCCGCAAAATGACATATTTCACGAATTCTTTGTTTTTGTTTCACCGTGCAAGATCAAAGCCTTCCAAAGTAACATATGGACTTTTGCTGTGTAAGTAAATTCTACAGATTTTTTCGGCTAGCTAGCGGCACTCTGCGATTTTCTGGTACCAAACTCAAAATCGCAAAATTTGAAGCCCCATATTCGAGAGCTTTGTTTTTGATGTTAAGCCAAAGGAATCTTATGATTAAACATCCATCATGAAGCGTAAGACTTCTAATATTCTTAGCACACAAAATTGTGACTTTAGGTTTAGCCTTTATGAAGTTATTGAATTTTGTTTGAATTACGCAAGAACTTTCGTGCCAACCTAATATTACTTCGACCGTTCTACACTGGGAATGAAAGTCACAATCTCTTCGGTCATCTTTGACATGTCTTCTGCTCGATCCGATCTTCGCAGAGGTCATTTATGACACTTTCTGCGAGAAGTGTTGAATCTTACGATTAGTTCTTTGATATAAGCCCACTTGTCCGGAATCCTTCCTTAATTTCGTGGCAAAATATGTGGCACTTGAAGTGTTCGCACCTCAGATTATCTGAAGGCTGTTCTTTTGTTTTTCGAAACCACGAAGGGAGAGCAATCGCATTTGTATGAAGCCTCCTTAGCCGACTGCTCGTCAAGTTCTCTCTTTCATAGCAGAAACTTTGAGGAGCAGATAGTCTCTGTTATTTTCGGTTGAAATACATTGCCGCAGAGAGCGATGATTCTACCGTTAAAAAAATGAGGGCTGGGAAGAGCACAGCAAACACAGCCGATATTGTGTGCAAACTTTACTTGTGAAGAGAACTTTCAATACCACTTTCTTGGTCACAAGGAGGGAAAAATAGACATAGTCAACAATTAGTTTGATACAATTTTCAGTTCACTTAATAGAAGCACATCACCCATACATACAATGCTAAAGTATGAGGGTTTTTTAATTCGTCATTCCTATGTAGAAACCTTATCACCGAGATTTGTTCAGTATACATTTCCAATCAACTGAACAAAACTTCTAGAGACCAATCTCGATATATGGCCCCAGTCCGGAGAAGAAAGTGGAGTCAGTGATGCAGTCGGTGATGCAAACAGCAGAAGATGACGATAATACAAAACATAGTATTGATTCTAACTCATTCTTTTATCAGCGGTCAACAATCTCCGTTTTCTTTCAATACACTGGACAACTGTAAGTAACTAATTGTAAATTTGCAGCTAGAAGATCAAGGAGGAGACTGAGGAAAGCAGCTTTGATTAACAGAAGAATTTCGATTGATG
This sequence comes from Cylicocyclus nassatus, assembly GCA_958299035.1. Classification (NCBI taxonomy): domain Eukaryota; kingdom Metazoa; phylum Nematoda; class Chromadorea; order Rhabditida; family Strongylidae; genus Cylicocyclus; species Cylicocyclus nassatus. The sequence continues at coordinate 52,394,278 of CATQJL010000316.1, read as the reverse complement.
TAAGCGTTGTGAAATATTTTCACCTGATGATATGTGTACCACATATTCCAGACGAAGACCGAAACTTTGCGGATGCCATCGGATGTCAAGGATGAATCCGCACTACAAAAGGTAATCAAATCACTAATCGTTTCGTTGATTTCTCCTTTTTCTCGCGTTTGGAAGGAAATTGTTATTCTCATGTAAGCCTGCTGACGTTGATGTGCTAGAAAAAATTCCGTGCTATCTGTCGAGTCAAAAATTGGATGAATGAACGCCTATAGGAACCAGAACTTTGCAGAATTTTGCAAATTTCGGTTGACGTGGCGTTAACCAAACTTTGTGATAAAACCCACAAAACCAGATTCTTGAAAGTAAAATTTGCATAAATTTATGGTTTCCATGAAGAAGAAACGCTATGATAAGAGAACGCAAAGCTGATTCATTATGAAGTAAGGAAAAATTTTTATTCCGTCTTAATTTACTTGCACAATCTATTGCCTAGATATTAAAGGTTAATGTAGTATCTTTGCGATGAGGGCCATAGAGCGAAAACTAGTGCCATACATGTGCATGCCGACAACGTGTACCCTAATTTTACGAGTATAAGACGAGATAAGCACCTTTTTCATTTTCTCAAAAAAAAAACCAGCTCGGCTACGCTACTGTGCCTGTCGAAATGGTGAATTCCCCGCACAATTCTTTTCTGTAAGGACCAACACGATAGAGAATTTGTCTCAAATTTTTTGAGTGATCATTTTGCTTGAGTTCAGAAAAAAAGGTTCTATTCGTAATATTAGGGTAGAAGATTTGCGCGGAACTGGTCATAGACACATTGCCTTTTTTACGCACAGATGCTGCCAGCAACGCAGGAACAAAATATTAATTGTAAGATACACTGAGATATAGAAGTTTGCAAATCTTCGTCCGTTAAGGGTACTATTTTATATTATGAGAGAAAAATTTGAGGATTGCAATTGACTGCTGAACGATGTAGCATACAATCTTTTTTTCAGGTAACTCCTCACAGCGGCATCATTAACTTTGTTCGTAACTACATCTATCGCTGAGCTGATCCTACCAGTACTTAAAAATGAAGACAAATAAACATTCTTCAATTGACAATAAAGATTGTCATCGCTGTTCGTGCAGCAAACTACACGTAACAAAAAACTTTGTACCACTCTGCTCTTCCAAGCAGGAATGATTGTGGATCGTAGGCGGCTTTGATGCCATTTTGAAATTAGAGAAACAAAACTTTTGGTTCGAACTACTCTTCCTGTTAAAGGCACCGTTCACCCAAAATCTCGATTTTGATGTTTTTGCGCCTTCAGGTCTTCTGAAAGCCCTGATTCCGAATATGGAGTCGAATATTCGCGAAACCCCCAAAAATCCCTGTTTCGAGAACCCTCTGCAACAAGCGCAGGTGAGATAAAGCATGCAAGTGGGCGGGGCGACCATGGGCGCCCCTCCTACTTTGCTACTTCCGGAGCGGACTTCTCGCTCCAGAAGCAGTCCTTTGCGGCGAAGCTTGGGGGTTTGCCTAGTGTAGGGGCCCACACTACTATGCCATCATAATCGCGCCAACCTCCATTTTGGGAGGACGGTGCCTTTTATCTCTTCTTGGCAATCGACCCCTCCAAACCGCCCGCCGCCCTAGACGCCCTAGACGTACGCAAGAAAAGAAATTTGCTTTCGCCAGTTTTCTCGAGATGTGAAAGCAGAAACAGTTTACAGTACGACATAACAGTCTAGTAGGTTGTTTTGTCTGTTGTGAAGCTTGTCAAATGAATTTTACCAACGGAAAACCGGAAAATTCAGAGAAAAAAGATGTCGAGATGGATTTTTCGCCTCGGGTTTTTTCTTTCAATGACAGAAATCTTTTTCAATTTTCTGCACGTATTCAGGAAGGTGATTCATCAACGAGTACTATTCCACATTAGTTGACCCAAAAAATGAAAATTGTGATTTTCGCTAAATTTCGTCTGGGGGGGGGGTTATTTGGTATGCTGAACCCGAATATAATGTTTATTTCGTGCGACAGCGCCATCCGGTGGAGTTACGATAGGACTACGGTAGAGGGTCAAAACCACGGATTTGCCCGAAACTTGGCCCAGAGGGGTTATTCGGCCTGCTGAAGCCAAATATCACATTGATTTTGAACCTTAGCGTCATTTTCTCGGGTTACGGTAGCTACACGATAACGGGTGTAGAAAGCGTCATTTTCTCGGGTTACGGTAGCTAGACGGTAACGGGTGTAAAACGTATTTCTCCTGAAACCGATGTACGGCGATTCGGACGATCGTGCAGCTTTGCACACACGACCACCCCCACGCGCTACACACACTGCTGCGGCTTTTGCCTAAGCAAAGCACAGGGGAAGGATACATTTGCCGATTTGTGATTTTGACCCCTACCGTAATCCTATCGTAACTCCGCCAGATGGCACTGCCGCACGAAATGAACATCATACTCGGGTTCAGCACACCAAATAACCCCCTAGAGTATTAATGAAATTCACGATTATCATCTTTTGGGTCAACTAATGTGGAATAGCGCACATCAACTTATAAACAACATATTTTACCCAAGCGAGGTGCAGAAAGAACTATCAACCAACAATTGAATCCTTACGCGCCTCGCTCGAGATATAGGTATATACCTCACGGCTTGCATCAAGTTTGTTTAGGCGTATCAAAAGTAATATGTTACATAACACAGGCTGCACTACACTTTACGACATATAGTTCTTACATCACCGAAAATCGTGTGGATTTTGAGCAGTCATCTCATCTCCAAATCTGAGGAGGTTGCTCATTAAAATGATTTGTGAGAGTCGAGATGTGTGCTCGCTTGTTATACTTGCAACACTGCTTCTCACGAGTGCGTGGGTCAGGTCTTCTCGTGCCCCGAGTTTTCTTTTTGGCTTCATCTTCAAGTCACACTCCTTTCGCCTTTGTAAATCTGAGGAGATGCTTTGCCTGAGTATTTTTTTATGAAGTTCCGAAGGGACTGTAGGCCAACATGTGTGCACACATTAAACCATGCGGTTCTGGATACAGCTTAACAGAACGAGCACTCATCCACATGGCCGGTGATCGCATCGTTACGTCTTTTTTTCAATTGCTTACTTGTTTCACATCTCATTGGCGACTTTCTTTACCATGTGTTTACAAGGGATGCCTCCTTAGTCGAAGATTCGAGAGAAGTATATGTTGCTGAAGTTAGTGATAAATGTATGAAACTTCCATTCTAATCTGCGGAACGTTTTTTCTTTGATTCGACAGTAGGTGTGTTGCATCTTAATCTTTGTTGCATCTCCTCGAGAAGTATGGAACTTGTTCTACCGTATCTCTGGAGGGGTTTTTGAAGACTCCACGATGCGCAGTTTCTGAAATCACTTACTGTTTTCCGTTTACCAGCACAAATTGGAATCAAATTTCAGCATGTCGGTTTCATCCGGGAGCTCATTGTGTGGGGACCAGGATCAGGATCTTCTGTTCGATGATGAGGAAGAAATAGATTTCTACGCAATACTGAATGTGCCAAAAAACGTGGGTATCCGGCTTTGATACTTTCTTTCGACTATTTTTTTACATCTTTTTCTTGCATGTCTATGTTTCAAAGAAGTCACATGGGCCGCAATAATTAGGACTGGGCAGACTTAGCTTAAAAGTGCCCAAAAGCGCCCACAGTTTTCCAGTCTCACTTAAAATTTTCACCTCTTCACACATGTTCCGCAGCGTGCTAGCGCCTTTAGGCTAGCCGTAATGTGAGAAGTGAGAAAAATGTGAAGAGGAGTGAGAGAATTTGAGCGCTTTCGTGCACTTTCGAGCGAGATCTGGCGCCTGTGTACACCTTCGTGTTAGTTCATCTTTGTCTAGTTTCAAATATAGTGCTAAAAGTCATGCTTATCACGTGCGTCGCTAACTGAGAACCGTTTATGCTGCTTTGCGAATGCTCAACGACTTTACATTAATTAGTCGAATAACATTCAAGTTGTACCTCATCCCTCTAGTCTATATAGGCATTCATTTTCATATATACTACTTCAAGCAGTGGATTTATCGTACTTGTGATTCATTGTATGTGATCCTTGTAATCTGAAGACAGCGTCCCGCAGAATTTTGTTTTCACCCTTTCGTTTTACCTTTTCGTAGACTTTTCGCCATGAGGAAGCCATATCTGGCTTTTTAGCGCATGGAAATGGCGAGAACGCTTTTTCCGAAGTTTTTCTTTAAACTCAGTGAAGATATGTCGGAAGTCTTGTGCGCTCCGTCTCCATCGTTCTGGCGCTGAAAAGCCCAGATATGGATTTCTCTTGACGAAAAGGCTCTGAAACGATGAAAAAACTAGAAAACGAAGTCTTGCCGAGACATTACCTTTGAGTTTCTGCGCAGCGGCCCTGGTTTGCTTATTAATGGGTTATGAAGCTTCTTTCAACGTCGCTTAGATCTTGCACTTCAGCGAAAATCTCAGTCGCTAATCAAGCGAGAATCGCGAGAATAGTGTGAAACAGTCGCACCTGCGATATCTTTTGTTTCTTTACTTATAGTCGAACAAGTCACATGACGGGTTAGGTTTGCAGTTGCTATACCAACCATTGTTTTACCTTTTTATCTTAGGCCTCAGAAGATGAGATAAATAAGGCGTACCGTAGACGCTGCCTTATTTTCCATCCTGACCGTCATAATGATGAAGAGCAGAAAAAGGAAGCAGAGAAGATTTTTGTGCAGCTACGCCGCGCTCATGAAAGTTAGTTGGTTTCTAACATTCGCTGTCTTATCTGAGGAACTCCATTCTAGCTTTGATGGATCCTAAACAACGTGCCATCTATGATGCCCTTGGCGTGCAAGGCCTTGACACACAAGGTTGGGAGCTCGTTTCAAGATCAGCAAATCCAGAGAATATCAGGAGAGAGTATGAGTTCCTCCAGCGCTTGAAAGAACAAGAGTTGATGCTGCAAAGAGTACATCCATCCGTAAGTATTGCTAGCGCAAGGAAAATCTTGCTATACTCACTTGTTTCAGAGCGGTTTCATCGTTAAAACTTCGGTAGCGGGTATGTTCCAAGAGGATCCAGATGATAGGTACACAAGTTCGTATATTTTTTCTTTTATTTTCCTCTGTCGATGTTGTCGGGTGATATCGTGGTAGAAGTACATAGAATCCTGTCTTCCAATTTTTAGAACATCTGTACCGTCTTCTAGGTATCCACCGCAGCTTATTGGGATTGCAATTTCACAGTCAGTTGATTGCGCAATGACCGCTGATGATCGAGTCGGCCTCACGGGTAGAGTTAAGTCAGCAAATGGTCGTGGAGATGGGAATGTGACTGCTGTTTGGCGAAAGAGCGCAGGACAATATCATGTCGAGGTTTGTAACACAAATATGCTGTTTCCGCTTTGTTTTACCTTCTAGAATCTCTTCTTTGTCTTTTTTTCTCTTATCCAACAGAATGTGCTGATTTTCTTGCAGAATATGTTGACCGCCTCTAGTGACGCGTTAAATCTGACCTGCAGGATAGCTCGAAATCTATACACTCGTGCAGCCATAATAGTTCAACCATCTATACAATATTTTCCATTGCAAGAAGCCTTTGCACCAGCACTAACTTTAAGTGGGTAGGATTTATTGACTCCTATATCTTATTCTTACTTGTGTCTTGATTATAATCTTTTCCTCTTTTGACTAACTCACATTTCTAGTTTACTCCATGAGACTACGTGTGCGGTGGCAGGGTAGCATCATACTGAATCTCACTCCTATTCAAAGTGCAATCACTACTACACTTGTGCACACAGAGAATAATCAGCCCAAAGCAGTTGCCAATTTCACAGTTAGTGATTACCTTATTTTTTCCTGCTTCAGACAGTTATTGAGTTTTCGTTAGTTGTCACCCTCGAATTCTAATATACGCCTGGCGTACTATTTCCGCAACCCAGAGCAAGATGCTTTTACCGAAACCGCTGTCCAGATATCAATGTTTGGTTTGTTTTATGCAATACACAACTTTCTGTGCAGTTCTATCTAATGTTCTACCAGGCATTTCACCTTCAATTCATTTTGAACGACGTTTGTCGCGGTTTTCGCGCATCGGATGTGCCCTTCATTTTTCCTTTCCTTCATGTATGATGACAGCGAAGTTCAAGTAAGTCGGGTGCTTCCGTTACATGTCACGTGACTTTGAAGTTGACTTCTGAGCTGCTCATCTTAGGCTGGGTTCATACTGATCCGTAAGCTGTTCGAGCGCTGTGCTGGGACTGTTCCGGAACTTACGGATCAACATGAACACAGCCTTATTGATTAGGCCCATGCATACTTCGCGCGATTTCATTCGTCATGCGGTCTGGTAATTTGTCAGATGCCTTGGAATCCTACACTGGTAGACTACAATTGCATAGCAGGTTTTGTGCATTCAGACTGCGTTCACGACGTTATAGATAAGTCGAGTATTGTCAGTCGCATCGCGACTGAAATCGCGTGAAGTATCGGGGCCTTACATGGCAGCCTAGAGTGATCGTTATCAGTTTGATCCATCAGTTCCGCATTTATAGACTTCTAGCATCTTGCGAGTTGCTTCATTTTAGACTCAAAACTGGACAATCTTCGTTCGAATGGCAGGTAGTTTTATGTGATGATCGGGACGCCTTGGCTAGGAGCACTATCTACGGTGTTGTGGTTCCTGTAGTTCTTTTCCAGCTAGCAACGAAAGTATGCTACATTCCATGAATCTCCATAATTCCGTAGAAAACAATTCCAGGTTATATTTCGGAAATGGGCAGAAAGGTTTTCCTCATTGTTTGACGATCACAGCCGCGACCGTGAGGTTCATAGTCATCATTGTCATACTTACACTATCTATGTTTATATCACAGTGTTATTGAAGCCCGTATGCATGTACATTCTCGCTGTAAGGGGAGGGGAGCTGAAAAAGGACTCCACATTTCGCTGCTCTCGAAATTTGTAATTCCCTTCGTCTTTCTAACTTATGACGGCTCTCAAACCTTGACATAGTTAAAAAGAATACAGATATTCAGAACAGCAAGATACGACATGTCCCCTCTCAGCTCACCTCTTCTCCCCAGTGTGGATTTACGTGCATACGGGCCTGAATTTTCATTTACGTGTACACTGATCTGTAGAAGAGTCAAGGATTTATGATTTTTGTTCATATCTCAGGTGGATACCGTCAAACAAGAAGAGGCTGTACGAGTGATCAATTTGATGCGTCCTACGGCAGATCGTATACGTCGCGAAGAGGAACAGAAATTGGGCATAGTCATCATTGATGCCAGGTTATTATTTGTCTGATTAGTGATGACATTCCTAGCCTTCTTTTTTCTTCTTAACGACATCCGATTAAATATCGGATGTCTGTAAGCTAACCGATTAATCGCTTACATTCAAAGCTGATCATTGCTTGGTAGCCGTGAAGATGCAATCCATGTTAGTACGTATGGTTACTGGATTGATATTTCTATATGCAGATACGGTCAGTCTGAATCAAGTGGTTCCTCATCATATGTCGTTGCCGGAGATAGAACTATTGATGTCACCATACCCCTTCAAGCAATGGTTAATGATTCGCAGCTAAGAATCTTTTCTGTAAAGGTGCGTTAACTTCGGAATGAAGTATCTTAGCAAGCATGTCTTCCATCTTCTTCCAGAGCCAGTTGCCCGGTTTCTATGACCCTTGTCCTGGTGAACCAAAAATGCTGCATGTACGATACAAGTTCCGGGATGAACCCCATGCTGTAACTGTGGCGGATGACATGCCTCTGCAAATTCCGACAAAATGTTAGCTGCTACATATCCCTATCATTCCTCCCTTATGTTTCTGTTTAGCTCATCGGATCTCCGGCCGATAGGATAAAGGATCTCCGATCGTCCGTGTTTGTGGTACGTGCTATTTCAAATTTGTTTGTTCCTGAAACCTAAAGGAGTAAAACATTGCGTGTAAGTTGGTAGTTATTTAATTCATCTCTGCAATGTGAGGTTGGTCATCCATGACAGTTTTTCCCAATGTTAAGTAGGCTTTGAACCTTGTTTCTCTACTTTATGTGGATATACGTGAATATTCTAAAGCCTCGCCTTTCGAAAGCTTAGGTTGTATTGAGACGTCGGCGTTAAATCAGTTTCCGTATAGTAGGTGCAGTGTTATTCATTTCAACCGGTTCGTCCAGATCGCTCAACGCTATTGGTTGAATCACTGAATTGACCAATAGCGCATTGTGTAAACCGGATGAAACGGTTCAGTCGGATATATCTGGCACCTGCCCTCATTCTGAATCAGTTTCTGTATCTGATATCTTTTCTATAGGTCAATATTCGCTGATTACGTGTTCTGCCTCTGTGGCCTTGAATTTCTACCAGCTCCCGTGATTGCCGTCACATTTTAGGAGAGGGTTAGCAGTAGACTGAAAGTTCCATTGATCCGTTCTTTTTTATGGAGGAGCTTTCTTTAAAGTCACAGCATGTATTCTAGTTAGGATTCTAGTTGTATAGCATCTCGTAATAGTTGTAAGAATTAGGTTTGTTGATTTGAGTCTTGTTGAAAATGCATTTTCTTTGAGGAAATTGCGGTTTTCTTGCATCTGATTAGGATAAATGTTATAATTTTCTGGTTACGATAATCCACATTCTACTTGCAAAGTTGGAGACATAATAGTAAATTCTTCTGATAATTTATGGAGTTTGAATGCAACTGTAATTGTGAAACGCATTCTACAAAATTGGAGTGGAATTATGACGAGATGTTTGAAGTGATGGAGTGCTGGATTGTGGACAGAACCGTAGGAAAACACATTCTCTTGCTGGGTCAATCTTTCGCTCCATTTGGTTGATCCATTTGAATAGTTCATGAACCATGCCTGTTTCAAACTGGACACATATGTCCTTCAGCATCAGTATGGTATTCCCGCAAACTGCCTGCAATCATGTATTTTAGTTATTGTTTCGGAGTATATATTCTTAAAAAGGCGTGCGTGGCATAATGGTATGTAGGTACGTGTTTGATGAGAACAGAAAGTTAGGGGTACGGCCGAAGTAGTATGTGCCGGTCCAGAGATGTCGTGGACGAAGTGAATCCCAATTTAATGCGAGAGTGGCGTTACGCCGGGCGCAGCTTAGGCACGCGCCATACTTGATCCGCTTAATCCACTTGGTCCGCTTGATCAGCTTCATCATTGGTAAATTCAGTGAACTGAGCAATAGTGAAGTGGATGAAGCGGATCAAGCGGAACCGCTTCGCTATTGCTCGATTCACTGAATCGATCAATGACGAAGCGGATCAAGCATGGCGCTTGCCTTAGGTGTCATTATTTACAGTACTACATTGCATGCCGAAAGTTGCCATAATTGCCCGTAGAACCGACACTGAAGTATTGTAAGGTCTTTTTCATTTTGCTCCAGCTTCTAAATAGAGTTTTACTTGAGAGACGTGATTTGTGAGGGAATGACGAAAGGGCACGTTCGATTCATTAGTGTACATATTAGCCATTCTTCACGAGGGGTTTCCTTATCAGATGCATTCTTGCCATTTAAATGTACTTTCTAAACTTCTGACGAGGCAATCATAGCGCCGGTATGCTACGGATGTTGTTTGAGGGGCCGCTAGCAGCAAAGTAGCAAAATGATGAATTGAAACAAACTTCAATTGTGGCGTGAAGCGTTGCCTCAGTAAATATCAGGACTCCTGGAAGCGACTTCTGCACATCTCTGAGCAAGGATATACATGAGTCACAATTGCCATACAAAGCAGAGATCTGAAATGAGGTCATCACACTTCGTTCGAGGGTAGTCTCCCTTAGGGCTGTTTCTAAGGGCCGCATGCACTAACCTCCCCGCTGGGGAGGGGATCGCAGCTTAAAAGAAAGCTTTATATTTCGAAACTCTAGATACCTGGATTTCACGTTGTGTACCTATCCGTAAGATTCCTACTACCCTTCACTATGACCATGTTGAACACGAGCGAGAAGCTGTACGAACTGCATTTTACAGCTTTTGTATGATCCCTGGTAATCCCCTGCGCTTTTCTTTAAAGTCATTTTTCTTTCTCCGAAGTTAACGAAAACCTTCCAAAGTTGTACTGAACATCTAACACAACAGTGCTAAGCATGCTGCTGATGAGAACAAATGAGTATTTGAAAAGTCGAATTTTTCGGTAAACCTCAAATTTCGACCATTGAAAATTTTTTTCGATCATTGAAAATTTCATGCTTCAAAACATCATTTGTTCTTATCAGCAACATGCTTAGCACTGTCGGTTTAGATAATCTGCACAACTTTGAAGGTTCTTCGTTAACTTCGGAGGAAGAAAAATAACTTTAAAGAAAAGCGCCAGGGATCATCAGGGATCATACTAAAGCTGGAAAATGCGGTTCGTACAGCTTCTCGCTGCTCTTCAACATGTTAATAGTTAAGGGTAGTAGGAATACTTACGAATAGGTACACAACGTGAAATCCAGGTATCTAGAGTTTCGAAATATAAAGCTTTCTTTTAAGCTGCGATCCCCTCCCCTCGGGGATGTTAGTGCATGCGGCCCTAAGGCACTGGGCATACGGTCGAGTAGATCTGAGGGTAAATATAGTACCCTAGTGATACCGAGGCGCATGTCGGCGTCTCGGCTATTTATAATTGAGCGGAAATTCACCAGGCATCAATCTGACAATTGAATTAGTGCTTTTGCGGTGCCATGCGTTGAAATTTATCAACAACCTCCGGGCATCTCAAATAGGTATCTTTCACGAGCAAATTTTACCGCGTAATATAGACTGTCCCTACATTTACCGTCAAATCTACCTGATTATGGTTCGCGCGATCTCAATCGCCTCGCATTCTGATTATTTGCCCATGTCTTACAAGGAAATGATACTTGGTGACCCCGCCTATTTGGAATGCGATACCGTAAGGTGCAACTCGAAACGCTGATGCTAAATCTGTCCTCGAAATCTGCGAAACGATCATTTGAAGGCAGTTATGAACTTTTTTTCGTAGAAAATTTGCGCTTTTAGGTAGTTGAAGTCACCCAATTTGATCTATTTTACCATTTCAAGCTATTGAGGAGAAACTTGAAGGGTGTAACGTTGTATTTATACCTATCTAAATCATATTCAGCATTTAAAGAGGAAAGAAGGATTTTTATTAAAGATTTTCACCCTGCGCAGTAGTTTTCATTCTTGAAAAAAAATTGTAACTCCATCCAGGTGTTCGTTTCGCAGATGTGGAAAACAGCAGTAGAACCAGCATTAAAAGGTGCGTTTTTTGATATAAAAACCATCATGAATGGCCGGGGTCACCAAGTATCATATCCTGCTTAGAATTCAACACGCACAAGTCAAAAATGCATAGCGAGTATATTTCTTTCAGTTGATATGTTTTCTGTGTATCCATTATGTTGCGTTTATAATGATAACAATTTGAGATAATCATTTATAACGATAATTTATCAGTATAATCATAATTTTAGTGATAAATATAAATGCCAGATCGCGTGAGTTCTCAATAAAATCGTTAATCACATCTCAAGTTATTATGTTTTACGTGCGCTATCAGAACACGCAGGCATCCGCATTCTTTGCAAATTTTACTTAATCAATGGCTCGTAGAAATAACACAATCTCCATAAATATTATAGAGACTGGCGCACAAAGCGCAGAGATCCGACGAATCGGAAATGGCAACGCCAATAAATTGTTGACCCATTCAAGACATTGACTTTTGAGCCTAGACGTCATCCTACGCTCTAGATATAGTCCTCTGTGTCAATTATACGAAGAAAACCCCAGAATTTCTAAGAGAGCTAAAGCGAAGGCACGTCAGATTGTAGAATCCCATGGCGTAGGTTACCAGAAATCATTTGGCTTCTTTGCTTAAGCAGTACGAAATTTAGTAGAGTCATTGTTTGTCGCAATATTCTTTGTACAAGTGCACACGACACATGGATTATTGAGCTTGGGACCTCTGCACCAGCTATGGAAACGATTGGTGTTATCTTCACAGGGAACCACTCTTCTCAAAACGTGAGTTGTGTGGATTCTCTGACAGGAGAAGTGCTTCCACCCCAATTTATTATCTCAAAGGCATCTTGAAAGAGTTTTGGAGCCAGCAGCAAATCACCAGTACCATTTTCCAACTGAAGACATATTCAGATAAGAAACTGCAGTGATTAGTAGAACACGAACTTGCGAAGCAGATATTTGTCGAAAGGTATCTGACAAAAAACAGATGTGTCCTGTTCATGAAAAAGCGGCAATTGCGGCCAAAGTTAGTATTTCATGCGCTGAATTTTCAACGAAAAACTTCGGAAGCATAGTGAAGTTCTGAAGAGGAAATAGGATTTCGAAGCTCTGACTGACTCCTTTCGGGATTTTTCCTTACTTACTGGATATGTCCGGCAAAATCACACGCATTTTGGTTTGTTGTTTTAGACTGCTTCATTGATATATACTCAGAAAATAGCACTATGTAGTCCACTACTGCTAGTTGTGTCTATAACTGTTTTAGCGCAGTTATAGAAACTCCGGATAGCCAATTTCTACAAGACAAATGAGTAGGATTGATATCAAATGCTCTATTTACTTACCTGTGGCGACAGGAATGCCAAAAACAAGACGACAGAGATTGAACGATACATTTCGCAAAGCTAGCTGATAGGTTACTTGCTTACTTTTATATCGCAACCCATTATCTTGTGCAAATATTGTTGTGATTGCTGAAGTTTTTGACATACCTTTGTGCCTCATTAGCTGAATCATGATTTGGTCTCCGTATGGCTGTTAGACAAACAATGCGGCACGTAAGTGTGGAGCATGACTTTTGGCAGTAACTTCTGAATTGCTGCTGGTGAGATAGATTCCACAAGACGCCTCTCAAGGGCAGTGTAAAACTTTGAGTCCTAGAATCTCAATGTGTGACAATGGTGTCGTCTGCCACACTATCAAGCAAGGGTGAAGCTAAAAATTCAGATCAAAAGCGGGAAATACTTGGGAGCTTGGGAGACTTACGCCGTAGGAAGAGTAAGACCAGCCTGATGCTTACCTACCCATAAAAAATGTCTGGTCGAAGTGGTCTTATATGATGGGACACATATCATCTTAAAGTGCGCAACTCCTCGTCTCCTTCCATTTTCACAGCAGGTGCGCATGTCGCGTGCACTCAGACCCTGGATAGGGGAAGCTTCGGGCTTCCATTTTGGCTTGGCTTCGCACATTCTAATTCAGAACTGTGGTTTGGGAAAACTCCATTTTTGCACCTTTGCAGGCAAATTAAGGTCTCAAGGCTAATTCTCGAGTGACTAGGGGTGAACGGTTAGCTGAATCCATTTAAGGCAGGGACTCGGCGAAATGGGCCTTTGTCAGATTTTGGTTGCCTTAAGGGCCGGGCATACTTCACGCGACTTTTTCGCCTTATGGGACATGGAGCTTGGGCTACGGAACCTTGTAAGACGTACTATCTAGCGAGCAAAATTTGGCAGGGGTAATTTTGCCTCGCCACTGCCATTGAGCGCCAATCCCGCGGGCTATACGTCCTCAAAAGACATTTGCACAACAGCACTGCACGACCGGACTTCGTCCTCCTATCCATAAGCGCAGGTACGCGAAAAAGCTACAAAATGATTTTTGCGCGGACACTGCCTTCAAAAGCCGTGCTCCGGAAAATTGCAACCGTCGCTTTCTGTTCTTTCTTGCCTTTTACGTGCGCTTAACTTGAAAAGTGCCCCCCCCACTGAGCTTGAGAAGTCAAAAAAGTACTTTTTATGGCGTTTTCCGGCCTTGGAGTTAAGCGGGCTGGAGCGGAGATTTCCGCCAAAAACATTGACTGGCTGCAGGAGACTGTAAGACACTCATTTTGGTGGCAATTAGTTGACTGACTAAGGGAGCCAATCGCGACTCGGTGACCAGGAATCTAATAAGCATTGCTGGGTTAGAAAATCTATACAACTTTGGAAGCTTGTCGTTGACTTCGAAAAAGAAAAATGACTTTGAAGAAAAGATGGACGGCCGCAGGGGATTCACCAGGGGATCCTACAAAAAGCTAGAAAATGCGGCTTATATAGTTTCTCGCTACTGTTCAATACGTTCGTAGTGAAGGACGGTAGGAATACTTACCGGGGTAATATACTTTGGAATATTCGAATTTTTTTTCGAATAATCGAATAATCGAATAAATTCGAAAATCAAAAATGTCGATCAATCGAACTTCGAATAATTTCAAAACGAAAGATTTCGAATATCCAAATATCGAATTTTCGAGTCAAAAATTCGAATAGATGAATATCGAATATTTTCGAAATATGGAAATTGTCGAATAACCGAATACATTCGAGAAAAAATTCGAATAAATGAATACTGTGCATCGACTATGGCGAATGCTCAAGCAAATTTCAACTGAACTAGCACAGTGAAGGGCTTAATGTAGTGGGCAACATGAACAACAAACGACATGTGCTAATATAGCATTCAGAAATGTGATGCTGTCATGTAGTTATTCGATTGCATGAAAATGCCGAATAATCGAATAACTATTGAAAAAGAAATTTGAATGTTTGAATATTTTCGAAAATCAAGGTGTTCGAATAACCGAATAGCGAATGAATTCGAAATTGATAATTTTCGAATTTATGTAACAATATCGAATATATTCGAGGTTTTGAATTTTCGAGTAATCGAATTTCGAATAAATTTTATTCGAATATTTTATTCGTATACTCGAATAATTATTCGATTCGGTCCAAATATAGTGGGTAGACAGCGTAAAATCAGAAGTTCGGAGCTTTAGGATATGAAGCTTTCTTCTAAGCCGCGATCCCCTCCCCGGAGGGAATGTTAATGCATGCGGTCCTTCGAAAAGTGAAGGGGGTGAGCATTGTGCTGAATGCTGACATTAGCTTACACGGCGAGCGGGGCTAGGGATGAAAAGAAGGAGAAAAGTGCAAAGGTGTATTATGAGAAATTTTTCAATGTTTCGGCTTTAAAAGGCTTCGTAGAGACTTTTTTGATTCAGGAAGACTTCATGTCCATCAATACATACCATCCAAAGCTTGGAATATGTAAAATCGGTGTAAATCGTCTTCTTTTGCCAGTTCTCCTGTGAATCCCAAATAAATTTTTCTATCCAAAGCAACACCAGCGGATTCTATACGATCCCTTTGTTCCATTCATGAAAGCAAGGGGAAAGCTAGAAAAGAAGGGACCAGGGCTCAGCACAGCTGGCACCGGGTCAAGCTGGATATCCTTTTTAAGGCGGAAAGCAAAGAGGATATCGTTTTTACAGGGGCCAAGGCGGAGAACTGCCGCAAAAATGCCGCCGGCATGCCACCGGCATGCCATTGGCAAGCTGTCTGTCCATCAACAAACAAAGGCGTTGTTTTCAGCCAAAACGCAATAGTATGACACCAAATTTGGTATGTGCATGCGCACGGAGAAGAAACAATTTCATAATGTTCTCTTTTCAGCGTTTTATAGCAATTTGAAAACCACTCGGCCCGCTCCGCAGTGAAAAATCGGCTTTTTCTGCTTCTCAAGATGTGATTCGACCACTTAAAGCTCAGAAAGCTGTGAAAAGTTCTTTCATGAAATCAGAAATGCATGGAAACACTACTACATTTTTTACATAATATAAAAATGATGACGGGTTTTCAAAACAGGTCAAAAGGGACTTCGTACGAAATTTTCAATATCAAACGGGACTTCGTTTTGAAATTTTCCTGGTGCCAGCTCGTGCCGAGCCCTGGAAGGGACTGTCTACGTTTACGGCAAAAGTTTTGCAGTGCACCACAATTGGACAATTAAGCATTTTGATTCATTCGTGGAGATTTTCTTGCAAAAACACGCATGTTTTCAGCTTAAATGCCATGTATCTCCGAGTAGAGGGGGAAAAGAGACGATCTCGTTGAATTCCCGCTTTATAAGCTTTCTAACGGTATATAAATTGTTAGATGAAAAAACTTGCGGCTCTTCGAAAATGGGGTGGAGTAATTTGTTATTTGCTTGCCCACCCCAACCCCACAATGGCTTGGCTTTCATGGGTCGCCGGAGCAACTTTTTTGGAGCAGGAAAGCTTTATGGATCAATAATTTGTACACCATTTGATAGTTAAATCGCGAGAAATCGACGTGGATCGTCTCTTTCTTCTAGCTATTCTGCGAAGCCGGAGTTATCTAGCTACAATCTATACATATACTATCATTACTTAACAATAAAGCGCTAAGCGTCTGCTTGTGTGTGTGTGTGTGTGTGTGTGTGTGTGTGTGTGTGTGTGTGTGTGTGTGTGTGTGTGTATGTGTGTGTGTGTGTGTGTGTGTGTGTGTGTGTGTGTGTGTGTGTGTGTGTGTGTGTGTGTGTGTGTGTGTGTGTGTGTGTGTGTGTGTGTGTGTGTGTGTGTGTGTGTGTGTGTGTGTGTGTGTGTGTGTGTGTGTGTGTGTGTGTGTGTGTGTGTGTGTGTGTGTGTGTGTGTGTGTGTGTGTGTGTGTGTGTGTGTGTGTGTGTGTGTGTGTGTGTGTGTGTGTGTGTGTGTGTGTGTGTGTGTGTGTGTGTGTGTGTGTGTGTGTGTGTGTGTGTGTGTGTGTGTGTGTGTGTGTGTGTGTGTGTGTGTGTGTGTGTGTGTGTGTGTGTGTGTGTGTGTGTGTGTGTGTGTGTGTGTGTGTGTGTGTGTGTGTGTGTGTGTGTGTGTGTGTGTGTGTGTGTGTGTGTGTGTGTGTGTGTGTGTGTGTGTGTGTGTGTGTGTGTGTGTGTGTGTGTGTGTGTGTGTGTGTGTGTGTGTGTGTGTGTGTGTGTGTGTGTGTGTGTGTGTGTGTGTGTGTGTGTGTGTGTGTGTGTGTGTGTGTGTGTGTGTGTGTGTGTGTGTGTGTGTGTGTGTGTGTGTGTGTGTGTGTGTGTGTGTGTGTGTGTGTGTGTGTGTGTGTGTGTGTGTGTGTGTGTGTGTGTGTGTGTGTGTGTGTGTGTGTGTGTGTGTGTGTGTGTGTGTGTGTGTGTGTGTGTGTGTGTGTGTGTGTGTGTGTGTGTGTGTGTGTGTGTGTGTGTGTGTGTGTGTGTGTGTGTGTGTGTGTGTGTGTGTGTGTGTGTGTGTGTGTGTGTGTGTGTGTGTGTGTGTGTGTGTGTGTGTGTGTGTGTGTGTGTGTGTGTGTGTGTGTGTGTGTGTGTGTGTGTGTGTGTGTGTGTGTGTGTGTGTGTGTGTGTGTGTGTGTGTGTGTGTCACGAAATTCATGGAGCGTGTTGTAGCCAAGGTCCTGAGCTGAAATTTTGGTCATAGCACTCTATTAGCATGTAGGTAAATAATACAAAAGCACAAGCCGGTCCGATAATCGGAACCTTCAAAAACTGCACGTCAAATGGGTCCACGCGACCTTTGGCCCCCAATGTGAGTCCGTGATTGTACTTTTTGCGAATTTGTGGATTTGCTTAACAAGTAAATGTGCAGACCATAGGCTTAATTACAAAAAGTGAGCAAATATCTATTTTTAAGCAAAATTAGCGCCAAGAAGGAGTGATTGGTAGATCATGAATTTGTCAAGGTTTCAACTAAATAATTGCGAGGATTTCTGCCCAGAAATGTAGGGGACAAAAGTGACTGTCCTTTGTGGAAACTACCCGTCAATAATAACTTCAGTAATTAATCGAAATTCACTATTAATCTTCTATACAAGAATTTTCTCTTCCCAATTTACCGCTCCTACATGAAAAAGCTCATGGAATGAGTAGTTGTTTACAATTCGTTCATGATGGTCAGCATCGCATAATGTGTTTCAGAGTGAACATCATGTGAGCAAGAGGAAAGCATGTAGATAGAGGAGCCAGTGCGAGCCTCTGCGAAGCAGAGGTGAAGCACTGGTAATATAATAAGCCGCTAATTTGTCGGTCTGTAAGTCTGTCTGTTACGAAATTGCAGTGAGAATGATTTACATTGCTTAAATGCATGCAAGAGTTGCAAAGCAAGTAAAGTTCATTTTTGTAATTACTTTGCGGTCTCCTTCATCAAAGAATGATGAACGCCAAAATCATTATGCAAGTTTACCTATACTTTTCATGATGGCCAGTGCGAACCTCTGCGAAGTAGAGCTGAAGCACTGGTAAATATATAAAGCTGAGTGTTGGTAAATTATTAGTTAGTGTGTTCTTTTGTGTATAGACCAGCTGGCGCGAAACTTCGCACAGATATATCTTCGACGCCGGTCCACCCTGTAGGCTACTTTTCGACGCGAAATTCCCGCTTCTTCTATTGATTTATCGATTTGAGGAAAAATGAACTCTTATCAATACTATCAAACCACATTCAACTTTCGTGTAAAACAATAGCGGTAGAACTCATTTTTATTCCACGATGAGTGAGATGCAGTAGTTCAAGGCTGTGTGATTAGTACCCTGTGTTGCACGTAAAAGAAAGCCAAACATTAGGAGTTGAGCTTGGAAAGTTGTGCGCCAATCTTGCTCTTGTTGAGCCGGTTGATTCCTCGATGCGGGCGAAGCCGGGCATGCCGGCTAGTATCAGCTAATTTTGTGAATCATTTTATGCATCTGTATTTTTCGAAGCTCCCAATGTGAATGGAAAGGCTTTGAAGTTACGGAATCTAAATGCTCATTTATCTTCTATTACGCCCTCCAATGAAAGAAGATATAGTTCGATTCTAGTCAGTGAACGTGGGATCCACATTAACAGACCAGACTTCCTACTCTTGCCAAATTCTTCGATGCGGCAATGTGCATTCATTGAAGAATGTTGCCAACGAAAAGAAAAGTATTTAAGAGAATTAGAGATCTTCTAACTTTTCAGACTTATTTCGTTTTAAAACTAAGCAACTCTGAGTGAGATAGGAAGTCTAGAGCTTGCGCTTTTCTCAGCAAATGCTGTAAAAGTGCAGTCATGTAATCACTGATTGAGAAGAAGCAACAGCGAATGTTCAGCATTTGGTAGGTGTTTTATTCTGCCTTATGCCTTTCTAGTCTCATCATTAGGTGAAGGGGGTCATCCAAATGCCGACCCAAATGTAAAGGATGTAAAGGCAGAGAAATTGCTCCACCCATCGTTTCAGTCTCAGGCCAAAAATCTCGTTTGAGCAAACTTCAGAAGAAATTTTTTGCTTAAAGCTCTTCACCGTCACGTTGTTGGACTGCGCAAGTATTGAACTTTTGGAAGAAACATGCTCAAAATTTATTGAAACCACCACTGTTTGTTAAGGCCTGAAGTTAATGACTGGTATGATAAAGGACGTAGTGTAAACAGTCAAGAAAATGACTGTGTGTTCCCTGGGGGTTCATTCGCGTCTTGCTAGCAATACTACTGGTCACAAGCTCCGCTATGAGCGAGCGGTTGCGCCACAGGGAGCGGGTCATATATTGCGACTACTGTGGTAAGTTTTATTGAACAACCAATTCACAGTAAATTCCTCGGCTCAGAATAGAAGGACTACGAGTCCAGTAGCCAAGCTCACCACTGAGATAATCGCGCTATCAAGCAAAACCTAGCAAGGGTGTCAATTTTTGAGTTGGTATTTGTTTTCCCACAAACTCAGATGTTCCGTCCTCACGTGGCATGCGTTTCATCTTCTGAAAACACCCAAACCGTAGGCGCAATTTCACGACTCGCGTGCGCAGCGGAAGATACCGACTACAGACCAGTAGGAGCGGTGTGTAAGAATCTCTCAAACAGACCACGGATTACACTTATGCTGGTCTTCTGGAACAAACACACAAATTTGAAATCAGCTTAGAACGCTGATGCCAATTATGCTTGTCTGTTGAAGGGTACTTTGAAGCGGCCTATGCGTCAAGGGCGCTCAACCGGACGGGTAGCAATGCCCGATCTTTTGAATGGAGCTCGTGCAAAAGAACAATTTACAAATGTTATCGTACAAGTCAGTGAATTCGATCTATAATATCTCCAAGCACCTTGTTTCACATAATTTAGTAATCAAGCTACAGGCTCCGTAAAATCCAATTGCCCACGCGTCGCTTTGAAAACCAATGCGCGGCGCGGCTGGAAACGTTTGGTCCCGAAGCGCTACAGGCTTTTTGCGAGTGATAATGAGCGCCAAGCTTTTGAAGGAAGCTTCAAGATATGCCTTGCATTGACGAGAACAACATGAAAGTTAAAGAAAAATTTTTCGAAATATAGTGAACGCCGAAATTCGTTCGCGACGACCGCTCGCTTACGCTGGTGTTCAAGGCACGGCGCGGGTAATTAGGTCTTACCGCGCCTATAGATGGTTTAGCACATGTTGCTGACCTCAATCTTGCCTTGCCAGGCTCTTGCACGTTTAGAGGACCGCGTTACGCATCGCGGGCGTGAGCGCCCGCGACTGATTAGGTACAATCTGAGTGAGGCTTAGGCCTCGGGCAGGGTTCACGCGATTTGGTCGTCGCGATTCAATTGCTACAGACAAGTGTCACGAGTTCATTGCATGCCGATCTTCTTGTATTGCGGTTGTGATGGTTAGTCACGACTAGTCGTGTTGGTAAACTATCACAACCGAAATGCAAGAAGATCGGCATGCAATGATATTGTAACAGTTGTCTTGTCGCGATCAACCACGACGATGAAATCGCGTGGACTTTGCCCGAGGCCTTACCCGAACGGGCTTACATACGGCCCCAGATGTCATGATGGCAAACATTACTGACAGATTATTTCAGCATATCCAGCACGGCCGCGTGCCGGCGAAATATCAGTAACAGTACCAGTAACGTGCAACACGAACTTCTTTGTTGAAGGTTACGGAACCATCCCTGTACTGAATGGCGATCCAAAATGGCTGCCAACGAAGGTGAAGGTGCGTGAAGATTTGCGAATCATAGGAGATGACAGTTTCAAAATTTACGTGATTATATAGCCTTTGATGCAATTGAGCTGGAAGGCGACCGCTCACACCCGAGGCAGCCTGCGTCTCTCTCGCGAGCATGCTCTCTGATCATTCCCTGAGCCTTGGTTGAGCCTCAAAGCCTCGCCTTCCAGCCGCCAATCCTGCTGAATCAAAAGTTACATATATGTGTAAGTCTATATCAGAAGAAGACTTACAACACTTTTAGGCATCGTAAGTATACACTTTTTGTGCCCTCTCCTAAACGTATTTTCAAACCTTATTAGCTGTGAGAAACCTATGGCAGTGTCGTTATAAAAAAACCTTAACGACGCGCAGACTGAAGCCAGATTTCAAAAATCCACACTTTCGAGTGTAAAAGGATCACTTGTTCTACGTGTATCCCTTCATTGTCGTATTGCGCAAGCGGGTACCACCGATACCTTTATTTACTATTTATGTATCGCACCGGAAACACCGAGCCTTGGAGTATTTGTTAGAGGACTTCGCGAACATATCTGACCAACGCGTCCGGTCATCCTCGTTCGCGTTTGACAATTCCCGTCCACCAATGTCTTCAAAACGCATCATGTGTCCGGCCCATCTTACCTTGTTTGGTGTTTGGCGTATGCAGCAGCGTCCCTGATCTTCTTTTGTTGAAGTAGGGAACTCCTCATTCTATCTTGCTTCCTCATCGTTTATGTTTTTGAAGGGCCTCGAAAACAGGAAAAACCACGAGTTGGAGAGGTGGGCGCATCGCATGTTCTTGGTCTCCCTTACTATGTCCTCAGTTGTCTCATATCTTTCCAGTCAGCATGTCCCCCCCCCGCTCATTTCCAGAGCTAGTTGGTTCATCGCATTGATTCTCCGATTTGTATATTTAGGTATATAGCATGATCATTCGGCAATGTTCGTTCCCTTGACCATGAGGGGTGCATCAGGCACTTTTCTGTTCCTCTGTCGGTTCGGCCGACGACCGATCTTTCCATACACATTGTCACTCGGCCAGCATTCGCTTTCTGCGTGATGCTTGATGTTATCAATACGATGTCACAGCAATGCGAAGGTGATGTAGTTGCCGGCCGCCATCTTTCGCTCTCACTTCGTCCCATTTTAATGTCCCCGTACGTTTTCGAAAACCAATATGAATACCTTCGACGACATAGTAGCTGTCTCCCTTCATAATATGATGGTGTGAAAGTAGATATCATTTAGTCTAATCGTAAATACACTTCCGGCCTTTAAAATCGGGCGCGGGTGACTGCAGCGCATGCAGCACAGTTTCGTCACAGTTTCGGTCGCGGAACAGTCCCAGCACAGTGCGAGGACTGTGCTGGGACTGTTCCGCGACTTCTGGATCACTATGAACCCCGCCTAATCGTCTTTTATCGCTTCTTTGCATCGCTTCGCAAGCTCGGACGTCAGTCAGTAGTTATCGTGGCTTGTATAGAGATGAAGCATGTGAGGTTTTTCGTTTAAGTCATTGTCACGCAAAAAGGTCAAGGAGTAAGCGTCAGCCAGCAGAAGCAGCTGGTTAGTACCACAATGGCAGTACTACATTGAAGTGAAAAGGATTTATTAACAAGCAAAGAGACGGAAATATATGCAAAATAAGAGGATAGGATCGTGATAGATTTGAGGATGGTGTGTGGTTGGCGGGGACCGCCCCAGAGAAGAAAGTCCGCTTGACGTTGATGTACACCGTAAATGCTCTTCCCATGCCGTGCCATTCAAGCTCTTCGCACACCGTACGTCTTCGCCCTTAAACGGGATGATTCAGCACTGTAGGTATAGTGGAGAGTAAGCTGAGCAGCGCAAAAGCGCCGCTATTACACCTTCCCCATTTCCTTCAAGTCCGTGGACTTAAAAGAAAGGTTGAGGGAGAAAAAAGAGGAAAAAAGAAGGGAACAGAGGAATACTAACCTTGATTATTGCCTAGAGGTAGCGCTGGAGTTGTGGCAGCGTTACAACAGAATTGATGGATTTCGCCCATTAAATGACCCTTTTCCAGAAGGGGACTTTTCGGATGTTGGTCGCATGGCCTAGAATAAATTGATTGTGCCTACAACGGGAGATGGCGACGTTCCTTTGACGTGGAAAGAGAGTCGTTTCCAAATCCACGGCTATTCTAGTGGTAAGTGGAATGACGACGTCCCGTCCTCGACCCTGAACAGAGTCTATCGTTGCGATTTCCATGGGCGGTCAGGAGTCTCGTAAAGATGACGGAATTGCTCCCTATAAGAGATGATGACGCAGATGGATTGGAGAGCAACACCTTTGCTCATAAGATGATTGACTAGGTCCCAGCAGATACTGGTTTCTGTTTCACTGTACAAGGACTTGCTTGAGGCACGGTTCGCCTGGGAAACAAAGTCGATGAACACGAACGGGATCATGACGCTCGGAAAGCGCATAACATATAGAAGCATGCGTCTCTCGTCTCTGGTGGATACACTGCGAAGCCTTCCGTCATAGGCGATTCTGTTCGGGAGCTCAATAAGGTCGGGGGTGAGCGCGGAACGTTGTGAGGAGAGGCGCAACCGGGAGCGCACGCGCTTTGGAGATCCCGCCATGACGTTTTAGTACCAAACCTCGCTGGCGCGGAAGATCGGGGGCACAGCGAATGGGGCTCGAGCTAATGTATGTCGATGAGCCGGTTTAGATATGGCGAGCGTCCGACAGTCGCATGGCAATGGCTCCAAGTACGGGCTCCGGTATTTGAGGACTCATCACCGATCAAGATACTAAATCGCTCCAAGTGGGTCTTGATGATGCCGCCTGGCGCCATTGTGTTCAGTGGGGAGACATGATGGCCAATATGATGTTGGGCCTGCGAAGGTGGAACAGTAAAGTGACCATCTTTTTGATGTTGTCGGACACAAACCGCCGGAATGATGTAATCCTTCTTTTCGTCCTCCGTCATCTGAAAGATGAGGTCCGGATCCTCCAGGTACGGCTCAATCCTTTCTCTACCCAGGCGGTAATTCTTGCATAGCTCCTGTTCCTCCATGTTCACCTCCGCACCGCAATCCATCTCCGAGCCGCTTCAACACGTTATTGAGATAGACCGGAGTTTTAGGGGCATTAGCGGCGGCGGAGGCGTCTGCTAGGTACTGAACAATCGTGATATCCTCAAAACCATTCAAGGCCAGTAGGGTTTCCGTAAACTGCGCGTTGGCAGTGTTAGTAGATGCCGTGACCAGCACCGGGTGTTTCTTGCTAAAGTAGCTGCTATGAGAGCTCCCACTACCGTCTTACCCGTACTAAACGCTGTTTGGATTGCTATCAATGGAAGGCGGCTGAGTCCAAGTGCTTTGGCAAGTTGCTGGTCGGGAGTCAACTCGATGCGCCTACCGTTGAGGGTGCAGTAGAGAAGCGGATCGTTGGGGTCGTACAACACTGCATCATTTGCATTAGCGTATGCTAGCTGTCCGATGCCATATGCGACGTTAACCACGCTGTCGCCCAGCTTCCTGGTGCTAACTTCTCGTATACGCTGTAGCGTAATATGATGTCGTATACTGGGTTCGACGCTTGGAAGACTTGCACAAATGCATGCAGTCGTCCACAACAGTCGTAATGTCAAGGTTTGTTGAGAAGAGTTGGATGTTGCATGGAAGTGTGACCACGAGAATGCTGCGACGGTGACAATCAAGAGCTTTTCTTGTGCTCTTACCTCTACTGAGCGAACCAGGGCGTGTGAAACTTGTTGAGATCCAGCTACGAGGAGCGCGATCGGGCGATTGTGAGTCCATTCTGCTTCGTAAGGCATGTTCGTCAACCTGAATCGGACAGAATTGGATAGGCGAATTTATTGAGAACGTAGCGGTAACCCAATATGACTGGCGGTCGTCGGTGAGTAGCTTTGCTGCTCCAATTGCTGAGCACGCAGCGTTGCACAGGTTGGACATTTTGTGCTTCGCAAGTGTGGGGTTTTCGTGCAGGCTATTGAAATCGCTCTCGCGATCCTCCAGCCAGTGTTCCTCGTTGTCATCGGGATGGTTCACCTTCAGAGAAAGTACTCCTTCTTCCGGGTACATCGGAAGAAAACGACGGATTCTGGCACAGAAACTCGCGCGCTTGGGTGGATACGGGGGGCTTTGAGAACCTGCACCATCAAGGAGGGTTATCAAATGAGAGAGCTTCAGCTTTGGGGATAGCGGGGAAGGGCGCGTGTTTTGAATATCTTCAAAACGGCGCAGCCATACTGAGAAAGGGGTGACTATTTGCTACTCCGCTATTCGCCCCCGTGAAGCAGGGTATTTTCGGTGCGGGCCACTCCAAAGTACAAGATGATACATAAGGAATACCCTCGAGTCTTTGGCCATCCGCGGTAAAAAAATCGTTGAAGCCCTGGAGCAAGGTATGCACCTCGTTCACTTGCTTGGCTAAGGCAGTCGTCGCTGAACGGAAAACCTTCCATGCCTCCGATATCGTCTGTGCTGTAACATCGCGCAGTTCTTTAGCCTGCAACCCCTTAACTACCAACTCGTCCAAGAGATTGACTAAGGGCGCAATCTTAGTTGCGTACTCGCATGAATGTGTGGTTGAATTTGGGGCAGCCGCCCAAGAGTCGGAGGAATGAGTGCGGGCTTGTGTTACCGGACCTATAAGTGAGCGAGATGGATAAGTCTTTGGAAACCAAAAGTGAAATGAATAAACTAGAGGCACAGCTATCTTGTATATATATGTCAAGATGGAAGTATAAGATGTGGAAGGTGAGAAAGAAAACAAAAGGGACCAAGGAATGCAAGCAAACAAAGTTATCACATAAATTCATTTATGTATTAAGAGGAAGAATATGAAAGAAGATATAAAGATAATAAAACCGCGAACGTTCTCATGTACTTAGCTGCGCGCCTTATCTCCGAAATGATCTACCAAAACATAAGCGTTATGGCGAAAGAGATATACCGTAACATACAGTTCCTCGAGCACTTGGAACAAAGCATTAAAGTGCTCGGAGCAAATATCCGCTAGCGAGATACAATTCCCCATGAACACAAAGTCGAAACATTTGCAGATTTCTTGAAAGAGCTTTTTGAGAGCAAGGATTACTATAGCCTGCTTAAAATCGGCTGTTTATGGAAAGTTAGGAAGAAAGGTCAGCCAAGAGTATGAAAAGAGTGGTGGAGCGTGAGAAACATCCGCTATTCAGTGAAAGAAAGTCGTAGTCTACCCGATTTGGCGAAGAAGACATGAAGCAAGACAAAGAAGCTACTTATTAAGTAAAGAAAAGTATGGTCCAAAGTAAGGAATTCGCCGAGAAGACTAAAAACGAGAATAGCCTAGTGATTATGTATGGTGTAATTCGGGGCAACTAGCCCAGAACTGCGTCAAGAAAGTAAAAAATATCAAATGCGCGAAATTATTGGTTGCCAGGAAAGAAGAGAGACGCGCAGATGGCGCGGGGCACAAAGGAAGCGGGCTGGACAGAGAAAAAGGCGAGCCGAAAGGCAACTTTGAAAAAAAAAGTAGCCTCGAGTAGATAGTTCGTAAGTCTATCAGAGCGAAGCAATATAAAAAACAATAAAATAGATTACTCACCTTATCTGCTTTGCTTGGCGAACAGAATAATAGGATAAAATAGGACGATAAGCTGAATACCGCCGGAATAGATGAGAACACAAAGTTAGAGCGGCTCCATATTCATACCATTAGATTGTACAACGCTGAAAAAGGTGAAAATCATCAAACATCATAAACATTATTCAAGAATGCTCATTCTAGAATTTTCTTCGCAAGTAGTGCTGAAAAAAGATTTGATTTCGGGCAACTAACCCAGACTTGCGGTTCATTCGGGGCAACCACCCCAGGGTACTATCCTCCGGAGCAAATTTCACATGCGCGCTCCGACCAAAAACAGCCTCAACCGGGCATTTTACTTCAAAAACATGATTGCACAAGTTCGGATCTCACAATAGCATTTTCTTGAATTCCTCATCATTTACTCACCTTTCCACAGCGCTGGACCACTACTCAGCGCTGGACTATTGCCAGCCGGCCGCATCCATCCATTTGACACCATATCGACATCCTTGATCCTCCCGGGACACACACGACAAAGAAAAAAGCAGAAAAAAGGCCCAAAGTAAAAAAAAATGAAGTGAAAGGCAAAGCAAAGACAACGAAAAGGAAAAAAAAGATAAAACCACTGGAAATATACTTATCTAATAGTAAAAAACTCACTCCCTGAAGAGACTGTCTTCGCCCATCCTGAAAGTCCAGTTTCGCTGGTAACCAATAAGGGTTAGCCAGCGGAAGCTGCTGGTTCGTACCACAATGACATAACTACATTAAAGTGAGAAGGCTTTATTAACAAGCAAAGAGGCGGAAATATAAGGTCGTCCCGAAAGTTCTTTCGCACCATTTTTAAAAATTCATAACTTCTAATTTTTCCAACCGATTTGACTGCCTTTATTTTTGTATGAAAGACTAAGTCATACTCTTTGTAACGACGCTTTAGCTGGCTTGCTACTGATCATCTTTTGCGTAGACAGGAGCTGTAGAAGAAAATTAGTCAAAATTCGAATTTTCTGTGTAGGGTCATAAAAAATCGAAAACTGCTACAAAAATCGGAGCAGTCAGTATAGTAGGTTCTTTCAGCAGCTCTTTCTAACAGTGCAAAGTTTGTGCCGATTGAGCGTCTCTATAAAAAGTTATGATTTCCCTGAAAAATGCCAAAATAAATCAAATTCGCTCTTTTGTATTGTTTGCTCGAAAATCATAACTTTTCCCAGAGACGCTCAATCAGCGCAAACTTTGCACCGTTAGAAAGAGCTGATGAAAGAACCTACAATACCAACTGCTGCAATTTTTGTCGCAAGTTTCCAATTTTTAATGACCCTACATAGAAAATTCAAATTTTGACCAATTCTCTTCTATCGCTCCTATCTATGCAACAGACGAACATTAGTAAGCAGATAAGACGTCTTTATAAAGAGCATGACTTACTCTTTCGTACAAAAATGAAGGCAATCAAATCGATTGGAAAAATTAGAAGTTATGAATTTTAGAAAATGGTGCGAAAGAACTTTCGGGACGACCTAATATATGCAAAATAAGAGGATAGGATCGTGATGGATTTGAGGATGGTGTGTGGTTGGCGGAGACCGCCCCAGAGAAGAAGGTCCGTTTGACGTTGTTGTACACCGCAAATGCTCTTCCCATGCCGTGCCATTCAAGCTCTCCGCACACCGTACGTCTCCGCCCTTGAACGAGATGAATCAGCGCCGTAGGCATAGTGGAGAATAAGCTGAGCAGCGCAAAAGCGCCGCTCTTAAAGGGTGTTTACAGGAAAAAAGAGAATAAAGGTTATAGATCTGAGTAACAAACGCGAAATACAGTTGGGGACTGAAGAAGCACTGCATTGGATTTCAAATCTTTCCTTTGGCGACCTAATGCGCAAGTTCTTGCTACAGGGTACGGTCAAATTTTAGGAAAAACTGAGTTATTTCGGAATTTTGAAACCGAATGCGGCTCAGAGTGGCGATTATTGAAAGATCATCGAAAATTACTAGCGAAACCTTAGTGTGGTGGTTGGTAGGCTTTATTGTAGCCTTAGGCGGATGGGTGGTACCTGTAGTGAGTATGGTGGCTTCTGATGTGTTATTAGAACACGTAAGCTATTAGAGCTTTATTGAACAGACGACATGCATCCATTCGTGCAGTGGTAGAATGCTGAGGATTGAAGGCGTGGTGAGATAGTATCACAAACATCTGGGCAATAATACACTCATATCACAGCATGTCATGCTTATGGCATGACCTTTACGGTGCTTAGCAAAGATAATGATAAGTTGCAAGGAAGGTGCCGACAAAGTCGGCACACTCCGGCCAGCGAGGGTAACAGAGAGTAAAAATGTACAATTCACGAAAATAGATAACACTTGGATATACAGGGTGTCCGTAAACACACCGTTTGATCGTTAATATCTCTTTTCCCAAGAAGTCTTTTGCCTTGCTTCAGGTACCATTTTGTAGAGCTGGCTTCAACTTAGATTTCAGTATGGAGCGAGTCACCCATCTCTCTTCATTACTGTAGGATTACCGTAGAAGCTTCAAAGAGGGTTTTGAGCCATGAAAGGCCATATTTTGCCAGAAAGGGATAAACAGCCTGAAAACTTTTACACTAAGCTAATTAGAGTTGCTGATTCTAATTGTGAACTTTCTAACTTATTATGATGTTTCATTGAAGAGTTGTGCCAGGTAAGAGGTAGCGGCCATTTTTTCAATGTTCCTAAAAAGTGCGGTTGCACCGTTTGGAAAGCTTCGCAATTTTGTGAATAGTTGACTATTGAAGTCAGCGTCCATGAAAACCATATTACAGTTTTTACATTTTTTGAAAAATTTTTTGAAAACGGTAGCTTTTTCCACATTGACACCATATGTTTCAAGTTTCTATCGTAATCCTACAGTAATGAAGAAGGATGGGTGATTCGTTTTACACTGCCTAAGTTAAAGCCAGCTCTACAAAATGGTACCTGAAGCAAGGCAAAAGTCTTCTTGGGAAAAAAGATATTAACGATCAAACAGTGTATACATACTTTACGGACACCCCGTAAAGCAATACATATTTGTCGGGATATCGTAATGGACGTTCCTGAGCAGCTAGGCAGATAGGGTCGGAGTTCAGATTGATGTAGTCATGACAGCTGGCCTGAGATGGTGACGAAATAGACTATGGTAAGGCAGAGTATCGCAGATCATCATGACGTAGTTGACTTTCATTTTTGAGCAACGAAAATACAGAGTAAGGATTATGAGTCGGAATCTTCTTACTGTTTGTAGGTTGTCGCTTCATAGATTTTCTTCCGAATACATCATTGCATTTATTGGATCGTTTTTTAGTCGTGATCGCTTGCGAGTTCAGTCTATTCTCTGTTGCTGGTATAGTGCCATCCATGGCATCTCCGCGGGCCACAGTTGTGCAGTCTTCAAAATATTGACTGAGGCGATCTTCACTTTTATTGTCTTCTTCCATTGTCGCGAAATCCATCATAATTGCTAGAGCATCCGTTTCCCTTTCCGCATCACGTAAAAAATGTTTGAAAAAACTGGATTGCTGCTCTTCAACTACTTGATTTGATGCAAAATTCTTGTATGTTTTTGCATATACTATCTGATATTCCAGCGATAGTAAAAACATTAGCATTAGAAAGCAACTGGTAAAAGTCAAGCTCTTTTTCAAGCTCTTCTAGTTGGAGTATGACAGTTTTTCTCTCGCTTTTAGACTGCTTAAGATAAAATTCTCCAAACTGGTCGACTGTTGAGTCCAAAACTGTCGCTCTTGCTTTAACTTGTGAAAGGCAAGAAAGGAGAATATCTAAGTTTTCGAAACATTTCTTTTGAAGCTCTCTATCAATTTTTAAAGTGAATTTGAGCTTGAAGTTGTAGGAGTCAATTTTTTGAGCAGATCTGCTAATGCTTTTGAGTGAAATGAGATTGCCTCTTTGGAAAAATTTAGAGACATTTTGATGTTCAAAAATTGTTAAGAAGAAATGGCTGCTTTTTGAGCCGTTCGCTAATTTTAAGCGAAAATTGGGAAGATATCCCTGATGCGGAGGAGAATGGCTGTCGCTAAGTGCCAGGCAGCAGATTTTGGGCGCTAGGTCCCAAGGTTAGAATAGCTAACCTCTGTGTAGCTGAGGTGAGTAATGATCGGCCTTGCGTATTTGGGCGATGCACCATAAATGTGGTGGTTGGTAGGCTTTATTGTAGCCTTAGGCGGATGAGTAGTGCCTGTAGTGGAGTATGGTGGCTCCTGATGTGTTATTAGAAAACGTAAGCTATTAGAGCTTTATTGAACAGACGACATGCACCCATTCGTGTAGTGGTAGAATGCTGAGGATTGAAGGCGTGGTAAGATAGTATCACAAACATCTGGGCAATAATACACTCACATCACAGCAGGTCATGCTTATGGCATGACCTTTACGGTGCTTAGCAAAAGTAATGATAAGAAGGAAGGTGCCGACAAAGTCGGCACACTTGGAGTGTCGGGAATTTTCCATATTTCTGATACACTTGTCCATGCGTCTCTTGATGCGTTCTCCAGAACTTCACTTCGTTTTGTGGGTCTTGTTTCCGATGACGCTTTAGGTTGTTCTGCTCATTACTCTGAGCCGATTTCTCTGCACAATGGTTGCAAAACCACCTTAAAGTTAAGAAGAAAACGCGCCCTTTACACCTTTTCACCAATATTTTCCACCAGGGCTCGGCATGAGGCTTAGACTTGCCATAATAGATCAACAGCAGCAACAGCTTTGTGAAGTTTTCATCGAGTTTTTGCAAAGAATAAATGAGTGAATAAGCCGTGATCCCCTGAAGATCCCTTTTGGGATCCTATGAAATAAAGAGAATTTCAGCTTGTACAGCAAAGTGCAGCTATTCATTATGCTGCAATATTAGGTTAGTAAGGCCTCAAAAGATGGACAAGCAAGGAAGAACACAGATACCCACAGCACCGAGCTATGAAGCGGATACTACCTGAATGGGAATCCTTACCCGGACGGGCGATTGATACATACCGCCTCAGGTGGCTGTCCAGGGGCGCAATCTCACACGCTTCGGGTCATTGTTAACGAGAGCCGGGACAGGCGAGAGCGCCAACCCGTGATTTATCAAATGGTCCGAACTGGCAAGTTTGGCCATGTCGGTCACGGCAGTCGGGCAGCAGAGCCCGATCTCGACGGGTCGGGCTCCGCTGCCCGACTGCCGTGCACATGGCCAAACTTGCCAGATCGGACCTTATTTTTCAACAAACAGGAGCCCGATCACCAGCTTGGCTTTATATATCGCAGGCGCCAATGCCGCGCCTGTACGGGCTGCTGTACAGGAACCCTCTTCTATATAGGAGGGCTGGAAAGCCAGCTAACTCCGAAGGAAGTTTGTCACGCTTTCATTCACATTTTTTTCATACTTTTTTTGCATAGTCCTAACTCACTATTGCCCACCTAAACACCAGTTTTGTTACCATTGTATTTTCTCTTATCTGTAAACAGTTCTTTTGTTCGTTTCGGGGCAGATTTGAATTCGCGCGCTTGAGCGGCGAACCTGCTGAAACAGAAATTTTCGATTTTTGCAGAGATGGGATTGATAGAGGGGAATGACAATTTGCGTCCTCTATAGAATCTAAAAATAACATAAAGGGAGAAGGCGATTGTATATATATGTGTGTGTGTGTGTGGGGGGGGGGGGCTGCCGTTTCCGCTGAAACGATATCTTCTTGCTTTTTATTCCAAAACGATATCCAGCTTGTCCCGTAAACCACCTTTGCCGAGCCCTGTTTTCCGCAAACAAAAAAGTCCGTCATTGTTTATATACTCTCTGTATCACTGGGAGTGAGAGGTGCTGGGAGGGGCTCGGGTTCCGCGCGACTGTCTCGCTCGGGCTCTGCACCGCTTTTGAAAGAGTGCTCTCCGGTCATTTAACAACACCTGAAAGGCAATGGAAAGACACAGCTTCAGCGCTGAAGCTTGGGAAAACGATCAGAGAGCACGGTCTCTAGAAAGGTGCAGAGTCCAAGCCGCGGATGAGCGGGACCCTTCCCACCCAGCATCCGACACTCTCAATGATGGAGAGGGTATATTACGTACGAAAAAAAACCGCTCCAGAAAACCAGAACCTGGGCATGCGCTCTCGTTCGAATCAAAAGATGAGCTTAGCGGAAATGTCACAAAAGACAATTTGAGCACTAGCGATCCGTAAGTATAAACGTGTAGCCTCGCGCAGTTGCTCCACACTATGGCCAATGCGGTGAGTTAGTCAACGGTATATTGATGTAAACCAATTGCTCAGGATACCCTTGAGGTAGAATACACCTTCAGATAAGTTCACTCAGGTTTGAAGGATGAGTGATGCCGCAATTGTTCCACATCATAAGACTAAAACCTGTGTTGTTCTCTAACGAAGTTGCACAAATCTGTTTCTTATGTTCTTAAATATACATGAAACTCAAGAATTCAGCTTTTTGTTGGTGCACAAGCAAAAATGATGCGACCTACAGCCATTCATATCTGCAACGGATCGTTTGGGGAAGCGGAGTATCTTTTTAGTGACCTACAAGAAAAAGGCGGGTTTTTTTTTGAAATGTAGATACGACTGCCAGAAATTCATGAAACTGCAGGTGTATTCGAAAAACTAACAAGTTATGATGAAGTGTTACTCGCCCGTACGCATCCATCTGATGCAGTAGAAGGATCGACATATATTTGCACAAAAGATAAGGAAGAGGTTGAAAAGAGGTAACGTGCTTTACTCTTCATCTCCACGCACCCAAATGTTCGAATTTTGAACTTCCGTGCTTGATTTCGTAAGTCTTGCACGTACCTAGTGATGGAAGGATCTGACTTCAGAGAGCAGCCAAAAACTTCGTGGGCATTTCCTCGTTGGATTTCACCTGCAGATTTCAAAACTCAAGTAGAATCACGCTTTCCAGGATGTATGCAAGGACGAGTTATGTAAGGAATAGATTACTTTGTTTGGATAGTGAAAGGCAAAAAGTACTTTGAGCA
Source organism: Cylicocyclus nassatus (assembly GCA_958299035.1). Classification (NCBI taxonomy): domain Eukaryota; kingdom Metazoa; phylum Nematoda; class Chromadorea; order Rhabditida; family Strongylidae; genus Cylicocyclus; species Cylicocyclus nassatus. The sequence goes on along the minus strand of CATQJL010000316.1, from coordinate 52,360,990 downwards.
TGATTTCCCAGCTGCAGTGAACATAAAGAGAGGAAAATTAATTAAAGATTGTTTTTTCTGCTTTTTAGCACCACTGAAGAGATAAAAAATGTTTTGGAGGCTTTACAAACATTTTCGGAGTGACTTCCAGAAATCTGCGGCAAAGCTACTCCTTTTATTGTCGACTCTTTTCAAAAGGAAATCTTAGTGGAAAAATAATCCAAAAGCATGTGGTGATAGAACTCTTCAAAAGTTAAAATTTCTGCAAGCTGCGAGGACATGGATTCCAGAAAAGAAAATCTTTTCAAAAAAATCTAGAATGGCGCTGTCCTAATGCCGCGGCAACTTTTATACTTGCGGCATTGGTTCCAAATCTTTTCTTGGGGGGGGGGGGGGAAGGCAACACAGCTACACCCTACGGAAGAATGGGATTCCGGAGTGACTTCCAGAAATGCGATTTTAACCAGCGTCAAGCCTGAAGAAAATTTTCTACAAAGCTAATAACTTCATTTTGATATTATTGTGACTACTCCAATCCAAAAAGAATTCAAATCAGGTAGACCCTCCTTTCGGCCCTAGCTGCGGTAGTATTCTGTGTCTCCAGAGTTTTACCGAAGGAGCCATATTGTTTGCTTTAGGTATGTGATACCATTTTCGTTGGGTCCAATTGGAGGTCAATATTCCATAAATGCTGTTCAAATAACTGATAGCGCCTACGTTGTTCTTAATATGAGAATAATTGCTAGGTAAGAACATGTCGTTTTCATAATGAAAAAAAATGGATTTGAAGACGCTCCAGTCCTTTAAAGTACCAACAATTTGGAAGCGGAGCATTTCTAACAGTTTTGAGTTTTTTGGATTAAAGAGGCTTGGCGTGAACCTCGTCCCAATGATTACTCGGGTCCCCAACCTTTGAGTGGACCTGTAGCCCAGATTTTCTCTAAGAAAGAAGGGTGGCTGCCGTTAAGCACCGAATTTTTTACCGAATTCTGGTTCAAAATTTAGAAATTATTGGAATTATTTACAAGCAAAAACAAGTCAGTTTCAAGCATGTAGGTATTTTTCAAAAAAAAATGTGTGCCATTTCTGATACTCACATCTTACAAGGGAAGGACGCTCAGTCGAAGTGGGATTTCCACACGTGGTGCATAACATTTTGCTGGTCTTAGTTAGGTACCAGAGTGTTCCTTAGCTGCTAAATGATTTTCTGGGAAAAGTTATGAGCGACGGTTCCTCACGATGACCACTGTACATTATAAGTATGAGGCGCCAAGGAATGAACAGGTGTGGACGGATAGGCGGGTGGATAACTGCGGAGATTATGCGCAGGTGGTGATGAGTTCGCGTCCCTATGGAGCCAAAGTTTGCATTTTTGCAAATTGTTTTTTTATGAATTCGCAGGCGATTTCCGACGAGGGTCTCCTTGCTTAAAAATCGCCTGCGAGTTCAGTGAAAACAATTTGCAAAAATACAAAGTTTCCATAGTGACGCGAACCCTTCACCACCTGCGCCATAGTTTCCGCAGCTATCCACCCGCCCATCCGTCCACACCTGTTCATTCATTGGAGCTCCAGACTTATAATGTGCAGTGGTTATCGTGGAGAACTCGCTCATAACTTTTTTCAAAAGACCATTGAGCAGCTAAAGAACACGAATCTGGTATAAGTGCTCCAAGATCAGCAGAATAATATGCATTACGTGCGGAAACCCCACTTCGACTGAGGGTCCTTTCCTTGTTAGAACAATTAATTGCGTCAGGTTTGCGGCAGCTTGCACTATAGGAAATTCCGGCTCTACAAAGCACGAATCTCATCTCAGCTTGTTGATCTGCAACCTATTTGTAAACCACTCAATCAAATTTGATGCTGTTGGGAAGAAATAACATGAAGCAAATCTTCAACCGTTGTCAAAAAAACAGCAGATGTGACCACGAAACTATCAAGATATTCAGGGTGTCTTCATCTATATGGGACGCGATTGGACAGTCGGATTTCGTTCGCTGCGTGCATTCCATTGGACGTCCGCGTCCAGTTATGGCCAGCGCCAAAGAGATTGTAAGTCCCTGTTTGCACACTGTTCGGGAAATTTTGCTGTCTACAGTGGCTGTGCAACCGGGATCACTTCTTCTTAGCCCATCAACTTGATAAAAATGAAGTAAGTTGTTTGCTTGTTCAAAAATCAAAGGATTCGCGAGAAACATAAAGTAAAAAAATTATTTACAGGTATGGGCGTATGGCTCAGCATTTGGCGAAAACTCATTTTTGAGCAAGAAATGTGTTGCCTTACGATTGGCAATGTATCGTGGTTATAAGGAAGGATGGTTAGCGCTGCCAGCAGCTCTCATTGCAGTGAAAGGTGAGGAAAGCGAATGACATTGCTGCCGAATCGGGAAAGAAATGGGAGGAATTGAAGAATTTGTGGAGAACGGCTTTTTTCATTGAATTTCCACTGGATTTGTGTGCAACTTGTGGTGGTTTTTTGCCACTAATTTCCCACTTTTCATAAGGTCTTCGAAATCTGTGGCGCCTTTTTGCTATCCCTTCGCTTAGCTCATTTTCCTGCCCAGTATATCCAACTGATTTGGATATAACTCGTAATGTCTATTGTGAATCATTGGTGGAATGCTGCAAGGAGTATCCTTTGCTTCAACCAGATCGGCGGCTGGAAGGCGGGGCTCCGTAACCTAATTGGGGCTAGAAAATGGTCAGAGAGCATGTTGGGGAGGTAAACGAAGACTGCGTCGCGGAACGAAAGTCGCCTCCTAGGTCACGGAGCCCCTTCTTCCAGCCGCCGACCTGGTTGAAGCAAAGGGTAGCTCTGCTGGATTCAGGTCAATTAGCTCAACGAGAGCCGTTGTTTAGTACATATTTCTCACAATATTGAAAGGAGCTGCGATGAGTGATACTTCAGTGTTAAAAATTTCTTTTTATCTAACTTCTTTCTTAGAACTTTTCTTTTAACTTCTTTCCTCAATTTGACAATACAAGCAAATTCCTAATATATGTTCGATTGAACGATGGATGTGGCATAACGCTAATTACTAATCTGCTCTTCATGGCTACGACTGTCTAAAGAGTGCGTTTTTGAGGCAGAGCGGAAGCGCCTGAATCTCAAAACAATATGAGTATTTCTGTATCTCGCACTCATTACCGCTTCAGTGAAGCACCTGGCGAATTATCCAAGATAGATCTCATCGTAGCCAAAATTTTTCTAAATAGAAACAGCGCTCCCTCACAGATTCAAAACGAATTCACTCAGCTACTTATGCCACATCTTTCCTTGTTGATCATCTGTTGACTTGCACTTCGAATAAAAAGTGCGGAAAATGTGTCCCTTGATCGAGAGACATAAGCATTGTCCTCTCTTTAAATCAATCATTTTAGATCCTTCTGGCAAGGAATTGTTTGGCTGTGTCTCTTTTCCCATTGGTGGTGGAAAAACTGAGTTTGCCACTATGACCCCTACCCTCAAAGACTGGCAGGTAAGCTCCATTTAGACGAAATTTGGAGGTAACAGCAAATTCGAGCTCATTCAAGGTTCGCATGCTTGGCGATGATGTCGTATGGATCAGATGTGCTCGTAGTGGGAAGCTTCATGCTTTAGCACCCGAAAATGGGCTGTTCGGTTGTGCGTTTAACCTAACTTCCCAACATCATGCGTACTTACTCAAGGTGAACTGCTAAGCTGTCGAACACCCTCTTCCAGTGGCAATGACGCAAATTCAGATGATTTCGAAGAATGCAATTCTAACAAACTGTGCTTCAACTAGTAAAGGAAAGTACTTCTGGGAGACATTGCATTCTGCGCTGGAAAAACATGAAAGGGTTAGGGACTGGAGAGGGGAGGACTGGACCTTTAAACAAAATAGGTATGTTGAATGCTCTTTTATCTTTGAATGTGAGCATAATAGTTTATGTCAGTAAGTAATGTGTTTGCCAACCAAATTCTGCAGTGAAGACTTTATTGACCTAACGTTTCGACATCGGCGTCATCGTCAGAGGTCTGAAAACGGATTGTAGGCTATTTGACCTGCTCACCATACCTTCAAACGCCTCTTCCCACTGTGTCAGTCTAGACCTAATCTGAGACTCACAGCATGAGACCCTCAAAGCCAGGAAACGAACAAATCTTGACTACACCAGCTAGCGACAAGCCCGCACATTTGATGGTAAGGACGTCACTGAGTGTCACTCAGTGAGTCAAGGCCTTTTATGTGCGTCACTAAGCTCACATAATGATATGAATGGAGCTAAGTCACTACTGGTAGACAAACACTCATTCTTGACATTCAGCTCTGGATTTTTGATACTGATCCATGCGGCTTCGAAGATTTTCCTGGCACATATCTCGGTTTCATAGGTCAGAATCGTACATTTAATTTTATAATCATTTCCGCCATGTACCTCAATCTTATGCCGTCCCAACGGTGCTGTTTGAGTCCCTCGTCTTTTGCTGGTTAAGTGTTCCTTTAACCTTACACCTAGATTTCTACCCGTCTCTCCGATATAATAGTTATGGCAAGTCAGACATTCTAGCTGGTACACCACACCCGCCTTTGCACAATCTCCTACTCTGCCATAAGGGCAAACAATACAATGCTCCATCATGCAATAGCTATCATAAAGCCTGTTTCGCACCTACTGCTTCTTTATATTACTATTCGGGATATTAACAAGCATCACATCATCCTGCAGTTGGGCTCTATGAATGCAGTTTGATTGCCTTACTAACTTCGTCTGAAATAAACGGCATGCAAAGAGGGATCTTATCGCATTGAGTTGGATATGATTTTCGGGATGTTGTTTAACACGCCGATGTTCTTGCAAAACATATCCGTTGCTGCGCGCGATTTGCGATGCAAGCTTTCGTGACTCAAACCGTTCTTCGTGACTCGTACACACCATCGAAGCAGTCTTCATCATACTATGAATAACCGCTTTTTTCATCTCTATGGGGTGAGCCGATTTGGCATGGACCAAGATGTTCTTAGAGCTTCTTTTACGATACCATTTAACATGGAGAACACCACCGAAAAAGCTGATCTGAGTGTTAAGGTAAGGAAGCCACCCGTTTCGTGGGGTTTCTCGAGTGAGCTTGATGTACTCGGACTGCTGGTTTAGCAACTTGAAACACTCATCCATTTCGGATTGAGTAGATGTTGCAGTCGTCGATGTAACGACAGTATCAGTGGCATACGCGCAAGCACTGGCTCCTCAATTCTACTCATAAAGCACACAGTAAGGACTGGCGCTAAACGCTGGCCCATTGCGAGTCCTCGGATCTGGGAGAAGTATCCAGACCATTTAAAGATGTTACAACTCAAGCATGCTTGTGTGAGGGTCAGTACTTGCGTTTTACTCAGTTCCAAGGTACTTATGGTCGTTATATGCTTATCTAACTTTTCCGAGAGAGCCTGTAATGCATCATCGTTGTGAACGTTAGTGTACAAGGAAGTCACATCGAAGGACTCTATTAAAACACTAGGTTCAAACTTCGTGTTGTGCAATAGCTCTAGGAATTGCTGAGTGTTAGATAGGTGTGCCGGTACCTTTGCCAAGAGCTGGCTCACGATTTTATTTAGAAACCACGAAATACGATCTGTCGGTCCTCCAATACAGCTAATTATGGGTCGGATGTTAAAGACTTCGGGCGACATAGAGTGTAAATCTTGCGACGCGATTTTGTGCGTTTTTATCAGATGATGGAAAACTGGACAATTTGGAGTGTCTAACTTTAACCTACTTACAAATCGTTCATCTAGACCAGCGCATCTAGCCACATTCGTCCAAATGTCGTTTAATTTTCTATATTGATTCTGATAATCCTTCTTAGACGCAGGCCTATAGACTGTCGTGTCTGCTAGATGTAGCTCAGCGATTTCTTTGACTAAGGACTGTGGCATCACAACAAATTCGCCCCCTTTGTCGCTTACAGATATTCGGATTGAGTGTTTTTCGACAGATTCACGTAATATCTGCTGCATGACGAAGGCGGTTGCCCAAATAGGTTGAAGGTTGTTGCGCAAGCGGCGCGCGGAAAATTGTCAGCCATGGGGCGTGCGCACGCTCCAGTGGGTGACCGCTGACCGAGCGTGCGCGCGCCCGGTGGTTGACAATTGCCCGCGCGGCGCGCGCAACAGCCTTCAACCTATTTGGGCAACCGCCTTCGTCATGCAGCAGATATTAACTCTTTAAACCCTTCTCATTCGCATTGTGTCAAATTAGTCTTGCGGTCGCGTGCGAACCTCTTCAAGACATGGATTTCCAGCGAAAGAACACGGAATCTGCTATCAGCATATAGGGTAGGTTCGGCTTCTCTATAGAAAGATCGAGGGAACGGCACCGTTGGTAAGGAATTACTAGTAACTTGCATGGTCATGTGAGAGTCGCTTTTGCGTCTAACTCGACGTCGTAATGAATCACGTTAGCGGAAACTTCCCACTACCTTGCGATAAACTGAGGGACCGATGTTTTGTACTGCAGAAAATGAGGGACCGAGACTGAAAAATTTCAGTGTGCACGAGGATAATTGAGTGTTGCCTACCGCAGTGACTTTGTTGGCTTCCACTATATCCTGAGCTGAATTTTCAGGCTTGGGAGGCGTAGGTCTGCTGTTCAAGGTGTTGATGGTTCTCAGACTGCGCGCCCGTGGTTGGCAAACACATTACTTACTGACAAAATAGGTATCTTCTAACTTACGCGAAATACTGTCAAGATGGTTCAGGCTGGCTGCACATATGAATTGTCGTTTTACTGCATTCACCAGCTCATCTCCTAATGTCCATCCCGACTGGGAGGTGGGCGCAGGTGTCCCTATCAGTTTGTGAGTATTCAAACATTGACAACGGTTTTGTGCTAAGCATTTAAATTGTCATTGCAGTATAATTTTTGGATGCAGACGTAGCGATCAAATGCCTCTGATCTACGAAACGGAATCTTGGGAGCACGGGATTGTAATGGCAGCTGGTATTCGGACACTTTCCTACAGTGCTCTTGATCCTCCAAGTTGGTCCTGGTGTTTTCGTTTATTAAGAAGAATATCTAAATAAGCTATTTAGTTTTTGTTTTTCTTTTTAGAAAAAGCGTAGATGTTTTTTGAGTCTTTGAGAGTTGTGAATTATGGTGGTGCTTGAACATTCTTTTTATATTGCGGAGTAGAACATATGTATAGTCTGTTTCAACTTGAAGGCCGAAGCATTTTGATTGGAACAGCGCGTCCGCTCCAGTAGCGGCTTCGCGAGCGCACAGAGCTGGCATTTTGCTAGTTAGAGACCGAGGAGAAAGAGACGCAGAAATGGGTTTGTGCCACGAGATGATATGCTGTAGTTGCGAAACGGAACCGTTACTTCTTGGAAGATGGTCGTCATTCAATTTGGCCAGATGCTTGAAACAGACTGTAAAGGTTACTGCAGGATGAAGGCGCAGAAACAATATTAGTCATGCGGGCGCGGATGCGGCGCGCCCGTATCTTCACCGTTGTAAACCCTCACAAAGATAATGATGTTTTTAGAACATTCCAAAAATTAATCAAGGTTTCGACGAGGGAAAACAAGTCTGCATAATCTTATAACTTTAGGTATTTTGAAATAAATTGTATTGAATTCGAAACAGGACTTGATCCTCGGGACCTATAATTTACGATGTTTTTTCGTGGCTGAAAACGTACCACTCCAGAAAACTGCGCCGATTTATGTACTTTAATTATCGAGAACTAACATTTGTTAGAATTCCGAAGCTTTCCGAACACTACATATTTCCGAAGTGTCTCAAGCTTAACGGCAGTTACCACCCTCGCAGCGCAACCACGACCGATTAGCTAAATTCAGGCAATACACTTGTACCTGATCCGCTATGTATGAGGACGTCAATGTCTTTTTCTTTTCCAAAACTCTTGAATCACTGGATAAGTTTCAAAGAAAAAACTCGTGAGGTATGATGATATTTGCTTGCGACTATGCTGTGTTATTACTGTATCATTAGACACCAAAAATCTTTATGGTAAATTTATACCAAGAAGACGCTAATGGAAAAATCATGTGGCCCGGATACGGAGACAATATTCGAGTGCTGGAATGGATATTCAATAGGTAGAAAACGATTCTCACATTCTAAGTGTTAACAAAATCACCGAAATTGTTTAGATGTGCTTTCCCTGAGAAAGCGTCTACATTATCAACGGCCATAGGACTTCTCCCACAAAAATTGAATACTGAGGTACTGTAGATGTTTGCGCATACAATTTAGCCTAAAGTGAGATTTTTGCAGGGGCTCAAAGGCGAATTTTCATCCTTGTTTACCATAGAAAAACATTTTTGGACGAAAGAAATCACACAAATTTATTCGTTCCTTTCTGCAGAAATGGGAAGCAAAATGCTACCCGTCGTTAAAACTGTACTTGAAAATCTTATCAAGCGCATTTCCACTATGACTTGAACTACTGAAGGCGAAACACAATAAATTTGTTTAATTCTACAGTATCTGCTTACGTCCTTGTCGCCGATTACTGTAAGCACCTCTTACACATAAAGTACCCGAAAAAGTGCCCACTAATCGATGAATGGCTCAGGCAATGATATACGGTGGGAGCACAGCAGATTTATTGTGAACAGGAGGCTCTCCGTTCCCCGTGCTAGTGTCGACATACATATTTGCCTAGAATGTTGTTTCAGATGTTGCGAAAAAAGCTTCAAGGATTTTTTATATCCTCTACAATAAAGAGGAAGTTTCTCTGGCGGAATGTCTCAAACCCATTTCATTCTATTTGGTAGATGCTTAGTGAATGGAGTTTGCGGTAGAACTTCTACGATGAAATGGCTAGAAACAAAGGATCGAGTTCAATTTACTTATACTACAACTACCACTTACTCGACACTGAATGGTCCTCTCAAGGGTATATTCATTGGCATCACCTTCAGTTTCGGGCACTTAGTTGAAAATAAGGATTCCAAGATGTGGCGAATGTTTTGGTAGCCTAGTCTGAAAACCTTTTGCTATGGATCAAGCAATATAGGGATGACTTCGACTCAGACAGCAGAAGTTCACCAATTTCTCTGGAATACGAAGATCGGGAACTTCCAGCATCCCTGCAAGTCTCTGCCATACCTAAACAACACGCAACCGATTCTTTTGTTGTGAACATGACTTGATCACTGATGAACTTTTTGCAGATCATAGTGTGTGTAGCCGTTGCTGCGCAGCAGGTGGTGCAGCAGGCGGCTTTATGGGGTCTTATTGCATTCCACGGTGAGTTTCGTCACACTCCGAAGATGCCTAGAGGGCACGTACTTTGAGATAATTTTATGGGGTATGGCTCCGCTATTCGTTTAGGAAGATACAGCGACAGATGCAACACTGTCAACATAGTACGGCAACGCTAACGACGCGTGCGACGTCGCGACTTTTATTTGCTTTACTTCCCAAAAGAAGGTGTTTACAGTACCGATCCGTATGCGACATAAGTGATTCAGTTGTCATTCGATACCGAAATGGTATCTTTTAGAAAACACAGCACTCCTTCTCAAGTGACAAAATTCAGGACTTCAAACTCATTCGAAACTTTGGTGTGAGCTTATTTGACATGCTGATCACAAATATTATACAGTGCATGTTAATGAGGAGCTCACAAGTCCGTAGCTCTTACGTGTACGCATCGCAAGGCTGATGCGCTCCGTTCGCGTGCGTACGGCTTGGACCCTTGCCAACCCTCGATCGATGACGTCTGTGGGACCCGCGAACGTGGCGCACGGGATTTGCGGCGCGTGCATGCAAATCGAGAACTGCACAAAAGGGAATAGGTTTTTGACATCGCCTGTACTCATTCCGCGGAATAAGGTCACTCGTTGACCTACGAGCAGAATTGCATGCATTTTGCAGCATAGTTGCGATAGGGGGAGTGATGGATCTTACCCCCTTCACTTTGAGGCCAAACTCCCGATGACCCCCTTCACCTGGGCTGAGATTGGTATTGTACTCTGAGAATATGATAAAAATCGTTATTAAAAGGTTTTGCAGGCTAAGTACCTCAAACAACAAGTACACTCATAAATTTACAAAAGAAACGGTACTTATCTTTATTTATGTTATTTATTTATCTCCGTAGCATTCACTTGGAGTGCAGAAAGTGAGGACAAAAAAGCAGTTGGTTTTTGGAGTACATAAAATCCCTCATATCTCGCGGCACAGAAGACCTAGAAAAAAGTCGACGGTCTATGTCGATTCTCCATGATCTCAGCTTTCGAATGGTATACAGCATGTTAGGGCTTCTTTGCTTCCCGGCTCTAAAAATCATTTTCTCCGGTAACCGATAAAAGCCAATACATTGGTGGAGCCGGAATGGAGCAAGCTAATAGTAAATATCTCCACCCCATTTTTGAAAACTGGTCCGTTTTTTCGCCCAGCAACCTATATACCATTCGAAAGCTCAGGAAAAGGGGATTCGACCTAGACCGTCGACTTCTTTCTAGCCTCCCTCTACCGAGAGATACACCGCATTTTATCTGAAAACATGGTCATTTTCAACAGCAGATTTCTGCCAAATGAAGACCTAATCACTGCTGCTTATCTATCTGTGTTAAAGAGCAAGTCTTCATTAACAAACGTAGACCGTCGACTTTCTCGTAGCATTCATTTGGAGAGCAGAAAGTGAGGACACAAAATCAGTTAATTTTTGAAGCACATAAAATCCCTCATATCTCGCGGCACAGAAGACCTAGAAAAAAGTCGACAGTCTATGTCGATTCTCCATGATCTCAGCTTTCGAATGGTATACAGCATGTTAGGGCTTCTTTGCTTCCCGGCTCTAAAAATCATTTTCTCCGGTAACCCATAAAAGCCAACACATTGTATAGATCGTCCATATAGTTTTTGCGCACAATTTTCAAAAATTCATAACTTTTGATTTTTTCGACCGATTTGACTGCTTTCATATTTATTTGAAAGGGTAAGTCATGCTCTTTATAATGACATCTCAGCTGCTTAGTAATGGTCATCTGTTACATAGATAGAAGCTCAAAACCAAAATCACTCAAATTTTGAATTTTTGTGTAGGGTCATGAAAAATCAGAAACATGCTACAAAAATCGGAGCAATCGGTATTGTAGGTTCTTTCACCAGCTCTTTCTAACAGTGCAAAGTTTGCTCCGATTGAGCGTCTCAATGAAAAGTTATGATTTCCGAGCAAGCAATACAAAAAGGCGAATTTGATTTATTTTGGCATTTTTCAGGGAAACAATAACTTTTCATGGTCGGCGCAAACTTTGCACTGTTAGAAAGAGCTGGTGAAAGATCCTACAGTACTGACTGCTCCGATTTTTTTTTGCAAGTCTCCGATTTTTTATGACACACAGAAAAATAAAATTTTTACCATTTTTCTTCTATCGCTCCTATCTATGCAACAGATGACCATTACTAAGCGGCTGAGAAGTCATTATAAAGAGCATGACTTACCGTTTCACAAAAAATTGAAAGCAGTCAAATCGGTTGGAAAAATCAGAAGTTATGATTTTTTGAAAATCGTGCGCAAAAACTTTCGGGACGACCTAATAAGAGCGAAGTGGAGCAAGTTGATAGTAAAAAATGTGCTGCGGATTGACATCGTTATCAGCACTAACGGGAACGTGAGCGAACGCGTCTATTTCAGCGCCCTTATCGTTGTTATATGTTTATGTTTTTTTGGTATAAAATGCGCTTTTGATTGACAGTTATGCCATCATTATTAGCGCACACTCAAAAACTATGGGAGATTGGTAAATTTTCACACCTTCACACAAAAACCTGCCCATTTCTGGAATCTATACTCTGTAAACCTAGTGCTGAAGAAGGTCACTTTCATGAAAACGCGCTAGACTCACCTTACCTAATTTGTAGAGAAGGTGGTTGGGTTCAATGAATTAAAAACTTTAAGACATTCAGAAAAATAACATGTTATTAAATTATCCCTCAATGTTTTGGAAAGGTTGGCAGTTTGAAGAGGAAACGGCAGACAGAATACTTTACAAAATCGCAGATGACTCGCATGTGTTCCAGTTCAATAGCGAGGCAGAAGGAGAATCTTACGCCGACGAAAATGTTGTCGACATTGACACAGAGTTGACATGAGCGAAACTCTCTGATTTCGTGCATAAGGAATCCAAGCAGATTGTCTAGTTTCAATGAGGAAATGTCCAGGAAGTCCATTGCTGATCTTCAGGTTGCTGAAAAATTCAACTGCTAAATTCACAAACATGGATATGAACAAAAGGAAGGTGTTGGTACAAAGCATAGTTACTGCACTTAGATCCCGGCTAGAGTGCGAACCCAACTCTGTGCTTTATGCTTTTGGAAGTTATTCGCCTTGTGACATTATGACCTATGATATTGATAAAAAAACTAACGCGCAGCATAGTATCTACTTTTTTTCGGCTATTCCGCAGATGCTGTTGAAGAAGAGTTGAGCAGCTTTCTCGTCAGTTAACAGGAAGTATGCCAGAGGAGGTGAAGTCAGAGTTCGAAAAGGCCCAAAAAAGTATGCACTATTTCCTTCTCGTGTTGCGAAAGCATATGCAATCTGGCTCTTTTCCCATTACTTACCGCAAAAATCTGATGGACTTACTAGCAAAGCTAGTTTCCATTCCGACTAGCACGGCAGAAGTGAAGAAAGAAATTTTCTATCTACTCTGTTATCAGAACACAACGCAGAAGTCGTACAACGATAGAGCATCTAAGCAAATACTTAAGATTTGACAACCTTCTACTAAACACATTGTTATCTAAAAACTTCATTTAAAGGATTGGTATAAGTGGTCCAGACAGGCTGTTACCGTATGACTTTTTGAATTATCCTAAAAGATGGTATGAAGAAGCTGGTCACCTACCTGCTGACTTCCTGATGCTACCAGAGGGTCGGGAAAAAAATCACAAATGTGCTTAGAAAAAGAAGAAAGTTTCAAATCCATTTTTGACTTAGAACGCTTTGCACGCAATTCTACTTCCACTCCGATGACCTTTTGGAGGAAGAAGAAGATTTTTCAGGCACCGAATTTGTTGTCTCTGACGTTAGCGATAGTGATATTGTTGATGATGATGCGCAGGAAATGAAGCTGTTCCTAACTTGTACATTTTTTGGGATAAACCTTATTGCTTTTTTTGTTGATGCAGTGAAACAGGAGCACAGATCTTCATAATAAATTTTTTTAAATTTTTTAATTTCTTTTGAAAATTTTTAAATTTTTTTTAATTTGTGCCTAAATAAGGTACAAATTAGAGCTTTTCATACCACGCTTTCTTACCTTTTCTCTCTTCCTCCCCCCCCTAGACTCGCATACCCCCTTCACCCTGGAAGGTCGGGAACAGCCAAGACCCCCTTCACCTGGGGAGATCTCGGCTCCCCCTATCGCACCTATGTTTTGCAGTCCGAAACATGTGACTCGAAGACTCAAATTTTTGTTGATTAAGTGCCGTCCCCTAAAAATGAAAGCAAAATTATGAAGGATCTCATAATTTTGTGCGAAGTACATGGAACAATTGCGCACATTCCAGGGAAGTGCAACTAATTTATTGCAAACACATTGCGAACACAGATCGTTATCGCTCATTCAGAGGAGATTCACTTTCAACATCCGACTGATAAATAAATATGGGCAAGAGCAATCAGTTTGGGGAACCCGTGCATGGGGTGATATGTACAAGAAGGGACAAACAATATGTTTGGAGAAAGCGGCCTAATCGCTGATAATCGCAGCTGAAGATTTCAGTATTTTTGCTAATTAATTAGAGGATCTACAGGCATAATTGTAATTATATAGCCTCATAATATAACTCTAGTATTCATGAAGATAGAAAGGACCTTGAGACGAAGAGAGATCTGCATCAAAAAAAAAATCAAAAAAGAATTGAAACAAAACTATTAGATGTCGAGAGACGACGCATTGTTTGTCTTTTGTCGAACGATGCTCGGACTGTTGTTCTGAAAATGAATTAGCTGAAATGGGGAGGAACAACATTTATAAGCGGCTTCAAAATTGTCCTAAGTGAAAGATTATTTATGTTCTCGAACTCAACGCTCATCGCAACAACATAATGGAAAGAAAAGAATGTTGTTCTTTTATGATAGAGCAACACAACACGGAAACACGAAAAAGAGTTTAAGCGATATAGCATGACCTTGAAACAGTCATAAGTCGTCTTTTCAGCAAAATTTGAAGCCAAAGTCTATAAGCAATCCATGGCACCAAAAGCTGGATCTGTGCAATAAAGGATTCCACGAAATCCGCGCCTGCTCCCACATGTAGGACTCATATTGGCACTTCCTGTATTTTTTATGTTCAAAAATCAAGAAAAAACGGAAGATGGCAAACTTCGTCCTTTGGAGCTCTATAATCGTTCCATATATGCAACTTTTTTACAATAAACGTACGAAATTTCAATTACGAAAATTAGTTCGAGAGAAACATATATTAACCAAAAAACCCTTTTCTTTCCAACCTAATGTGCAGGATGAGTTCAACGCCCCAACAACAAAATGTTCCGTGTTCCAATCCATGTGTCATTAGAATTTCCAGAACACTTTCTTACATATTACTCTGTTCGTAACATTTGCACCACAAAAAACTTGCAGGTATTCTAGTTTGAAAAATCAATTTTTTGCTTTTTGCTAAATTGTCTTTTTAGACCATAACAAAGCAAAACTTATTCTTTTCCATGTCTTCTGAGAATCACAAATAGAGCGCTTCATATTAGCTACGGTTCAATAAGATCACATTAGACTCACCTGCTCTTGACTAAATGTAGATGATTTGGGCGATTGCTGCAATATGGAAGGGGGAACGACCTCGTCCAGGGAGCCTCCTATACTGCTACGATATGACAGTGATTGCAAAACCCGCATCGAAGCGGACACCTAAAAGCACTGGTTGATTACCTTGTAAGGCTAATCAGTTTTCAAAGGTGCTGCGGGGCTGCATTCAGCTATAAAAGTCTGATTTTTAGCATGAAATGCTGCGCTAGAGTTGCCCGTGCTAGCGATGTGCCATCGCCATTCCTATGCCAGAAAGTTTGAGCAATACAAGGTGGGCGCAGTAATGATTGCCCAGTGCTAATATCACCCTGGCACGTCGCTAGAACGGCGCTGGCATAGCGCGGGCAAAATGTCAACTCCTGAGTTCATGCTTCATCTGACTGTCAATGTCGTTATTGCTTACTTTCAAGTATATTTTCGCTACGGTTGCAATTTTAGTGCGATTCCGATTCTTAAGATTACCTACTCATATCTCTACTTACGTTGTGCTCATTTTTACTCAAGAAAAAACTTGGGTAGCTAGTTTCACACTTCGTTTGGCCTCACATCTTCCGTGTAACCCTCGGATTTGTTTGTGTTATTTTGCACAATACAAATTAACCTGATTGGAGGACTTGTCTAATAGCATCCGTATTCGTCGATCAAAAATTGCGTGTTATCATAATTTTTGGCAGAGCTGGGGGGAGATTACTAGTCATCCTAGTGATACGCATTTACAATGCATCAGCGAACCCCTCATCCACATAGTTTTATAGCTTTAAACGATGGATGTTTCCTACGGAATAGTAACGCTGAGAATATGAGTAGCAAACAGTCCACGTCTTTTTCAAGTGATAACTTTTTTCTTGTTTACTACCCTTATTTCCAATTTTGTAATATGACCTACCTGTTGTCTTAGATTCTTGTGCATATTCGACGGTGAGGCGGTGTGTGACATTGTCGATCGTTTTCGCCTTTCTGTTGCAAATCTGAAGAATATGTTTGCCTTTTCTCATACCAAATTTGAAACTTATTTACCTTATAAGACTTCGCAGTTCCCTATTCATTGCTGCATAGAATATCCAATTTCCAGCAGCGTTTGCATATGTTAGCCAATTTGCAAAAAATATTGCCCATCGCAGGGTTCTGCAATGTCAACGGATGACAGAAGTTGAAATTGTAAGTGCAAGGAAAAAAGCTAAATATCATAAAGTGTTCACCTAAAATCTGTAAAATTCCTGAAAAATCGAACAGTGGTGAGCAATTCTGAGACAAGGCTCATATCGGGGAGAAATTGAATTAGGCAGGAGGGCAGCCAGCAGATCACATGGAAGATGAACACCCGAATGATAGCATTGGTCATCTCCTTCATATAGCGAGGCTCCGATACGATAGATTCTCTAGCGCGAGAATGAGCCACTACTGAAACAAATAAGCTAACAAGCAATCAACAACAAGTTGGCGAAAATGAGTAATAGAAAGAAATTCAGTTGAAATCTGCCATCTACCATAACAAACTTTAAATATCACAACTAAAGCAAGCTCGTCATAGTCATTGCAATATTATTATTTTACAGAAATTTCAACTCATTGGAAGAGTGTACGTAGATAATAAGCAGCATTTGATAATTTCTGTAATAGCAATCTCCAGATAACTTCAGTAGTTTTTCTTCTGCCGTGATTGTTATTGGTAACAATTCAATGTCTTACGTTTCGGCCACACAGATAATATCCACGTAATTTTTCAGTAATATCCAGATAATTTTTTCCATTGATATAACTACACAATTTAATGTCTTTCTGTTTTATGGTCTAGCAGTAAACAGCATCGCAGATGTCGCTGTTTTCGTTTGATATAATGCCACTCACGGCTATCATTATGGGATATTTGATACTTGGAAGATTATGCGTACTATGATTTTGCGCAATTTTTTAGAGAAGTCTTCAAAGAACAAGAAGTTTAAGATAGAAGCCATCTCACATCTATGCGAAAACTGCGAAAAGTCACCAGAGGAACTCAAATTCTTTTGCGGGAACTATGAATTGCCCTAATTTCACGCGTACAAGGCGCACCTTTTTCGATTTTTTAAACAAGCCGCTCAACCGCTTCAGCCTATTTCTGAAAGCAAACCTTAAACCGTTCAATTCTCTCAGGCAATACGGAGTCCGGTATAGGGTTCTTTGGTTGCGAAGTGTTGTGACGTGTTTGGGCTGGCGGATTTTAGAAAAAATCCCCGCGCCTTGCGCGCGTGAAATTAGGGTATTCATAACTAACACTTGAGGTAATCAAGAATAGCGCGATTTTGAAGAGCAGAGACAATATAATGAGAATGTGAAGGAAGATGGCACCTGGAATCCGGAAAAAGATTCTAGCAGCTCGCTTCTTCTTATTTTCTAGCATCGATCTTAAGAATTGGAAATGGAAATCTGATATGATAGGTCCTCTCCGTGTATACGTTGAATCATGTTCCGAATTCCCAGTGGATTTGTCGCAACACTTCCAAGGTTTGTTTATGCATGTCAGCATGATATCTTTCTACGATAACTATCAAAGTGCTTCCACAGTGTTTTCAAGGAATTTTCTTGAACGTAAAGTGTATATAGAACTACAATAGCGAACATAGTCGCTTTTAGAGCGCGAAATATTTCAGAAAACCCATGAACTAGATAAGGTTCAAAAAGTCACCTCTTGCTTTCCTCTTGGTGAATTTCCTTTTCACATGTCGTACAATCTGACCGTAATTGACTGAGATCGTTGTGAGATTCGATAGAAAAGCCATGGCGGTTAAGTAGGCGCCAAGTCGAGGCAATGTCCGCCCTCGGTACATACGCACGCAGTTCAGACTGTCACTCGTCGTTGCCACCGATTGCATCTGGAAAAAATTTGATATATTCTTGATTTTCAGAGTGTCTAGGAAATGCAACCTGCACAAGTATTGCCATAACGACGAGGCAAAGTAGGGCAAGTGCAGCGATCGGTGTTAGTCGCACAAAACGCTTTCTAAGCTGAAAATTTAGTTTTATTCATGACGCAAAAAATCTTGTCTTCTTTGCTTTCGCCAAAGAAATATATGTATCATTTTTGCCTTCAAAATGGCAAATAAAACTAGTTGATCAAAGTGGCCTATTTATATAAAATGTACGTTATCTCGAAGAGCATGGAAACGCTGATATCAAAAGCTTATCAGGGAAAACTCCCGAGAATTTTTGGGAGCAATTTTGAGGGCACAGTAATAAATTTATTCAGTACCCTACTTTCTGAGCCCAAATGGGGCTATAGTGACTGCCAGAAATTTTATGCAACGACAATATTCGGTTTGACGTAATATGATTGATTATCATTACTTTCTTCAACACCTGGAGACCTCAAATACAGTTTTTTACCAGAAAGCTTCAAGTTTTGGAAGAATTCTCATAATTCCTCTCAGAAGTTGGCAGATAGATCAGCGTTCCATGCTCTTAAAAATGATATACATTTCCATACAAAGGTCACTTAGACCGAGGAACCTTCTGGAGAATATTTTGGTCCAGCTGAACATGTTTGATGCTTACGCAGATCAAAAACTGCAGTGTGCTGTACATCTTTCTATACTTTACATAAGGATTTTGCAATAATTTAGTCATTAGCGAGGATTCCATCGTCACCCTATCTTGGAAAGAAGTTCAGCTGATTGCCTGCGAGTCGTTGTTTTTGACACCTTATGAGCTTTGAATCGGCCTTGGTCCCATCGTAAAAAGGTTCTGAACTACCACACCTTCAGTTTTTTTCAGGCCTATTGAATCTATAAAGGTAGAAAGTCCTATGATATGGCCCCTAATGACATCGCTGTCTCCTTTACTGCTTAGTGGAACTGGAAATGGAACTGAACGCTTTCGTTGAGCAAAGCTCACACATTTGCTTTTGCTTGGAGAGGTTTGATCATAGTTACATAGATCTCTACAGAGAGAATGTCATGTTCTGATTTAAAGCAAGAAATGTTTTGGGCCGTTTGCTGCGTCATCCGCTCTTGAATGTTAGCTATTCTTGTATCACAAAGTATTGAATCAAAAGCAAATTTCCTTTTACTTTGACTTTGCTTCAAGCGATAACACAACTGTAAGCGAACCCACCTGACTACAGAATGGCTTCCTAATAGTGATATATCGCTCTATACTGATACAGGACAATAGCGTAAGTGAAGCCAATTTCACCGTCTGCTCGATAACAAACATCGCTCGGCAACTGTTTGTGTCTGAAGATTTCAGCATAAATCTATGGCAAAAATGTCCAAAGCGCACTCACCTAGGAGGAGTTCTGGCAAGGAAAGATAGATTGTGCGAACCAAGAGAACCATTAGTACGGTGAGATCGACAATGGCTAGAACTGATATGTACGCTCGCAGACGATCTGATGGGGAACTGTTCCGTAGCAAGCCCCTAAAAAGTGTAGATTGCTTTTGAATTTTTCAATCTAAAAATACGGTGAAACCACAACAACACACAACCATTGTTAACAGATTTTTTTAGGTAAAACAACCACAATTTATCTTAGGTTTTTCTGCTGCTCAGGTTCATACAATCCGCACTTTCGCTTTTGTATTTGAAATACCAAAATTTTTCTTCAAACGTAAGTCCGAAACATAAGTCAGATCACCTACTGCAAAGTTTTTGAGCTGATGTTAGACCAATAATTGAAATTGAAAGATTACCTTTTGCATCTTACTTTCACTACTTCTTCCATGCACCCCCCCCCCCTCAATGTTTTCTGCAGCAGAAAAGTGGATCAATGCCTTGCAAATATTAGGTTGGCACATAACTTTTGCAACTTTTCCCGTGAATTTTCCTATTTTATGTAGCAATCTCATTTTGTGGTATCGTGTAGATCGTCATGTAAGCTGCAAGTCTGCGCAAACCGTTTGATTTTTGATAACGTAGTACAAAAAATCTAAGCATTTTTTGAAAACTGCTGAAAATCGAGGTTTCACGATTTTTTGGCAAACATGAAGCCCTAGGAAACCTGATTCAAACATATGAAAAAGCAATCATAGGCAGCATGTAGCTGGAAGTTGGCACATTGGAATCAGTGGAAAAGAAATGAAATTTAAAGACAAATTAAGGTGGGGCGCCTTTGAGAAGTTGAACAAGTCAAATGCGTCAAGTTTTGAAGGCAATTTGTCAATAACTAAGCTGCGAAAAGTCAGAATTCGCTATGACTTTGCACTATAGAATAATCCTATGCGGTAAACACGAATATCATATTCATTTGTCGCTAAAGTGAAATTCATTTTTTGATCTCACGAACGAGGCCTTTTCATGCTAAACGGATCTCATTTTTGTGATCAGCATGTCAAATAAGCCCTATAGGCCAAGTTTCAGCAAAATCTGATGCATTCTAAAATTTTTCCCATAGTACCGTAAACCTACGGTAAACCTCACATAAGATGGTAAAATTCGGCAAAAATGTGTGCATTAGAAGCTTACATCATATTCCTTATATTGCCAAAAAATTAATGCGCTACGTTCAAATAGACAAAAGTTATATAAAAAGTTGCATTACTTATGTGCCAACCTAATAAATTGGCCACCAAAATATATTACACCCACACAAACATTTTTGATCACTTACGTGCTCAACCCAGAATATTCTCAGATACATACGTGATGTTTATGAAGAGGATGTTCATATTTAGCCCCAAAGCCTTGTATCCGACACCTAGTGAAATCTCTCGTCATCTTACATTAGCATATCGCAAATATCAGATCTTCTTGTATCCTATCTCGTGTTGTTTACAATGCTTCTTTTTGCATCCTTATATGCGATAACGTGAAGATTCTCATGAGATTTAGTGGATAAAGGACGGTAAATGCGCAAAAAATCGACATTTTCATTGCTACTTTTATCACTACAAAGTACACCGGCTTTCTGCTCGATGAATGAGCGAAAATAAATAAAAGAGAAAAAAATGAAAGTGCCTTCTACAGAGGAATGAGAGTAAATTAATTTGGTGCAAGTTTTGCGATTTTTTTTGAACTTACCTGCAAATCGCTTACAGTGAAAATAAATAAACAATTATAGCAGTATCAGATGCAAAATTTCTTTTTCTTTCCAGCAACTATGTTCCCAATATAATTTACTACGGGTATCCAGGCAATCGCTAGGAATTAGACCAAGACTTCGATTTTTAACATGTCCAGGTCCCGCAAATTTTCAGAATTTTCATTTGAGAATTTCGAAGATGCTTTGATGGTATGGCAGACCTTTTGCCAATCTATGCGATTTTCGGTAGTTCCCTGACTTGTTTATTAAAGTTTGTGAATTTTTGAAGTGACCAAGTTTTACATTTTTTCCGATCCTCGTAAAACTTTGAAGAATAAATTCAGGTACCATACGATGTCACTTTTCTCCTATTTCTAATGTTTGTCTTTCCTTTGCAAACGAATGCAGGGAACGCAGTATCTTCAATTGAGAGTGCACACTGTTGTATCCTAGTTTTAGAAAATCCACACTTTAGAGTAATCATACATTTACTTTATGAGATTAGTGGCAGTAGCAAATGAATTTTGGAACATTGCATCGTGGAATCAGTTTGGTGCAACTAAACGTTGTGCGATTTTTTTTCCAACACTCATGACTTTCGGAAGATTATTTAGCGAAATTCTAAGAAGAACAGCAACAAAAAAGAAAAGTAAATCTTGGAAAAGGCAAAAAAACTTTGCTCAGCAAAATGTTTGCCCCATTTGCTGACTGTCAAAGCTCGCCATGAAGTTTCGAATAAAAAATTTTATATATTGGAGAAACTTAGTCTAAAAAGGGCCGGTCGCAAAAGTTGGAGATCACGGCTTTCGTCATAAGTATCACATCCAAAATATAATTTCTCAACAAAGAAGAATTTCTGCATCGAATACTTCAGAAGTATTTGATTTTACTCTACCGTATTTCTACATGGATTCAAAACCAACAAAAATCACGCACGCCTAAAATGATTTACGGAAAAGATAAAGGAAGATAAAATAAAATTGCAAGCCTACTTGTGCATTATCGCATTCAGAGAACAGCGAAATTGTTGAATTTAGCTTCATACTAACCTTGGCTTTCGACTTCGTGCTATTGAGCATACTACCCAAATGTTCCCAAACAAGCCAGTAATGACAGTCAGCACATAGATCGAAATCGCTATCGAGAACGCCGTCATTCGTCTGAAACTTTCTGCATCAGATGAAAATCCCAAATTGGCAATATAAAGAATAGGAATATTTATGTAAAAGTTCAGTTTTGCCTGCCGAATCAACGCGATAAAAAACGCACACTCATAGTAAATGTTCTTATGAAAGCAAAAAGTATGAACAAAATTGCGATAAAGAGTACACAAATAAATGAATCTGCCTTTATTTCATACCGACAAATTCCAATATTCTTTAACAGCTTGCAGCCACATGCAACGTTCATAATAAAAACTTGCTAGATTGACAAAGCAAGAAGACATTCATGATTTTGCCAAGAAACGCTGTAGAATTCAAAGCTCGCTATCAAGGCAGCGCTGAAAGTGGTGCGAAAAGTACACAGAGTTTTTCTTTTCTCAAGATTTTTTGCTGAGTTTTACGGTGACATTAATCTGCTTTGAGCTTGTCTAATACATCTTGCGCTTTCATATTAACTCGCGTTGGCAAATCTTCCAACTATTGGATAAATAGTTTTGCAAATTTTTGTTACGTAACTTTCTATTTCCTGCGAATTCGCTGATTTTGATATGTTAAAGGAAGAGAAGTTTGGTCATGAAGAATTCTAGGATTTCCTCGAATCTAAATTTACCTTTTGTCTGGTTTACTGATCAATCTTTGTTCTTTGTAATCGAAATCTCTACGAGTTAAAACTTTTCAAATTTTTATCGACTTATTGATTTTGTTCTAAATCAGTTCCTCAATAAGTATGTATCATAAGATGCTAGATTTACTATAGATTTACCATGCAGGACTGATTGAGTTTTATCATTTCAAAAAATTTCACATTGCAATAGTTACGTATCGAAACAATATATCTGCTTTTAATATTGGATGAATCCAAGCTTTTTAGTTAAGAATGTGAGTGGAGTATAAAAAATGAGATGTGCTGTGTGCCTCACAATGAAAAGAAGAGGTAACAAGGTTAGGACATATAAAATGTTACGCGAGTAGAATAGATGTTCTACTGTTATATACTGTTTGACCATTACAATGTATTTTACGTCAATGACTCTTATAGCCACAAGATATGTATCACAACAAACAGCTTTTGCTCTGAGAATAGAATAGTGCATCATCAATGGCTTTGCTTATAAAATATTACGGTTGAAAATACCAAAGGTTTTATGCGAATGCTAACTTCAAAAAGGTATCCAAAAGAGCTTTAAAAAACTTCACATTTGTTATAAGAAGAGCTAGAATAATCAAAGATCAGAGTATTCGATTTTGAACGAGTTCACACTCTACCACACCTTTGAACTAATTACCGTGTTCTGAACTGTAAGTTTCTCAGAGCATCTTGAAATAATTTGCGGCATTAAAATGGTTCTACTAAAAGAGCATGTCGTATAGCCTATTATATGGATTTCCAATTCTTCAGTAGTTGTTACTCATCATATACACAATAATCTGCTTTCTGCCATGATTTTACAGCACAAAGAAGCAGCCACCTAATTTTTAAAATTGCACCGGCAACTGCAGAATCAAAATGTATAGGTTCTTATTGCTTAGTGCAGTCGTTTGTTACTTTTACATGATTTTATGCTGATTCTCAGTTAACATAGCGAATCTGCCGCCGCCGATCTGCTTCACTGCAGTTTGCAAAAATGGTGCAATTGCACAAAGCGGCTTTGAATGATCTATAGGCATAAGGCAAGAAAGTTATTGACCAATGTGCAGTTTCTCCGGGACCTCTATACATGCGAACGCTACCAACTCTCTGTGTAACGCATACTCCTGACAATTCGCGAACCTAAGAAATGTTGTTCTGTCAAATATTGCATTTTGAGGAAGATTTTAATATTTGCAGAGAATACATCTGCACTTTTAGGTCCTTCTATTATGATTTGAGACCTCACTTTAATATAAGCTTGAGGGAAGATTGCATCAGTGAATATGAAATGGGAGAATTTAAAAGTTTGTAACATTGTAAAAGAAAGTAGGAGAATTGCAAAGCGCTCATTTGTGTGACACCATATAGAAAAACACTCGAGTCGAATTTCACAGCATTATAGCGTATCTCAAAAAAAGCATACATGTTGAAAGTTGAGTCTATGTAAAGGATGTGCAAAAGTTACAATTGATTGATGCACTATATAGTATAGTCTACTGCTTTTTCATGCTCGTTTATTGCGATTTATATAGATTGGAAAGAAAAAAAAATGGGGTTTTCTATAACAGAGCAAGCAAGAGAACCCGAAAATATATTTGAGGGGTACTATTTTATAGAACAAAGCAAGCTCTACTAAATAACCAAAAATTCGCAAAAGTTTAAGCTAAGTTTGAAGCCAGAGTCCGTAAGCCATTCATAACGACGAAAAAGTGATCTTCGCCCTAGAAAATCCTACGAACCTCCTTCTTCCTCCTGCATGACCGCTGCTGGAGATTTTCTTTTATCTGTTCTGTGTTTACAACTTCTGTGTAACCAAGTTTCTCATTACTTCTTGCATCCTACTGAATCCTGCCACCTCCAAAATAAAATCTAAATTTTTCTGTTGGGGCCACGTCAGCTAGCTTGGCACCGGGGGCTCGCTGACACTCCTAAAAGGGAGAATCGTCATAATTTTGTAGGTGGGGGACGATGTCTTTTTATCTGTTTCTTAGTTCGTACTTCAGTTCTTGCTGAATTTAATTGGTTGTGTTTCTAATTTCTTTCTTTTTTTGGTGCACCCTGAGTGTAAAATGAAATAAAAAATAAATAAAAAATAAAATGTAGCAGACACAAAACTCATCCATGTATGCCTTACTAAAAAAATTTTCGGGATTGGAAACCAAGAAAAAGATATAAAACGAAAAGTGGCAAACTCCACCCATAAAAATCCATGGGTTCCTTTCATGGGCGCAGCTGTATGCTACAAACTTCCAAAAGGTTAAACATAGCATTTTGTACATGCTTCCAAGGACTAGAGCATGTATGAGTACCTGCTCTAGTCTTTGGAAAATATGAACGTCAGGAAAAAAAAACGAAAAAAGCGAGTTTTCTTTCTATCCAACATAATAGGTTCCATACATCAGAAACGAAATCAAATTTTTCGAAGTTGGTCAACCCACCCACCTTTTGAATTATTGATCAGTAGTCGGAATAGGTTGAACTAACGCATTGTTAGAAAAGGGTTTAGCAGTATCGAAACAATAGACAGTGTGCCGCGTGACTCGGTCCGAATCGAAACCGAAACAGACGGTTGAACTGCCCAAAGTGCTCTCCTGAATCAAAGTTTTGAGAACGACATGAGAATGGTACGATTTACGAGAAACTATGCATAAGACAGGGCATTCAATCAAAGTGGCGAGTGCAAAAAGCGGTGCGGTCGTCCGTTCTCAAGCATATGCAACACATGTAGCCGCCTAATGACCAGCTGGGAGCAAGGCGGCTTTTTGATTGAACGATCTAACAGAATGGTGGTAATGAGACAGTGAGGAGGATTTTCACTATGTTCAACTAAATAAGCAACATTTTTCCCAATATAAGCAAAGGGATGCGAAATAGAAGTGCAATATGTATGTAAGCAGATGTGTTGCTGCTCACAAAAACCAAATCAAATATCCTCGGTCAACTTTTTTTCTCAGAAAATTCAAACTCGTGACATCCTGCGGCAGCTTCTGCAAAAAAAGAGATCTTTTGAACTAGGTTTAGGAAAACCTTCGTTCGTAATACCTATTATACAGTTCTATAGACATCCATGTTCAAGATAAGTAATATGTAGTTGTTCCAATGCAAACGCAATCCTAATGGTGCTCGTGAAAATTGCTCAATGTAAATCAGCGAAAAAAGCTCTAGAATGAGCGAAAACTACGCAAGAAACGTAAAAGAAGAGAATTTACAACCATCCCGCAATCAGTAAAGTAATTTGTCGAATAAGAAAATAATGAATCGACTATTAAATCTTACACCAGAAAATGAGAATATCTAAAAAATGTATCGTTGATATTACCTTAAAAATGTATCGTTGATTTATTTAATGTATTGTGATATGTACTTTTGGGTGAATAAGATACTCTGTTTTTTGAACATATCTAGAAATTCATTCGGAATTAATAGGTCGATGAAAAACTCGATTATCATAACAATTCGCAGATGCACCCAATCAGCACAAGTATATTTATGATAATAAGTTGCAAAGTATAATTTCGGGAGTGCAAGTACTTTCTCTGCAGCTTCTAACAAGACTAAGAAAAAAATTCTGACGTTTTTGAGCTTGTGTTACAGTTATATTTGTTAACACTGGTTTGAATAGGGATTGGTAAGAATGCTATTTTCTTTCTAAAAAATGTTGAAACAAGGGAATTGTTCAATTTAGACTTTTCTGTTGAAATACAGTGATGGAAAATCAATAGTGCGATAAAGATAACGACAAAATTATAAAACTTTTTTTTGAGTTTTCTTGCAAAAAAAATTGCAGGGGTAAAGAGTTGATAGCAGAAAGAACCACGTGTAGAGCCATTAACCCAGGCGATTGTTATTCTTAGTTTTGCGAAGATGCGTATCTGATTGATCTAGTGGTGTTACACAGCAATAATATCAACACGTAGAATAACAAAGGTGCAGCTTTGTTGTTTCAAAAGTTCAAAAATGGGAATTGATACATATAATTCATCAACTCTTTACTTCCTCATTATTCGTACATTGTTAAAGTATGGCAAACGCATTTGAAGAGTGGGGGATTGGAACTTTTTCTAACGCTTGACCTTAAAATGATGGTCTAAGATCAGGACAAATTTCATTGGAAGAGTTTGCATGAAACCTCAAAATCAACGTCTCATCGAAAAACCATGCAGTGATTCATGCCCGTGTGATGATTTGTGTCATTGCGACGCGTTGTAATTTCATAATTGCTTATACTACACTGTTTGATGCTGATCTCAAACGCAGCGTCAATGAAATGGTAATTAATTTCCATCCATTCAAAGAAAAGTAATTAGGTAATGCTCAGGGCCCACGTGACGTGGCATTTGAGTTTGGAAACAAAGTCCAATTGACATTTATTGAGATTATATCATAAAGAATTATGACATATCTCCTGTGGTATAAAGAAGAGCACTGGTTCAGAATAATCTGCAATGAATGGTGATTGCGGGAAGTTTAGCAAAAAACGAAAAAAAGGGCGTCTTATAAGGCCGTAGCGAAGTGGAGAGGAGATATAAGTACTAATTAGCGCTTAAGCTAGAAAATTAATGAAAAGCTCGAAATATGTTAGAAAGGATTATGACTTTGTTTGGTCTCGCCAATAGAAAATATTCACAGTTTTCTTCATTCTCATATATTTTCGCATTTTTTGTACCTTTCAATCATCGTCGCGAAGCTACACACCAAATTTGGTGGCTCAAAATTGTTTATTGGTAGTGCTTGTAACGTGTTAATTTTACTGCACGCTGGGAGATGACGTTGGAACTACAAAAGAGTGAAGAACTAGGATTGTGGTGGTCAATAATTTGTCAAGTTTCCTGGCGTCAAAAGACTTTCAGTAAAAAAAACGAAAACGCCCCCTCCGATGAGCCCTAAAATTGCTTTTTTATGAAGTAATCAACTAGCAACCATTTTTTTGGCAAACTCCTTTTGATGTGATCTCAGGTCAAATCAAATTCGTACATACCTGGAAAAGTCTAATTTCATTCCTTATTCTACACATACCCCATAACTTTCGCAATTGTTTCACCCGAATAAAGGAGATGAGGATGTTGAACACACTAACTTTGAGATTTTCAAACTTCTCAGGAAAAGTATAAAGTCACCGTATCCTTCAATCAGTTAAACAACAGAAAGATGTTATAAAGCTTGTAACTTTTGTAGATTCGCTGATGGAGACAACACCACTGAATAAAGAAGCGACTCCTTTGGGGGAGGGAAAGGGATAGCAGAGAGGTCCACAAGGTTTAGGAAATTATGCTTTAATCAAATTTTAAACTAGTACCGCAGATTATAGTGCAAAGTAGCTTCTTCTCCCTCACCCCCCCCCCCCCCCCCCCCCTCCCCCCGCGAGAATCGTAAACCTTACAATTACCCACATAGCAAATTTGTAAAATATACCGTTCATGATTGCATGCATAGATGTTAGATGAATTTTGAACTGACGGAAATGAGAGCGGAGAGAAGAACTCGTCCATGTCGCGCATAAATGACACAATAAAAAATACATAAAACTGTTACGTAACAAATTTCAATGCACGCTGAGTAACAAGTTTGAGGTCATCCAAGAATTACTTGGCTGTGAGACAATCGCTAGTCAAACATCGAATTCCACGCCTCTGTGACGATAAAAAGATTAGGAGTGCATCCGGCAGTTCTCTGATTGCGTCTAGGATCTTCAGTCTCCCGGAAACAAACAATGCTTCTAACTATGTACTAGATATCGTCTGCAAAGGGAGCGTACATACATCGTGCATGCAAAAGGCAAAAAATTAATTTGCTTGCAGGTTTCTCTGACGCGGAACTTTCAAGTTCGTCATGCTAATGGCAATTATTTGAGGAAAATGACATGATTAAGAAAATTTGACGACGGATAATCTAATGAATTAGCATTCATGAAGCTATTTCGATTCCACTTAAATTTTATCCCTAAAAGTAATGAGAAAGTACTCCCTTTTCGGGAAGTAACTATATCCTAGAAGCATATCCTGTCTACCTCATACAATTCTAAACCCATTCAACTGCAGCAAGTCTCAAGAGACCATAACTATACCGCCAATGAACGTCACATTACCATCTATGTCATATTTACTTGAGTTCAAATGCGATTTTTCAGTTTGCTATCAAAATGATAATGTAGAATCCTCATCTGCTGCGGAAACATGAGTAATAATGCCGTTTACATAATGGTTACATCAGTAAAAGAAGAGACATCGAGCTATAGCAAAGTGGAGGAAAATGCCTAATCCCGAGAACTGGACTATATCTAGTAAATTAATCCGCTACCGTAAAGGTTAAAATTGACGGTAAATGTAGAACTCGTGCAGTGTTCACAGCATTTGCAAGTAAACAAGCCAATGAGCTCTCTTTGGCCATTTTTTGCGGCAAGTCACGAGCAGTTGGCATTTACAAACATGGCATTTCTACCCGCGTAAATGTTGTTAGCAGCGCAAGGACACTATATTTACCGTCAAAGCTGCTGACCGGTGGCGATAACCACTGCGGTACAGGATCTATTACCTGGCAAAAGCTGCGCTTTATCAACCGATTTTACTTCCTAGTGGTAAAGGAGGCAGACGTGGTTGAGTGGATCGCTAAATACCTTCCAAACTTGTGACTACTTGATCTGTAGAATTTCGTATTCTATGTAACTACCCTTTTCAAGAAGTATGGAAGCTTTTTTACTTACCCTTTATCTTCAGTTCGCCACTGAGGCTCAATAAATCCAGGCGGGAATAACTCAATATTGCATGCTAGAAAGTTACCACAGCGGTGACTCGTATCGGAACATATATACAAATTTAGCCGATAAACAGCCGACTTGGAAAAAGCTAGACTTCTTTTGTGCAATTAACTGAATGAGAAGCTTTAGTCATGAGTAATTGCACAACTTGCATAGATCGTTAGTTACCGATGTTTAGTTTTAAAAACTCAGCTTTACTGCTATTTATTCATTTATTCATTTATCGCACAAAAAGTGCGCCTACGACTACTCAAAAAGTCTAAGCAATAGTCACAGGAAGTAAAAAAAAACGCAACAGAATAGAAGTAATGGACTCGGTCAACACCAAAAGGAAGTGATACTACCAAACAATATAGCATAAGATAAAATAGATTTATAGCATCCAAAAATTGGCACTTTCACTGAGCTGATTATAATCGATAAACAAAATACTCTGAAACTCTCATTCCTTTTGACTTTTTGAAAAAGATAATTCCTTTTGCAGCTTAGACAGCTGGATAGGGAGACGAGGGAGATGAGGAACTAGTGACATCTGCTGACGTACGGCGATATAATCTAATGATGAGATTTTTCTAGGGCGGATAGCGTAGCGCTTCTTATGCTCTATAAACTCCTCAAATAATACACATTCCAAGAATGGCATCTTTAGAATTAGAGCTTGAGTAGATGACTGACAAGCCAGCCCCTTACTAAGTTCATCCGGGTTTTGAAAGAGGATGCAAAAATAGCTTTTAAGGGTATTTCGAGATTCCTCAATTCAACTCAACTCACGGGGCTAGTCTTTAGAAAATACAGGGTGTCCCAAAAAAATGTATCGAACGTTTGATCTTAAATGATTTCCCCATATGGAAAGCTTTCGCGGATTTTTGAGTGTCGTACGGTAGAGCTGGGTTCAACTTAGATTTACAGTATAGAGCGAATCACCGATTTCTCTTAGTTACTGTAAGATTACGGTGGAAATTTTCGACTAATTTCAAGCTAAGGATAGGCAAGTACTGCTTCTAAAAAATTCCAAAAAACCGAAAGACGTTAAATTGAAGTTTTCGGGGATGCTGAATCCAACTACGAAGTTTTCCGTTACCGTACTTCTCATCTTCCCGTGGTAGGCGCACTGTAACGCTAAATTTTTGGCTTTTGACAACGTGATTGTCACTGCAACGTTGATATGATAAATTTTGAAAAAAAAACCAAAAATTTAGCGTTACAGTGCACCTACCGTAGAAATATGAGGAGTAGGGTAGCGAAAAATTTCGTAATTAGATTCAGCACTCCCGAAAACTTCAGTTTAACGTCCTTCTTTTTTTTGGAATTCATTAGAAGCAGTTTTCGCCTTTCAGAAGCTTAAAATTAGTCGAAAATTCCTACCATAATCCTACAGTAACTAACAGAAGTCGTGATTCGCTCTATACTGTAAATCTAAGTTGAACCCAGCTCTACCGTATGGCACTCGATGATCCACGAAAGCTATCCATATAGGGAAGTTATTAAGGATCAAACGTTCGATACATTTTTTTGGGACACCCTGTATAATGCAAACTATCAAACCACATCAACTGTAATCAGAGAGCCTATGTGAACAAAATTTTCAAAACTCTTATTCCTTTTGGGAAATTCTTCGAACAGACTCATTCTTTTGCATCTTTGTAAACTTAAAATTCAAAAAGAGTAAGTGCAGCGGCTCGCGACCCCATTCTTTTGAAAAGTAGTATAACCTTCACAAAGCTTATAGAGCTTCTCTACGACTCAGATATCAAAGGCAATTGCGGAATGAGGCACATTCACATCCGCTAGTACTAGCTGGATCTATGTATATAAATGAGCAGCATAAGGTAGCAGCAAAATTGAACTCAATTTACAATTATCCATTGACTCAAATAAAAAGGAAACCCGGAAAGCTATGATTAGCCGCTTGCACTTGCAATTTTAGCGAACAGACAGCTACCAAAAACTTCTAGCCTATTAACTCCTACTCTGCAAAGACTTGAGTATTATTGCCATCCAATTGCAAAATAAGTGCAAAATTCAAAACTTGACACTGCATTTTTTCAGTGGACTTGATAACAGCCTTCTTCACCTCACAATCAAAGTTTTTAGAAGTACCTACCTTATCAGTTGTTGCAAGTCTTATACATGATGTTAAAGTCATTCAGCCGAGCTAGAACTTTCGTACCGAGAATATTACGCATAAAGGTTAGCTTGCAAACAACACTCATAGAACATCCTTCCCAAGGCTTATCCTTTATTTTATCCTGGTACTCCGATAGAGTGCTCGTTGTGGAAACTCTTTAGATCTATTTACGTGTTTCAATAAGTTTAGCGATGTTTAGAATGACGGAATGGGCTCTATATCTCTTACAACGAGTACATTCTTACATCCTATATGCTACGATATAGAATTTATGATGGCCACTGCGAAGAACACCCCGAGCAAGCAAGTAAGCCTTGCCAACTCTGATATAGATAGAAAGATTAGCAAGAGAGACAAGATGGATTTTAGGGTACTCACAATTTTGGAATCTTAAAGAAGTTAGAGTTTCTACGACAATTTTGAAGCTTTGCACAATCAAATGTTGTATTGACCGGCTAGGTTCGTGTTTCTGTAGTTTTGGCGCACTTCTGGTGTATTAAATGAAGAAAATAAATAAATGGATAAAATTTCTTGCGTGAACTCTACATTAAATGGCGAAAGTCGTTTGCGTCCAGAGATGTGCTACAATACGCTGCCTCAAATTTTGGTTTTTTGGAGATTGACCGTAGTACCCTTATGAAATTTTTGTTAACCTCTACATACAGTAAGTTTCAACTTTATTTAGGCGGAGATTGGATTAAGAAGAATCCCTTTGCAACAGTTTGCGCCGTTTCGCAGCTACAGTATATCATGTCGTGCTAAGAACCCATGTCTGTGCCTTTATTTTTCTCAGTCTTTTCTTGGCAAAATGCCAACGCTATGCGCTCGCAAAACCTCCAGCGATGCAGACGCGCTGCTCCACGTGAAATTTCTCGACTACTCTAAGTTGAAACAGACTGTATCATTGAGTTTACAACAGTATTGCACGTGCTCGCATCATAACTCCGGGAGAGAGAATGTCGCATTTGAACTGGTGAGAATGACGTAGAATAAATTACATATAGCCTCATTCTAAAGCAAGAATATGAAGCAGGAGGATATGAAGCAGGCAGTCACTAGATTTGCTTACCCCTCTCACTACATGTAAGCTGTAAAAAAAATAAGACGGCTGAGCTGAAAGCATTGCGATGACACCGTATATGTTCCTAGTACTTCAGTAGATTTTTAAAGCTTATTTCCAATGTATAGGAACCTCGCAATGCATTTGAGAAGTACGAGTCAAGGGCGGAAGAGGAGAGGGAGATGCCAATGCCGTACGAACATCAATGATAAATGCATAGCATTCTTTTGTTTGATACTTTGATCGTTATAAGAGCCAAAAGAACATCGGCCATGTATCTAGTGCAGTCAGGACATGTCCGTTTCTTTTTTTGTAAGGTTCTGTAAGGTCCAGATCGTAAATGTTCTTTTCCAATTAGTGGTCAATCAAAGATTTTGAGAGTGTAAGAGAAACGTTCGTTTATATATTCACATGGTTATTACCGAACGGTCAACCTATGGATGAGGCTACGTTCTATTAGTTACAAAGATCGCTGTCATAAATGAGTGAAATGACAAAAAATCACGAAATCCTTTGAAAGCGAGTCCAGAAACTTCAACACAGTAAAACCTCAGCAGAACTCATACTGAAATTTATGATCAAAACTCAAGAAAATTTCTTTTTTTTTTTGAAAGGCGGCGTCACGCAGTGGTTGATCATAACCGCTTAGATAAATCGCATATACTTTGCAAAATTTGTTGTGCGTTCGATCAATCTGTGAAGAGAATTTTGCTAGTCGACATTGAGGTATGACACAAATTTCAGACACTATGATTTAAGATGCAAAAAAAACCCAAATATGATAAGAGAGATTCTTGTCTGATTGTAAAACAAAGTGCAAAAAATGATAAGCTCAGATGTGCGTAATTACCCATTACATAGAACTAATCAGCCTCACCCATATAATCTTTGAAGAACTCCAAAACGTCATTTTTCATCATGGCATAATGAGAATCATTTCTTTGAAAGAGTCTAAATGACGAGCCCTCCCACTGGAAAAGCAATAAGGAAGAATTACATTTTTTTCAATAGCTCCATCAAGCATGAGCTCATGAAGCTAAATTACCATTCATTTTTGGCATTTATGCTATTACTAGGGTGATCAGGAAGTAATGAGGCACTTGGAAAATAACTGTAGCTTTCTTATACGAGAGGACTGAATGGTGCATTCTGAAGATGTCGAAAAGTTGATGTTTTAGAAAAAACCTCATGTAAAGCCATTTCAAGCGATACTGATTTTTTTACTGCAGAGTGTAATTTTAATCAGTTAGTCAATTATGAATCCTAAGCAGCACCTGCACAAAGGCTACTAAAATATCTACAACAGGTGAGGAGGCATACCAGTTCGGTGAAATCAGCCCTCTAAAAAGGAAAATATAGTTTTCAGCATTGATTGACAAACACTTACAATTGACTTTTTGTGAGTGAGTCACCATTAGGATTTGATAGATCTCTTTGCACTCTATCTATCCAAATGCAGCTTACTTCAGATCAGCGCCACTCTAGGAGATTGATTAAAAAGTTTTGACTTATGTAGCATCAAAAATCACTTCTTTAAATTTTTTGAACTTTTCACTTGGTAGTATAGGAAGTCTTCGCTTATAAGGCTTAAGGAAATTGAAGAACTTTTTTGATGATATTTAAATTCTTATTCAGTACTTCAAGGTTCAGCAACGAAAACTTCGTTGCTGAACCTATCGCTATTTTTCGAATTGCTACACTAAGGATCATGGAAGAGGAGCAGGACGAAGTTCGCCAGAGTAATAAGAGAAAGATTTGGAATGGTGTTTACATTGTTTTAATTGATGTTGATTGGGACAAAATGCTACTTGTACAAAAAAAGAACTTCCCAACCCCCTATTAAGCGGCAAGGGTGATCAGGATTATGTTGAGCTGGAGAGCTCTATCACCAAATCATTTTCTCAGATAAGAAGAGGCTGATCGATAGAACGGAACAGAACAGGGCCAGTGAATTTTGACAACATTCGAAGAGTTATTCAAACAAAGTTTCCCGTCCATTCTACAGCAATGTTTCTAAACATCCTTTGATGACATTTGAAGCTCTGCATAGCAAAAGAGCACAGATTAACAAGCGGTTTATTTATTTCGAAGGACGTAAAAAAATACCTTTTTGACATTTTAGAAACACCCATAATATTGTAATTTGCTCTCTATCTCTACATCTGTTGAATCGCTAAGGAAGATTAGAAACAGTATAATGTTAGAAGGATTTTTGAACGCAAAAAATCCGCAAACACAGTTTTGAATTGCATAATGTGGGATCGTATATTACAGTGTTCGTAATCAAGCAGTGAAAGTAGTTAAATTGCTAAAGTTTTTCTGTACTCAGTTCACAACTTTGCTACGGTACTTGGAAAAGGTGACTTCAATAATTTGTACTAATTTCCTGTTTAGCTATCAATAACATTGCTAAGAGAATGACCCATGAAACTTCAATTTTGCACAGGTCCGTAATCTGGACCATCTAATATATAGTGAAGATCGCTAGTCGGAAAATTGCCTTTACCCCTCTGAATTTCAAATTTTGCTGAAAGAAGTGTAAAGGCTAGTATATCAATCCTATTAGTTTCAAAACGCATATCAAAAGTCAACCATCGACGAGCTTGTCAAAACAAACGACTGCCTGGAACGGAACTTCTTGCAGCAACTGCGTCAAACTTTAGTAGCTTATTTGCATATAATTGCACTTCTATGCACAAAACGATAAGTCAGGAAACGACTATGGTTTACTGCTGTCTAGAACAATAAAGACATTTTACAGCAACGGCACTAAGTCATAATCCATGTTGATGTAAGCCAATATCCATGTAGAGTCCAAGAAGATTACGCGAGCAAAGTATGTGGTTTGAGTGAGTGAGGTTTTATTGATGTTTGATGTAAGAAAGCGGGAACTACCAAAAGAGAATCCTGTGACGAACGTTTGAGAGCTCTTGTTTCGCTTGGGCTCGAATGTTACGCGAAATTCATCTGAAGAGCTCGTCACAGTTTTTGCAATAATAATGGACTCTCTTCGGCATTTTCTTCTTCCTCATTCATATGATCCCTTATAAAGCGCGAAAAGACGCAGTTGTCAACCTGACTTCGCGTCTTTTGCGTGGCATCGCTATGTCTCCGTTCAGGGTGGGGTGGACGGATTCACTTGAAATTACCATTTGACTCAGCTCAACGCTGCTCACCTTTAATATGCTTTTATCTTAAACGGTGTGCAAATTACGAGGCGCACAATCATTAGCTGCTGCCGAAAAAGCTATCGTACATTTGCCACAAAAGCATATAAAAAGACATTTTCATAAACATGCGCGCTCTTACTTTAGGAATCTGTCCATCTCCGTTCTGAACCGAGATATGACGATGTGAAGCACTTGTCGCAAATCGCGATCTACCCACCTAATGTCTTGTCTTCACAAATCATGAGCGGCATGTACCTAGGAAACTTTGAATACTCAAATTTATTTTGTTATGTAATTTATGCTCTGCTCTACAATGACTATAGATACTTTTCCACTGTTAAAACATCTACGCAGACGCACATAAAATCCAGAGACTTTCGTTTGAGCTGACTCCTTGAAAAACGTGCTAAAAATGCGACAAATTGAAAGGTTGATGTATGCTTCTCAAAATAAGACCAAAAACTGTAAAAAATTTACAAATAAATTTAGGACTATAGCTAATCTGATGATACTGATTTTTAAACTACAGTAAAAAAGACGACTATGCAACTTTTTATGCATTACCAAGAGGATCAGTGCTGACATAGAGGCGGTGCGGAAGGTTGACTCTTCTATAACGCAAGTTGGAAATTTGCTGACAATTCAGAAAATTTTCAAAAATTGACGATGATTTTTATGTATGACATGTTAATGTCAAAAAGCTGCAACCATCCAGATAATTTAAAGATGAGTGAGAATTATTTCAGGAAGATATAAAGATTTTCTTCCCTAAGAACCACAAAACTTATGTCACGACCTGATACTATATTCATTTCTGCATTCAAAGTGATTCGAGCTTATTTTCACTCAACCTTGATAATGTGCTACAACGGTCATCATTTGAGATGAAAAGGCACCGACGGGGGAATAAGCAATGATCAATGAGAAGTGAAATCTGGACATTGCAATGAAATTTTTACTCCTCAAACTGGAGGCAAGGCTTGTCATAAGAGAGATGCTCACAGCCACAGTTGCAATGCAAAAGGCCTTCAATCATTTGTGTATTAGACTCGTGATGAATCCATGAAGGGGCTGTGACAGTGCGTAGCAACGGAAGCTCGGCTTTACGTTCTACTAATCGCATAATGCGCTTCGTGGATTTCTATACCACGTTATTTTGCAGAGTGGGTGCTGGCAGCTTCGATGAGGAACATGCTCGGATTTACTCCCCATGGGGTTTGCAAGATATAAGAAAAGCACAAATTACATCGGATTTCTTTCCCGGAGTTTGCAACTAGCCAGTGTCATCAAATTAGCAGGGAAGGGGAAGCTCCAAACTGCTTGTACATTTCCCGAGCTTTTTTAATTTTATGCTTTCCTTTCATCGAGATGTTGTTCGTTTGCTCAAATCAAATTGAAAGAGAATTTTTCTCTATAGAAGCTTTTCGACAACACAGAGCTAAAAGACATTTTAGGAGTCCATATGCGAGATATGTGATATGGCCAATCAGCTAAGGGAGAGGGGAAGATGAAGGTTAATGCTAATATGGAATTTTTCAATTTTTGCATATTTTGTCAAAAATTCCACATAATTCATCAGTTTTCACAGATCTTTATCCAAACAATAAATATCCTTTGCTTCAACCAGATTGGCTGCTGGAAGGCGGGGCTTCATGACCTAGGTGGCGACTGCTCGCGTCCGCGACGCAGTCTGCGCCTCCTTCGCGAACATGCTCTCTGATCATTTTCTAGCCTTAATTAGGCCACGGAGCCCCGCCTTTCAGCCGCCGATCTGGTTGAAGCAAAGAATACACGCAACCATTTGAACTGCGTGACCCTTAGTCCCTACCGGAGGTTTGCTAAGCCTTCCTCTTTCCTGATGAATGTTCTGAGAAAAAAGCATGGGCAAAAGTTCAGGCTTCGATCTGATTTGAACTAATAAAGCATGAAGTCTTGAAGTGAAGTTAAATATTGAACCTCCTGTTTACCGTAGAAAGCGATAGGCGTAGAATAGGTTTTGTTATAATTTTAATACTTCACGTAATAAAAAATGGCTAAATCCCTGTGGAATCAAGGAATTCTCCAAAGCCAGGAGAGTGAAGTGGAAGAAGGAGGAAGAGATAGTAGCAGAGTGAGCGGCATCGCCGGGGTTCAACAAATTAGCACAGCTCAGCACGAAAAATACGGTCAAATTGACTGCAATCAGAGACATGTTCGGGATACGATCGACGCACCCGAGAGGCACCCACTTCGAACCTTCGCGGAAGCAGCGGGATTTTCGGGCCTACATTCAAAGCATAAAATGGGATATTCACATAGTTTCTCCAGCAGCCAATGGATGCTCAAAAAATTTCGGATAGTTTTGATTATCATGCAATAGCGATCTCCACTTGAAGTGAGTTGTTATTAGTTATCCGCTGAGTAAGTGGACTCACTACAGCCTGCGAACTCGCACACGTCGGGTTCACTTCAAGCCATACTTTGCCATCTTTGGCTTTCACTTCAAAAGATAATTTTCGCGATTCTCAAGCTACACAGTCCAGATATCAAACCCTAAGATTTGGTGATCGCTCATAAGCTCTAAAACAGCTATTAGATTATGTTTAAGATAGGTGGTATAAGCCTGCGAACAGTTTGTATTTCTAGTTCAGAATTATTCGTTTCCTCAAAACAAAAAGGACATGAGTCCAGCAACATATCTTTCGTAAGTACTTGAAGAGCTTTTTCGAATGATCTGCTATACGCTGAAAAAGCACAATTTTGGAAACAATGCTTATAGGCAGCGTACAGTTAGTTCTCTATACGATGTACATTCAGGGCCCAGAAGAAGATCAACTGCGTTGGTCCGGTCTCCCAATGTTGCTTCTAAGGGGAGAAAATGCGCCTAATTCTTTTTGCACCCCGCCCCTTTTTTTGCGGTCAGCCTCCTTCGAGCCAATCCGCTTACAGCGTAAGCTGTAAGCGTACGTTGCAGTTGCGGTTGCAACTGCAGGCTGTCATGCAGTTGCAGCTGTCCTGCCGACAGGATCGAGCAGTTCGAAACTCGTCCGCCCTCTGAAGAGAGTGTCCTCGGGAATCGGGGATTTTTTTGGGGTTTTGGAGATTTTGATTTTCATAACTATGACCAGGGTCACGGAAAAGCCCCATGAAAAAAACGTGGGAGACAAATTTCGAGTGTACGCTGCTTTTAAGCAGTGCTGTGAACTGCTAAGGAGGAGATTAAATCAAAAACAATCGAACCTGTGGAGAGTAGGATTTGAACAGCAATCCTTGGATCAATAAAAGGAGCTCACAAGAAGTTCCTAAATAACAGAAAGCCCTTTTTTGTTTCGCCGAAGCTACACGATTTTGAAGTGAAAATTCTAGTTCTTAAAGCGTACTTCTTAATTTTAGGGAACCTTCAAAATCTTCCGTTTTTCATTTATTCAATTAGAGATTTGTGGAGAATGTCGTCTTTGCATTTTTCATTTTACAAAGTAGTTTCTGAACTCAAAATGGCGGCAAGGTGGCCATAGCATATTTTAGTGTCGATTTATTCTTAGAATCTCCAGAAAGAACTTTGAATTGCGTGGTGGGGAAACGTGAATAAATGCTTCGTAACGATGGCCAATAAAAGATGCAACTGCTTGCAAAGCCTGAAATGTCTTGAAAAAGAAAACTTTCCCCCCGTATTTTCAGCAAGCTAATGAAGATGAGTTCTGGAAGATAGCATGTCTACCATGTAGTTTTATTCGATTCGAGGACAAACCAATAGCTCATAATATGCATAATAGACCTTCCAGCCTTCTGGTGTAACTAGAAAATGCATTTTAATTTCCTCTCCCTTTTAAATGAGTAAGAAGGCGGTAGAGGTCGATACAACATCAAAACATACGATCTTATCTTATAAAAATAAGAGAATAATAATAATGAAATAAAAGAAGAGAAAAAAGGAAAAGACAGATTGACTGCAAAGATGATTCGTAGCTTAGTGTAGATTGTTCCATTCCGTGAATTTTTCACACTGACAAAATGTGCTTCACTCATTTTCAATGCAAGAGTAAATAACTATTCGACGGAGTAAAACAAGCCCTACGAGGTGGTTTCAGATATTTGTATTTGCAAAAATTTGATCTGCATGAAGTTCAAACCGAAGTCTTTCCAGTCCAAAAAATTAAACCCCCTTCCAGAAAAGTCTGTGGTTTTTTCTGCTCGCGGATATATTCTTCATATCAGAAATCGTTACAGTGGCTGCATGGTAAAAATCGAGAAACAAAAATAAATGAAAATTACGGAAAATTGGAAAATGTTTCTTTTGTTGGATTTTCTCTTGTATTAGACAATTCTAAAGAAGAGCTTGTAATAGGCATTTATGGGCATATGAAAAATCTTTAGCGCAGAAATATTGACGTAAGATTCGCCCAGTTGTTTTGTGGAAAATATATTTTTCTCGATTTCTAGTTAGTGTATAAAGAAGTTGTATGTGTGGGAGGAGAATATGATATGAAGAGTATGTACGTGAGCGAGTGGGAAATTCGCAGGGTTTCTTCTGGTTCAAGATACGATTTTTTTTTCGAATTTCGGGTTACAGAACTTTTTAGACTTTCAGAGAATTTTGATGTGAACTCAACGCCATCTTGTAGAGCTTGTTTTGCTGTAAGCGGATAACAAATAAGGTGTCTCAAGCATAACACAGTTGTAAGGTATGTATCTTCAAGCAAGCAAATGTTCCATTATCAAGTGTGTTACGTTCAATATATACGTGAAGTACGATATTAAACATGATCATTAATTGGCATTCATTATGTTTGAAATCACGATTTATTTAGCTTAAGTTTTAGAAATTGAAGGGTAGGTCAGAATCCGCGAGCAGAAACGTCCGCAGTGACGAAGAGATATATGTACCACAAAGAAATATGTGGATGAAGAATGTAATCGTCCAAAATAGCATTTAATGTTCCCAACACAAGGCTACGGCCTGATCAATTTGAAATTCGGTAGCATAGCGACTGCCTTTACTGGGAAAGAACAACAAAGGAATAACCGTACAGTGATGAGATCGCCCTTGACGAGCGGTGCGCAGAGGTAACGAAGACGGGGGCAGGGGAGAGAGAAGGAGCGAGGTTGGGAAGAACGTAAACTGCGAGTC
This sequence comes from Cylicocyclus nassatus, assembly GCA_958299035.1. Taxonomy (NCBI): domain Eukaryota; kingdom Metazoa; phylum Nematoda; class Chromadorea; order Rhabditida; family Strongylidae; genus Cylicocyclus; species Cylicocyclus nassatus. The sequence goes on along the minus strand of CATQJL010000316.1, from coordinate 52,320,231 downwards.
GGCACCATTAGCGGCGTCAGCGTTGACCATATAATCGACAAATTGGTGTCCTGTACACAATTCGGAAGAAAAACTAATTATTTTTTAATAATTAGCTTTTCTTCTAATTAGCTAATCTATATCCTAAAAATTGTCTTCTTACTTACGCAATTTCCTGGAACCTTACCAAAAAATTCATGTACTTACTTGTTCTCCTAAACGAACTTACTTCTCAGTATTGAAAATAAGTTTTCAGACCTTCCTTCCTTACTGAGGAATTCCGGGGACGGTCTGTAAATACTTTTACTCCCTCCAAGGGCAGACACGGAACGGAGCTTTTTGGTTATTTACACAATGTAAATTGATAACCTTATTAAAATATTATTCTTATTAAAAATAGTCTGCAACAAAAACGATACTGGCTTGATTAGACGAACCTTAGTTTGTTTTACACATGTTCCAGTATAATGAATGTTTATCCTGCAATAAAAATATTGAATCAGTTCATATGAAGGAAGGAAATCAAAATACCAACAAATTATCTTTATCTTTATCTATCACACTCGAGGCGCGCCAAAAACTATAGTGACTAGAAACGCAGACCAACCAGCCAGACTACATAAGAGAAAGTAATAAAGAATATTATTATATAATATTCTTTATTACTTTCTCACAAACCTCAGACCCATTCGACGGTATAAGACAGAACAAATCTATACTGCATAATAAAATTATATGTATCTCGAGCGTTATCAAAGCTCTGATCTAAAGCCTTCTTCGAGAAATTAAATGTAAGCTCAAAATAACGGGGTATGAGAGGATGTGACCCATCACCCATCACTGACCTATCTAAATTATCTAAAGATGATGATCATAAATGGATCAACACGAACTTCCCGATTTTAGGCAAAAGTGAGTCATAACGCCAAACCAAAAGTAAAATCAGATTTTGAGGGGTGAAACTTGAAAGGTATCATCACAAGACGAAAGCTGGAAAGGTATGAATGCACTTTTGAAGATTTTGCGGACTCTGCTACTTTTTCAAACGGAAATAGGCCAATATTTTAGGCATCGTTGGATGCAGAACATCTTGCTCTCCATGCGCTTAATGATCCACTACATTTCCATCCCATCGTTCCCTTTCTTCAACATTAGCTGATTCTATTTTTCCTTCATTCTTTGAAAACATTGATAACCAGTAGATAGAGCAAAGCTTTTGCAATGCGATGCTTTCTTCTCATCTTTCCAAGTTACGTTTTATACTTTCTATCGATTACTTCTACAAGTGACCATTTGAGTTCCTTCCATCTAAGCAATTTACTGTTTATTATTTATTCATTCTCAACTGTTCAATACAATATAAAAACGTGGTGATCTTCGTAAGGCATCTTTGATAGTGTAATTTACGTGCTTGGAGTCGTTTCACTGAGGTGATCCATCATTTCTTCTTGTCAGAATTGCTGGTAGGGTTCGGCTGGCTTCGCTGAATCCCATCCTGACTTCCTGACATAGGATTACCCGGTGGGCTAGCCACGATTTCTTCCACTGGGTTTCCCTTTTCTTCTCTCCTTCGTCGTTAGATGGTCAGAGCTAGCTAATAGTCGACCAAGGAAGGTTGAAGAGAGGAGTGTATCTAAACAATTATAGCATCAAAACAGTACTTTAGGCACCGTTCGATGGATTTCTTTCTCCTCCTTCTCATAGTCGATTTTGGGACATACGGAAAACTTGACGAAAAAATTGGTATATTTTTAAGTTTGCAAGTGCCTACAGTCTACAGCGGAATTCAGAATCTTGATATTTCAATGCAACAACTACTCGCTCCCGAATACTTCTTAAAACAAGATTATTCATAGTCACGTTTTGGAAGTACTAAATTTCGTAGTTTATTGTTAATTCTGTGCGAATATGAATGACCTAATTTTTGCAAAAGACTGAGTTATTTTGAAAAATTCTGGAAGATAACCTGGAAAGATGCAAAAAGCAGAACATAGCAAAGTTTGCTTTACTTGATAGTTGTTACTGCTCCTTTAAAGTGTGAAATCAATTTAAAAGAACGCTAAATTTAGAAAACGAGAGATGGTTTGAAAATATCGCGGTTATCTAAGCTGAAAAAAAAACGCACACAGTGAAAGCATAGTTATTCGAAAGAGCAAGAAATTTGCATTGAGCAGTACAAATTTTTAGTCCATCTTTCTTGCGGGTTGCTCTGAAACACTGCACGATTTCGGATCGTAGTACTGGCTAGTATTGATAGCTAATATTGGCTTACGTCCTTTCACGGCCAAAATAAGTTAACCTAGTAAAAGTCCACGTGAAAAAAGATATCTCGACCTTGAAAAAATGGGATCCGTTAGGCCAGCCTAAGGCCCCGGGCAGACTTCACGCGATTTGATCGTCGCGACTGAGTCGCGACGAGACAACTGTTACAACATCATTCCATGCCGATCAACTTGCATTCGGTTGTGATACTTTTCCAGCCCGAAATTTTTGAATGTGAAATGAAAATGAATGGAAATCTTGGCGATTAGATCGCGACGATTAAGTCGCGTGAAGTCTGACCGGGGCCTAAGAAGACTGCCCGAATAATTCACTGAGTTCCTTTATAATTACCTACTGAGTTTGAGGCTTAACCAGCATGTCTGTTGTACGAGTGTTGTCTACATAGTTTGTTAACCCATTCTACAGTCTCCGTCATAGTCCATGAATCTAGGTTGCCTGCTGACGAGCGAGGTTGACATGCCCAGCCTCACATGAGTACTCTTTATGGCAACGCTTCCAGTAGCTAACCTTGATGTCTTCCATCATTTTTTATATTCCGAGGATAAAAAGGCGAATCTCTAGCAATTGCAATTTTGAGCGTTGCCTTTCATTTCCTGTCTATGTACCTGATTTTATTTTTCTATCTTTTTCGCTAATCTGTTGGCTACTAACTTGATGCTACAGCGCGCATTTGGCGTGAATGAATAGATAAATAATAAATAAGTAAATAAGTATCAGTTGGCAAATAAGTTTTGCAACTTTTCCCATAACTTCCTTCTTACTAAATATAGCATTCTCATTTTTTGGCATCATGTAGATTGCGACATGAGCTGCAAGCCTGCTCAAGCTGTTTGATTTATGATAACGTAATAGAGAAAATTCAAGTATTTTTCGAAAAACCTTGAAAATCGACGTTTCACGTTTTTTTGGAAAACACGAAGCCATACAAAACCTGAATCAAACATATCATAAAGAAACCATAGGCAGCATGTAGCTAGAAGTTGACACATTGGAATCAGTAAAAAAGAAGTGAAACGTAAAGACAAACTAAGATAAGGCGCCTTTGAGAATTAGAACAAGTCAAATGCGTAAGTCTTGAGGGTAACTGTCAATAACTAAACTACGAAACCTCAAAATTTGCTAAATTTTTGCACAATAGGGTAATACAATACGGTGAACACGAATATCATATTCATTTGTCGCTAAGATAACATTCTTTGACCTTATGAAAGCGGCGTTTTCATGCAAGACGAGTCTCATTTTTGTGATCAGCATGTCGAATAACCTCGATAGGCCAAGTTTCATCAAAATCTGACGCAATCTAAAAATTTTGTACCGTAAATCTACCGTAACTCTTACATAAGATGGCAAAATTCGGCAAAAATGTCTCTATTTGCAGTTTACATCATAATCCCTATATTGCCAGAAAATGAATGCGCTACGTTGAAAAGAACAAAAGATATATAAAAAGTTGCATTATGTACTTATGTGCCAACCTAATAAATAACTAAAAAGGTACGACTAGAGCATTTCCCAAAGTATGTGACTCGCGATATACTGAAAATGTTTGCTTCGAGCATAGCAAATACCGATTTTAGTTCTCTCAAATGAGCTGAGATAAACGAATTCTTCATTTGGAGGAAATTATTATAGTTTTCAGCAGTTTTGGTGCGACTACTCGTTAAATTTAGCTAGCTTGACAAAGCGACGATCCTCACACAGTTTTACTACTTTACGTGATTAATTGACAACTTGAAATGAATTATTAATGACGCTTGATGAGCTTCCACAACTCATAACAAACATTTAGCTCGTAGACTGCTTTCCGATCCATTCAGTTAACATCGCTTGGCAACAAATTGACAGTATTGTTGAGTCTTCGAACCAATCATTCTTACTGGAACATTCTTCTAGCATTTTGCCTCAACATTTTACCTAGAACATTTCTTTCCTGGGTATAAGCGTGCTGAAAGCTTTATTTTTGATTTTTTCCATATCCTTTTAGCAATCATTTGCAGCTTTTATCATCGAAGTTCCTCGGCGTGTCTCTGCATTCGATTTTAGAAAAAAAACCTGCGTCCGATACGCGTGAAATTAGGGTACTAAATTGCAAAATAATGGAGATACACATTGAGTTTTGAGCACATCAATAACCTCATTCCCTCATCGTTAAAAACTGCATGAATTTATTTGAGCTAATGACTGGCAAATCTCGGAGGATAATATTCACGTTTCTAATTAATTTCTCGCTACCGTATGCGGCTGAAGTGACATACACGCTTTTACCTAAATCGATTCATAGAGATGAAGAAAACGCAATCGTCATGGTCCCAGACGGCAGGCCGTTAAAACTGGGCGAACGTGATGTTAAATAGCACCAGTGCAATATTTATGTATTAAAGCTCGTGCCTATTCAGCAATAAAACAGCTCACGATATTCTGCAAATTGGTCATAAGCTTCAAGCAGTGTCATAGAATCCACGAGATTGCTTAGTTATATATGTGCGGTTCTAAATCCTGAGTCTGTGCAATGCTACCTTTCTGCCCGACCTAGATACATACTGGTAGGATTCCACTTTCTTTCTGAGCTAATAGGTCCTGCATCTTTAGGGTTCAGAATCACTATTCATCGTGCCTTCCCTGTTAAGGGCCGGGCATACTTCACGCGTTTTCAGTCGCGACGCGATTTGGCAATATTCCAGCTGTCCATAGCTCACTGTAAGCACATTTTCAATGTGCAGATAGGGCATTTTATCAACTCACGTAAGTTATACACACTGTGCCTGTGCAATTTGCTAGAGTTGAATCTGAAGACTTCTGGCGAATTGCCAAATCGCGTGGCGACTCAAATCGCGTGAAGTATGCCCGGCTCTTTAGGCGGCATCCGAAGTTGCTCGTGTGCTAGCCCCGTTACGATATCTTGTCAGCGCCGCGCCCGAAACAAGTAAAGATCCACATATACATTAAATGTCTTGTTGAGCTAGCACGGAACAAAAAACTGGAGCAGTGCTGGCACGAACATCCTTGAACGAAGCCACACTCAGGGTCGAGCAAAACGTGTGACACACCGGCGAATACGATTCTTTCTGATCCTGTCTTATTAGTAGGTCCCCACCTTCTGCATTATCGTTTACCCAAAAAGGCACAACATAAAGACCCTATCAAGCATGATGAGTAACACGTTCATAATTAGCATGTCGAATAACCCCCGTTAACAATTTTTAAAGAATGTGCGGCCAAATATCGGCCATCAAGTTAATCAACTGCGAAATTGGTCAATCGATCATGATTAACTTTGTTCTGAAAGTGGTAATCTACCTCTTTTTGTACTCACTACAAAGCACTGGTCCACCTCTGCCATGTTAAGAATCCTTCTTCAAATAAAGGCAAACTCTGGTATTGAGAGCCAGCCAAAATCTCGTTGCCCTTTTCGCGTTTAGTGTTTGTGCTTTCTTAATTATTCGAGAATGGCCATTTCACAAGAATGGCCCATTTTTTCGAAATCTCAGAATTCGCTAGAACTTCCCCAGAGCTTTCTTCTCCTCTGTCATCGTTTTGGGCTATAATCTTCAACTTAAAGCCTTTCTCTATAGAGCAAGCCTTGGCCTCCGGCAGAAATGCTGTTCAATTTTTATTTTCAAAGCAATTCGTTTTCCACTGTTCCAATTGCCACCCATGAAGGGTCCTATTTTATACTCCATCTTATGGAAAATATAACCTTAAAGATGCAATTTGAGTGAATGTCCATTCTCTGCTGAAGGCTTGCAATATTAAGTGCATTTTGCTTGTTAATAGGCGGTTTTTGATAACCTAAGCGGCCCAGAGATCGTACACCACTTCAGCGAAGATGAGACCATTGATTATTTTTTGAGCATATACTAAGTGACCAAAGCAAAATAAAAAGCCTCCGCACAAGTTCATGCCGACTTCGCAAATTCCAAATCGAAACTTCCAAATCACTAGATTCAATACAGCAAGGGGAATATCAGCAAAGTTCTGACTTGCCAAAATGCCCCGACACATGTTACTTACAGAAATTACATTGGAAGTACATCTCTTCAAGACAAGGCCCAATAATTGATGAGCCATACGGTGCAATCCTGATTTAGCAAGTTTTTTAGCATTAATGGCTTATGTATACCTTGCTCGGTGTATTCAAACTCAGTCATACTGGTTGAGTCCCGTAAAAGTCCGTTCAGCAGTCTTTCTCGAAACCCTATTTTGTCTCGAACTCAAGGCCGGACATATATCACGCGATTTCATTTCCCGGCCCTAAGGTCGGCAAAAAAGCGGGTTTCGAGCAAGACCACCCTTTTTTCGCGATTTTCATTTTGTAAGCAGACTCATGGAGACTTGACACGAATGTGTGAGGAGATACTGTTTGTTCGCTAAGTGGATTGGTCCACTCTAAAAAAAACTAAATTTGCACTTGTGGTGCGGGCAATACTATGTAGCAAATGATGTTCCGCCAGTCTTACACAGAATTTTACACTTTCCTCAAACTCTTTACCATTAAAACGCTCTGGTTCTTACCTTCCAAACCCGTACATCCCATAATGTTTCCAGGAGCACAATAATATTCTTGCCTTGTTTATTTACTCTATTTTTTGCTGGATAAGGTGGACACGCTTGTCTGTATGCTGGTCTCAACAGAAATTTTCAAATAATTTAAAAGAGTTTGGTTTAACATCCCAACTTCTGTTTCAAGACACGATGATTGCGTATTTTGGTTTTTTCTTTTGTGCGCGCATTCCTGTCACATTTGAAGTGAAACTACAAAATAATAAAAGCATTCGTTTTTTGACATCTTCCATTCACCCTCCTTTTTTCCTTCTAGACACAATACAAACTTGATGCCGTGCTCAATGGTCTAGTCATCAATTAGCAAGGATTGGAATCGTGTATGTATGAGCGTATGTGCGTACTAGTTGCCTTCTCGTGCGAAGTCTTCATTTATTTTTCCAAACATACGATTTGAGGGGAGACCTATTTGTTTATCATTTTCTCAACCAAGTACTCCTTATCATCATCATTCGCATCAAAACACTCGTACTTCTCTCTTCTCGCCACCAATGTATAGCTTGCTCAGCCACTTTCTTTACTGGAAGCTCAGATTCTTTATAGTGAGAAACTGTACTAAAAGGCAGTGGCTCGGGAAAATCGTGATTGGGGGATTTCCACAACTATATGGCCTTCTGGACCAGCTGAGTCAGATACTTTGCTCAAAAAGTCAAAAAGTGCTTTTTCTGCGTTTTTCGACTTTGAAGATTGCTGGAGAGGCGGAGCGAGGGATTCCCGTCAACTGTATCGTACTGATTGCCTGGGCTGATCAGCCAATTGCCGCCAAAATAGGTGAAGTTACAGTATCCTGCAGTCACTTGCTGGTTATGGCAGGAATCCCTCGCTCCGCCTCTCCAGCAATCGCAAGGCCGGTAGACTCCAAAAAAATAGGTAAACATTTTTTGATATTTCAAGCACAGTACCTGACTCAGGTGGTCCAGAGGGCCATGTATTGTGAAAAAGCCCGTCGCGATTTTCCCGAGCCACTGCCTTTAAATAATTCAATTGCTTCGAAAACAGATTTAACATTCAGGGGCAACGCGCGAAACCCTTTGGGCTTTCCTTTTGGGGCGCCAGACTAAGCGATTGCTTGCTTCAGGCAGGACGCTGAGCAACTAGTAAGCTGATGTCATTTGGCGTCACGTTGGAATGAAGTCGTAGGGCATCTGCGATGTTCGCAACAACTATAGTTTTGAAGAGATGATAAGAAATCTCGCAGTATGAGAGAATGAAAGGTCTTACCACCAGAAAATGTTTGTCGTAGCGAAATCGCGGCCACCGACTTGATTTTCTTCCAGCGTGACACCAAATAACAGTGACTACGCTGCATCCTGCTGAAGCAGGACGATCGGTTAGTCCAGCGCCTATCTTGCAAAGTTTAGAGATACGGCATACGTATTAGGTTGTCCCATAAGTCTTTTCATTTTTGAATTTTTGCTATAATAAGTCACACACTTCTTACTCTTAATAGACATCAGGATACCATTCGATAGAGCAAAGGAAGCTCTATAAGATGGCGTTTACGCTTTCGCACAAGCTTTGGTCTATCTCGAGTTTTAGACCAAAATCTAAAAAGGTTCGGATGGCCAAAAAACCGAAATTTTTTTATATCTTCGTTCAAAAAAATCCTACAAACCTCAAACTTGCTCACGTATAAATATTTCACATCAGACATTCATATGTGCTGTTGCTGCATTTTTTAATCAGCTAGAAATCAAGAAACCGAAAATTTTCATGTTTTTACTAAAGTGATGCTGTGCTGTTCTTACACAAGCAGTTGCATAGTAGAAGCCCTCAGAAGTACTGCAGCAGATTTTTGGCTCTCTATATGCTCTGGTTCACGAGAAATATCAAATTTAGCTTTCTTCACTTGGGTTTTTCACGCTTAAATCAACATTTCTCGGGGACCAGAGCTTTTATAAAGCTAAAAAATTGCAGTTGTACTTCCAAGGGCTTGTAGTAAACAACTGTCAGTGTAAGAACAGTACAGCATCACTTTGGTAAAAACAGGAAAATTTTCGGTTTCTTGGTTTCTAGCTGATAAAAAAATGCGGCAACAGCACATATGAGTGTCTGATGTGAAATGTTTATACGTGAGCAAGTTTGAGGTTTGTAGGGTTTTTTTGAACGAAGATATTAAAAAATTTCGGTTTTTTGGCCATTCGAAACTTTTTAGATTTTGGTCTAAAACTCGAGATAGACCAAAGCTTGTGCGAAAGCGTAAACGCCATCTTATAGAGCTTGCTTTGCTCTATCGAATGGTATCCTGATGTCTATTAAGGGTAAGAAGTGTGTGACTTATTACAGCGAAAATTCAAAAATGAAAAGACTTATGGGACAACCTAATATTTACAGACAAAAAATTATACACGGTGTGTCTCCCAAGCCGCTTTTTCTCCATTTCACTGTGAGCGACACCCTAAAAGCAATACTAAATCTACGGAATTGTTTAGCTTTCTGGTCGAGTGAGCAGCTCGGATGCACCGAAAATCTGCTCGAAGTAAAGGATCAAATGCTTTGATTTTACGCTAAATACAAAGGAAAAACTTGATTAGAAGCAGGTCATTCACTCATCCACGGATTGCGCGTAGCCCGAAAAAGACCGTTATTCTCACTGTCAGTTCCAAGAAGATTTTTCCACACAAATCACTCAGCGTTATGGTAGAAATAGCTCTGATTCAACTACAAACCCAAATTTGATCAGTTCTGCGAAGTCTAGGGACCGATAGAATGATGAAGTCACCCATAGGCATATCTGGGCAGAAACCAGCTACAAAAAATTTTTCCAAGCCCTCATTGATAATAGCATTCTATTGATATTAACTGTGTAATTTATAGATAGCACTCAAATTTTTCCGAATTAGCTGGAGCCAAAGTAGTTTAGCCCTTTTGTTGCTGTTCTCAATTTCATTGCGTGGCAAATAGGAATAACCATTACAAGAGTCCGGGATACGATGCTCCAGATATAGATAACATAGGTCACCCATTGAATAGAAATTAAGTTTTCTTTTTCTTACATTGCTCCCACTACATTTTACACAAAAATTCTTGTTAAATTACAGATCTATTTGAAGATCCTCTACTGACATACAGTGCTGGCCAAAACTATAGAACCACTATAAAAAACTGCCGTAGTTCATCTGCTTCTCAACGATTGAATTCTGAGATTTGGTACAGCTGTGCAACAGGCTTCCATCAGTGACCGGAGCGGATCACGCTTTTGTTAGATTATTCAGGAAAAAAATCAAAAATTTCGAAAAAAGCAGGCCCGAAGGTTGGCCAAAACTATACATCCACCTAAAATTTCTGTCTGTCTGCTAAAATAATTCTCGGCTTCCAAAGTCTTTTGTGCATATACATAGTCGAAAGTCAAAGCAGTGGCTTTAGTTCAGCTCTGTCATACCCTTATAAGAAACGCTTATCTGCTTTTTTCACTCAAAAAATACTTTTATGTACTTATTATGTATTACCATATTACTATTATTGTAACAAAATACTTACGTATTTTGTTCCCGAGAACGTGTTTTATAGAGGATTCCGCACCTTTTTGACTGGTTTGAAAGTGATAGGGTTCCATCCATCTTATAGATGCTTAGCAATGTGAGCAGTAGAAAAAAATTTCTGTTTTTGTATCCAAAGAGCACCTGACATAGACCTAACCGCAGGCCTGAGCTCGAATTTTTGCCTTCAAAATTGGTGTACGCTATTTTTGTAAGCTCAAAATAATGTAGAAGTTTTACTTAGCATTAATCACATAAAAAGAAGTTTGTAAACTATAGTCACGATTATTTGCGAAGTCGCATTTTGATTCTTTTTTAAAGCGTAAGTCTTGCGGTGTGTTCGGTAATCTCAAAGTACTTACCAAGTGGTACCTTCCTTATATTTTGCCACTATTTAGCTGCTACATAGTGAATACACCCTGTACTGTATGTTGCCTTGTGACTCATATAAGCATTATGGTCAGAACCACAAATAACTTCAAGCTTGTTGCAAATCACTTTTTGCAGGATAAAGTCCTCAATTAGCCTGCATACTAGGATCTGCAGAAATCTGCAACCACTGCATACGGACTCTCATACATACTAACAAAGTCATTACTCCAGTTCACACTCATGACAACATTGCAGAAAGAGTTTGAAGGCATAAATTTAAATGCAGGCCTGCGGTTAGGTCTATGTCGGGTGCGCTTTGGACACGAAAACCCGAATTTTCTACTGCTCACACTGCTGAGCATCTATAAGATAGATGGGACCCTATCACTTTCAAACCAGTCAAAAAAGTGCGGAATCCTCCATAAAAACACATTCTCGGGAACAAAATACGCATAAAAGTATTTTTTGAGTGAAAAAAAGCAGATAAGCGTTTCTTATAGAGGTATGACACAGCTGAACTAAACTCACTGCTTTGACTTTCGACTATGTATATGCATAAAAGACTTTGGAAGTCGAGAATTACTTTAGTAGACAGAAATTTTAGGTGGATCTATAGTTTTGGCCTACCTTCGAGCCTGCTTTTTTCGAAATTTTTGATTCTTTTCCTGAGTAATCTAACGAAAGCGGGATCCTCTCCCTGATGGGAGCCTTTTGAACACTCAGCTGTACCAAATCTCAGATCAATTCGTTGAGAAGCAGATGAACTACGGCAGTTTTTTATAATGGATCTATAGTTTTGGCCAGCACTGTATATTGAGTAGTGTTCAATCTATTTTTTGTTTTATTTTAGAAGGCAATGATTACTATGCATTACTGCCTGTTGCTAGTGATGACGTACAATAGAGAATCTTTTTTTGCTAATATCACTGCATAGCCCCTATAGGTTGTGGTCATCAACAGGGCCCAGATATTGTTTTTCTGTTCCCTTGTTGTTTCTTTTCCTTTACTCGGGCATATTGCTCTTTATGGAAGCATAAAAGATTACATTTCAAGCAACTCTTAGATGGAGAGACTAGTGTTCCTTCGGCAATATTTGGAGATTGTCTAGTTGCGCACATAAGCAAAAAAAGGTTTAAGCTGTAAAAAAAACAACTTCCGTAATCTTTGAAAGAATGCTGTTTTTTCCTCCAATCTTTTTCATTTATTTCCATTCGTCAACATAAAAGAAGGAAGAGCAAACGCATTATCTTCCTGCATTTTAAGCTTATTAGATATCATAATGGATTTTCTTGTGTGAATAGATCATCTCGAACTAGAGCATTTTCCGGTCTGGTTTTATTGGCTAGCAGCACCATATGTAACCATTTCTGGCTAGAGAAGTTATTGCGTCCTCGGCTCTCCCCACTAAAGCTTCCAAAACCATCCTCACTAGTCACAAGTGAACCTTTTGAACGCTTGGCGGGGAGACATCGTCACTAACCTAGAGATATTAATTACCGTCATTAGTGTAGTGCACACTAAGAACCACGCTTAACCTCATTTTTTTAATCAAAGCTCCTCTGATGCTTATGACTAATTGACCTCGAAACAGTGGTGGGACATTCCTTCTTTCAAACGAGCATCAACTGAACGAGTCCTCAGGGTAAAGTTACAGACAGAATACCGAGCTCCGTGGTCATGATCTGGTAGCTTTTGAAGCTCGACATTTGCTTGATAAAAAATGATGCTAGAATGTTTCGATTGTACATCAGCACATGTCCGTTTCATGTAAGCGAATGGGTATTCTGTGATTCATCCATCCTCTTATGTAATTCAAATCTTTTCGCCTTCATTCATGGAAGATTCATCAGATTAAACTTTTTGTGGGGCGAACAGATAATCAAATTTTCTCTTGAGCTGGTGTCAATACTTTCAGCTGCTTATCCATGAGGTAGCGTAGTTATATGAAATGTGGGCCATGTCTACACCCAATTCCAGCTAACAGCATCTCCTTATTCCTCGAGACACTGTTGTTTTTGTGCTTTAAAAATCTCTAAGTAAAGAAGAGTCATAACTTAAGTTCTACAAGGGCTATGTGATAGATGATGTCCAAATTTCAATTTTTTCCCATTTCTAAAGAAAGAAAGCTCGATTTATATCACAGTCATCCTGAAAGTCTTAGCTTATACGAGCTCGTTTTCTTGACTCTGTCTTCACGTAAAGAATTCCTTAGCATAATGGTTACAAAAGCTGGTTTTACTCTTCATTTGGTTCAAAAAACCTACTATTCTTACAAGGGAATGGTCAGAAGTCGAATTGGCCAAACCATACGAGCTACATACCATTAGATGCAGCATAAAACGCTGACTCTAAATCTGTCTTCTCTTATCTGCAGAGAGTTTTTGTGGACGAAATTATAAGCCGTTGAAGGCCATTATTTTGCTAGGAAATTGTGCGTGTAAAGTGCAAACTTGGCCGTACAAAGCCATTCTCGGCTCAGGGTTGGACCAAAACATGCAACTAGATCACTCATATGACCCGTACCGAGAGGTGAGCTGAAAGAGCAATAATGTGCCTAATTTCGCAATTTTTGTATGCGGTTTTTTCGCATAGAACTGCTCAAAACTTCGCCTACAAAGGCGCTCTGCGAATAAGGAAGATAGATTTGAAATCAGCATCTTATGCTGCATCGAATAGTGTGCAGCTTGTATGGATTGGCCACTTCGACTTCTGACCATTCCCTTATTAGTGACACGTAGAAATTCGAAGGATGGGTACAAAACGCACTCAAGAAGAGTCAGTATTGTTGTCTGAAACTTCAACATTCTTCTTTTAATATGCACACTTTTCGAGCTTCAAAAGGATATCTGACAGCTCATGAAATTACCACGTGTCTTTTCATATCTGAGTTTTCACGAGCATAAGTCGGCTCTTCTTGAATTTTTAGTAGGATGCTGTCCACCGTTCGAGGGATTAAAGCAAGCTCTACAAGATGCCGTTTAAGAATGCACCAGGCTTGATCCACATTGAGTTTCAAACCAAGACAAAAAATCCAAACAAAAATTTCCCCAAAAAATAATCGTATCTTAGTCCAAATATTTGCAAATTTCCCATTTGCACGCATATACCTTCCCCATCAGATATTTATACAAACGCTACATTTTTCTGATGGCTAGAAATCAAGAAAAAATAATGCGCTCAATTTTCAAACTTTGCCTGTAGCGGTTCTGTGTTTCTCGCAAATACGTGATTACATAGCTTATTCACTCAGAAACACTCCCTCAAAAATTCATTTTAATAGGTGCCTTAATTCTTGAAAACATTTATTTGAAGGCTTGAAAATGAAATGACTTATGGGAGAACCTAATATATGCATTTTGGGGAGGTATGTGTTGCCACCTGCAAAGCTTTCAAAGTGCTAAATTTGGTTTGTTTCGGAGTCCTCTCCGTCTTTTGTAACCCTGAACTATTAGTTTTGGGAGGAAAACCACTTTTCACATATATTATATCATAAGCTTCTTTCTGTAATTTTTGACAAATGCTTTCTTTCTAGGAACTTTGTTCATTACTGTAGCTAGCTTGTACAAAAAACCATGTAAAATTTATCATTTACTCTATTTTTCATAAATTCACAGGCAAGAAAATCCATGTTCAGTGTTTGCTGGGGGCTTGTGATACAAAAGAATATTGAAGTGATTATGCTCCATTATTGCAGTTCCAAATTCGAAAAAAAACATTACGAAAAGCTCTACAACGAACTTGACCACACAAATCAAAGAGACCTTGGCCGTTGACAGAGAAATTTATTGAACGGAAGCTGCATCTTTTGCTTCCCTAAGAAGGTCGAATTAAGAGGTTGTTCTTTTTGTAGAAATTTTCTGTAAAAAGGATCAGTGACGTTTAGGTTTGATATTGGTGCTCAGGCGATCATTGGCTACATTAAATAAAAGTCTCTTCCCAAAGTAGGGTTTCCCAAAGGAAAATTGGTGACCATTGATTAAACGACCTTTCTCGTAGCCGGTACAGGGGGTTTGAAAATGTAGAATGCTGTTCAAGATTTGTAGATTGTGACATAATCCATCACGCTCGCAGAGGATATTAAAAAAGTTACAACATTTTATAGTTGAACTTCAGGAACAGGTAGAACTTTCGAAACTCAAAACTATAGCTGAATATATGTATTTGATGGTGAACATAGCGATTTTGTGTTCCCAACAAGATTTGCGCATGAGCGACGGCAAAATGCGTTCTGTCACCATTTTTCACCCGTAAGTCCGCACAAGCTGCCAATTTTCGCGAGCATGGCGCAGCGCAAAAGTTATAAGTCCTCGTAAGGAAAGGCAGATTTTCTGACTATATGCGCTTATTCTTGCTTATTTTGTAATTTAAAGTCTATAAACTCAGCTCAGCCATCCATATGTTGCACATCAATGTTTGCAAGGTTCATGTCCAGATTCAAGGATTCTCCGTGTCATTGCACGATTCTATTGTTCGTTATTCCAAGAAATTTTATTTCTTAGGGAACCTAGGCATGTTGAAAGATTCGAGAAGATAATTTGCTGAATGAAGATGTTTATGAAACCAAAAAATGCGGTTTCTAGATATGAAGTAAGATTGGCTTTGACAATCATGTCCACTTACTTGATCACACAAACGAAAATATCTAATTAGGCCCTCAGTACTTATTCTCTTAACAATGATTTCAGAGAATTATTGGTTCTTCCAAGAAAAGCAACAATAAATGACCACATCTCCAGGTAAGACTTGAAGGCATCTCTACCCCAAATCTTGAGCTTTTGGCAGCATACGAAAGTAATGCACCCTATCAAGCCGATGCTCATACTAAAAGGTCCCCCATAAAAATTTGATTGTTGACTCAGATGAAATGTTTGATTTGAAGGAAAATTAAATTGTCGCATGAGTTGATTGAAGAAAAATACGAAACGCGTTTGATTAAAGGAGACCATCTGAAAGCTGCAGTAAATAGTTCAGCGTCGCATCTATTTCAGATTCTTTGCTGTCATAAGGCTGAGTGATCTAACTTTGTAGTCTTTCAAATGTGTATTCAGAAAAAGACTGATTCCGTATTATTTTTGCTAGACTACATCACGCTTGCAATGGTCTCATATAAACGATCACTTGCGTAAATTAAAGCAAGAAATGACAGCTTTTGGTAGTGAAAGTATCTTGCTGATTCAAGCTAAACTTTATGTGCTTAATATAGATTATCAAAAAAATTTAGTGATTTCAAGGGTTTTGCCATCTTTCGAAAGTAACGATTGTGCCAGCGGACGTTCAAACACCGTGCCTACCTCTCATGGATCCACTGGGATCCAGCACGAACGGCTCTGAAACGGCAATGGTACGACTCTGGATGCAGCCCACCACCGACGCGTTTTTCAAGGCAAAATTTCCACCCAAAATTTGGTGTAACTGGCTCAAAATCTGTCAGTTAGTGGTATAATCGTTGACATATTGCTTGGAAGAAATACCATGTTTCGCGACTGGTGTTCACAACAAGATAGTGTAAAGCTTACATTTGCTGTAAATCGTTTCCTGTGTTTGATCAAATGTGATGAGAGAGTGTCCACAGTAGTGTACTAAGCCCCGATACTCTCTTCTAGTACAAAGATTTTTTCAATTAACTGAAACTGACCTTTTATCTCTGACTTGCGCTTGCATCTGTTTGGTCTGCGCTTGCCTCGTTGTGATTTTAATGCTTGCTGTTCTAGGGTTATCTCTTGATTAGTATGGCTGGCACTCAAAAAGGGGTTCCCCACCCTGCTTCTCCCGTGCAACTTCAAGATCGGGTAGTCACTGGATCATTCCTCTGTTGTGTTTGTTAATTACTGCTCTTGATTCATAAGCTTTTGCTTGCGGGGAATAATAATTTTGCTAAGGAGATAGTGCTCCTTTCTGAAGAACTTCTCAGACTTTCACTGGGCACTCTCACTCTAGCAGTGCATACTTCCCGTAATGTTGCTGTTCTATGGCTGAAACGAACTGTACATATTTCTTAGAAAAATCGCTTTCGGTTATTAGTAAGCGTCTAAAATAGCATATAATTCCGTGCTGGTGTGGTTTGCAATTTATATCCAGTAAAGTAGAAAGCGGTGAACAACGGCAAAAGCACAAAACTCCATAGCGGTAACAACAAGCTATTTCTCTCAAGTGATAGCCAACTTCCAACTTGACCTGATGTAAATCCTTTTTTTTCGATCTTATTATAATTAATTAATATAAGCTGAGCACTTTGGAAAATAATGGGATGGTGCGTTGCATCACAGAGTCTTTTAAACTGAAGGAGAGGAATCAGAGAGAGATGGCAAGTTCTGACAAGGGAACGATCCCAACTTAAGGTGGTGATTTGGAATGAACCGCATATCATTAGATGCGTCTTGATGAGCTCCAATTCTACCTTCCATATCTGCGATGCCGTTATCCGCAAAAAGTTATGAGCGGTTGAAAATGTGAAGTTATCGGGGTTTCAATGCATAATGTGCTTCAAAATCCAACTTGAGAGTGTTTGAATAGCATGATTTTGAGTGTACTGATTTCGAGGAATGCTCACAATCTAAAGAAACACAAATAAGTGTTTTTGAACGACTAATTTTCGAGGTATGGCGCTGTATATTTGCCAAATTTGGACTTTTCATTGCTCATAGCTTTTACCAATGAACTTTAGTTGCTTTTTAGCTGTTCAAAAACACTTATCTGTGTTTCTTTTGAATCTGAGCATTCCTTGAAATCAGTGCACTCAATATCATGCTAGTCGTGCACTTCAACTTGGATTTTAAAGCATATTATGCATTAAAACTGCAATGACTCCAAATATTTAAGCTTTCATAACTTTTTGCAGATAGCATCGCAGATAAGGAAGGTAGATTTGGAATCAGCTCATCAAGACGTACCTAATGGTATGCGGTTCATTCCATTTCGCCACCTTAAGTTGGGATCGCTCCCTTGTGAGGATGATACCACCCATTTCCATTCGATCTATCATGACTCTTTTCAGAAATGATCTTTGTGATCCCAACTTGTTATCAGCAGATCTTTGGTAGTATTACACGTTCTCGAAAGATTATTGTGAGACAATGAGGAAGATTCGTAGCCTGGAGATGGTCAAACCTTTTTTTTTTGAAACTATACTTTGAGAAATAATAATACAATATGAAATTTGCGAAGTAGTATAGCAAAACTTTGCTCTCTGCGTAGCCAGCTCGGCGTTGAATAGTAATATTATTGTATTTTTATTTCGTAAAAAATTTTAGGTGTGTACAAAAAAATTTGAAAAATTTAGTTTGGTATTTAGTGGCAGGAAGATGCAATCTGGGAACTCTTCGTCTTTTCACCGTTCATAACTGAGAAAATTTTTTCGGGTTAGTACGGGATTTCAGGGCATAATTTCCGTCATCGCACTTCGCTCATGATTTTTGTGACTTATAAGGTCCAAACGACAAGTCCTATTCACGCCAAATTTGTAAAGTCAATTTTTTTGCAAATTTCCTTTGAAGTTGCATTCTGTAGCACTGTTTTGAACTACACACGCCCGAAAACTTTGGTCTGCTTGAGGATTTCATGGATTTAGAGAAATGGAAGAGGTCACGCTCTCCCTGTTGTCCTTAGAGGCACGTCCTTAGAGGCACTGCACGCAGATCAATCAAAGTGAGAACGAAACCATGCAATATAAAACAGAAATAGAGCTTCCAAATCATATCAATAATGCTAAAGATAAGTGAATTTTTGGCTAAAACTGAAATGTCAATTGGTTCAAAAAAGGGCAGAATGTGAAACATCCGCTGTAGAATATGCAGGAAGCGGACAGTTCTTTTCTGTTCTTTTTGTTAGTCATCCTGAAACCTACCTTACAATAGAATGAGGATGTGTTTCAATGTTTCTAATGCTTCAAAAAGTTCCAAAAGCTAAGGCTTAATAACTTAACTTTTTTGAGCTAGCGGACCTTCTGTTTGTTGTTCTGCAATGGCTTTTTTTTAACCTCACTTGCACTGAGAGTTCGGTTCGTGAAAAGGGTGATTGAACATTTGGGAAATACTGACAAAATTGCTACCAAGTTGATCAAAGTATCCTCAGATGTTATATTCTACCTGAAACTTGACTTTGTGTCTCTCAGTTCTCGGACATCAGCTTCTGTAGCGACGAAACTTTGGAGGTTTCGAAACCTTGCTTTCAAATTCCTTCAAATGCCATATTAGTATAGCGATCGCCGAGATGCCTCTTAATATAGGCTCGTATCTTGGAAGCAAGTTTTGTTACGAAAGCCTTTCTTTGTCTATCCTAGCTTGCAATTAAACTTCAGACCAGCAGATGTTTACCCTTCCATCTTTGTTTCGCCTAAACAATCACGCATACCCATTAGGGCTTCAAATATTCAATTTCTTGTGGGAGCACGCGACAAAAGAAAAAAAAAGGTGACATTCGATAGACTTGAAATGAAGGTGACGCAAGAGGACTAAATTTGCCATGATTTGTTTGTCTAGAGGCTATGCACAAGTTTTCGTTTTGTTTTCTCATAGGAAAATGGTAAAAGGAATAGCTTTGTGCACTCCTATAGACTGAGACCATAGTACTGTGCAAACTTGACTTCACACATTCTCCAAAATTTCGTATCTTCCCTAATTTTCAGAACTTCTACAAGCTAGAGATCTGGAAGCGAACATAACCATGTACGGCTACAAAATGACTCATAAAATTCGTCAAAACTTTGAATGAATTAGATTGGTCCTACAATTAAGGAAGAAGGGGTTAAACGAATCAAATAAAGCTGCTGAGTGTAAGGCAACACTGTAAAACTGGAAAATAATGGTTTGACAAAAGAGGAGATAAGATAATATGGATGAGTTGGCACGCGATACTAACAAAGCTAGTTTCCGCTTTGAATCAAAAAAACTGAAACTCTACTTTTCGTATCCGCTCCTTCAGTAGACGCTGATTGTAAAAGAACCTATACTCTAGGTCTTCGCAAAATACTATAACTTCACAAACTCACATGCGCACGTCAATGTATGGTCTCATTGTACTTTTACAAAAATTGTCAAGATTTTGCCTACCCTAGCAGCTGACAAAAGACAATCTACACTTTTAGAAATTTGCTTAGAAAGTTTTGACTTGCGAAGACAGAAGCAATACTCGCTGGGAAGTGGAATTTTTTGGAGCTATGCCGCATGTAGATTTTTGCTCTTTCATCCCCAGTTTTTTGAGACTAAAGTCAGCTGAAACCGTTTGCGAAGGAATCCAAGGATTATAGTAACGTATGACTGCAAACCATACTAGCTTTTTCATTATGCGCTCGTTACTTCTTTTCATTCTTCTTCATGCTCGAAGTTATTCAGTAATACCTTATTTTGTTCATTCTGCTTTGAATTATCAGCATCTGGCTAACAAATCCTTTCCTCCCTCTGTCTGTACCTCTCCTAGATCTGGTTCAAGGAGATTTACGCTCGCTTTCAGCTCAGGCTTCCTCACTGTTGCCCTCATTGCCCTCATCACAAGAGATAGCCTGTTCGTAAAATGTCCTGAAGCCGAAAGAAGCCGTAATCAGTCAGGCAAATCTCACAATGTGCATTTCGTCCTTAGATTGAATGTCGTTCATGATATTAATCTGTACTTAGCATTTGAAATGACTTGAAAAAACTTGGTTTTGTGCAAAGTGTTTCCTTCAAACCTGCATCGGCAAAGGTGATAGAGCGAAAAAAGGATGGCTTCTTTTCACCCATGCAATCTTTCTCTGTTATTTATACGTATTTGTCTGCAAACCTACTCAAACGTAATCTGGAAACGTCACTTACTTTGCAACCTTCACATAAAACTAGTTTCCTAAGTCTCCATCCATCAAATTATTTACGACCAAATTTTTGAATGAGAAAGAGCTTATGACTGAGCGCATAAAAATCATTATCATCATCTTTCTCTAAATAAAACACCTCTCACATCTCAAAAAAATATGCGCCTTTCTCACCTTCTGTTGACCTATTCTTCAGTATAGAATGGGGCATATAGGCTACTTTATTTCTCGTTCTGTTAGCGATACTAGTTGATAGAAATGAGTCACTTTTTGATGGTGTTTATATTTCACGTTACACAACTTATTTGAAGTCTGCATTGCACCATTGGAACTAGGTTAAGAATTGATATCATCCTGCTGATGAGTTCCTTATGTAACATGTTTTAGAAGTAGGAGGTACTAACATGTGGAAACTTATTGATGTCTCGAACCCTTGATCAAGTGACTATCAGAAAGTGATTCAAAGATTGTAGGGGACGTATGTTCGCTGTTGCTACTGATCACGTGAAAACGTTTTATGGCTACACCAACAGCTTAAAAGTCCAAAATGAACTTTCATTTTCTTTCAAAACCTCAGTGTTGTTCACGATTTGTGTTTAAGCCATTCGCTACAAGCAATTAGCTCCTTAAACCGTAGACACCTATCAGGGTATAAACGTGGCGCCAAGCTCTCTGCAAGCCCTTCATTAGAACTTTTAATGTATTCGATCAGGAGAGGAGATCTGAGCACCGTCGATACAGAAAATATTGCTGCGTTACCGCTTTCTACTTTTTTACGCAAGTCGTTCAAAAATAACTGACAAGCTTTCTAGCATACTAGCTATTAACAGCTACTACTTGCTGTTGATGGTTTTGATAAAAAGTTGATCTTCACTTTATTGCTGTTGATTGATTTTCGCAGGTATTGACCTCTAGCATTTATGCTTTGAATTTGCTGCAATGTTTGACAACTCGTCCTACGACCTTCTATACCTCTTCTGAAAGGTTTTTAAAACATTACTAAACTAAAAATGCGCTATTTGGTGTCCATCTGACAACAAACATTGCGCCTGCCATTACTTAAACAATCTCAAACGGCTCAGCTGAGTGAGACCCCAAAGTGTCTTTAGGTGAGCGGGGTCCACCAACAAGTACTTAGTTTTGAAAGAAACACACCCAAAGGCTTTTATACTGCTCTTGAGCGGACTCGTGTCACTTTATCTTTGACGCTTTAGCACTGGAAAGATTGCTATGAATTTTTCACATTTTCCTATGCAGAGACATTTAAATTAATACTTTGCAAAACACACTTTGATAGAATTCCCATCTCTCTCACGAGGAATGCGGAGGAACAAGTATTGATAGAAATATCTGCAAATTTAGTCCTCAAATTTTTATCGAAACGACAGTGGCGCAATAACACTATGTTGCTTCCAATGGGCATAGGCTCAATTGAAAATTGAGTATGGTAGAAAAGCTTGGTGGCTCAGCTTGAAGGTCTCAGACGCTCCGCCCATTTTCGCTCTTTCGGAGGAAATACCCTCCATAAAAGCCTTTTGCGCTTGTGGGTCCGGTCGTGGTAAGCTCTACTAGAAGAGCTGTACTTGCTCATCTTGAATATTCTATTTCACTCGACATGTCTCATAGTAATATTGAAAGGGCGATCACATTCGCACATTATATCACATTTGCATATTATGCATTATGCTAAAAACTTCTCTCCTGCCCTTTGTGACCCTTCTATGTTAATAACTCATATATTGCATTAGCAACTTTGCTTGTCTTTCTTGATAGCTCAGTTGAAGGAATGTTCAGTCGCTTATTTCATGGCTCGCTATCGGCTCTAAGCTATCATGTGCTCAACCTGGCACAGTCCTCTATACATGCTATAGTTTTTCAAAAAAGCTCACAAAGGAGAAATAATCTAAGAAAAAAGCGGGATATGCGTGCGTATGAATCATTTTCAATTTTTTTCATCATTTCGTTGTATTAACTACAAATACAATATCTTTAGTTTTCAAGAAGTCATCTGAGTGTTTTTGTTCTACTCCAAACGCAGTTTGTTTTTTCCTCCTTCAGAAGTTGAGACTCTGTCGTTACTTCTCTGCCACAACCTCATGGAATGTTCTATATAAAACTCGCATCAGTGAATTCGAAAGACGACAGCATAAAGGTTACCAGACCTTTGAATGTCTCTGATCTTTTATTAGCTTTTTTAGCTGACATTCTGGTTCTTCGCCGCGAGTAATCTTCTTTAGTAAGGCTTCTATCCGTGAACTCGTCTCTGTGACACTTCACGCAAGTTTCAATCAGCGAGCAAGCGTGGCCATAGTTCTTTCGTCCCAATTATCACAGACAAATTGGATTGTCCTCTCGAAAGCGTTTTGGTTCCCAGCTCTTTCTCGCACAGCCGTTTGGTTTCATTTATTAAACATGGACTGGTTAGTTTTGTCGAATTATGAACGTAGTTCTGAGTCTGCTGATTTAAGATCACATCTGACAAGGTGTTTTGTTTGTGCCATTAATCAAATGATGTGTTGTAATACACTACTCCATTTCATTTTTTTGAAAAGCAAAAGCCAACACATAAAAGGTAAGAAAATGAACTTCTGTTGTATTTGGCGTCGGGCTCTCCAAATAATATTAGGTTGGCTAAAGAATAACTTCGTTTTGGTATGTTTATAAAAGATTCTCTCGTTGTTTCATGTCCATGATTTTTTTGTGGAAAAAGAGTTCAAGGTTATCTTATATATAAAGCTGAATGTCTGTTTGTATGTCTGTCTGTCTGTATGTCTGTACGTATGTTCCGAATAGAAAATTCCATTTCTGAACCGATCCGGACCAAACTTGGCACACATACACTACGGGCCCAGGCGGGTGTCATAGGCTACTTTTCGTCATCGATCGATATCGATTTTATCGATTTTTATCGATTTTTTTGCTGAGTTCACCTACGGGGCTGGGAGTTGGCACAGGGGGGTAATCGAGCATGGGGATTCCGAATACAATATTGGTTTTCAGGATTATCGATTACTTTCATCGATTTTATCGATTTTTTTGCAAAGTTTGAGCTACGGGGCTGGGAGTTGGCACAGGGGGGTAATCGAGCATGGGGATTCCGAATACAATATTGGTTTTCAGGATTATCGATTACTTTTATCGATTTTATCGATTTTTTTGCAAAGTTTGAGCTACGGGGCTGGGAGTTCGCACAGGGGGGTAATCGAGCATGGGGATTCCGAATACAATATTGGTTTTCGGGATTATCGATTACTTTTATCGATTTTATCGATTTTTTTGCAAAGTTTGAGCTAGGGGGCTGGGAGTTGGCACAGGGGGGGTAATCGAGCATGCTGATCATCCCCAAGGGGGGTGATCAGCATGCTCGATTACACCCCTGTGCCAAATTCCAGCCCCCTAGCTCAAATTTTCAAAAAATCGATAAAATCGATAAAAGTAATGGACGATCTTGAAAACTAATATTGTATTCGTAATCTGCATGCTCGATTACCCCCTGTGCAAACTCCCAGCCCCGCAGGTCAAACTTTACAAAAAATCGATAAAATGGATAAAAGTAATGGACGATCCTGAAAACTAATATTGTGTTCGTAATCAGCATGCTCGATTACCCCCCCTGTGCAAAATCCCAGCCTCGCATGTCAAAATTTACAAAAAAACGATAAAATCAATAAAAGTAATCGATAATTCTGAAAACTAATATTGTATTCGGAATCCCCATGCTCACTTCCCCCCCTGTGCCAACTCCTAGCCCTGTAGGTGAACTCTGCAAAGAAAACGATAAAAATCGGTAAAATCGACATCGATCGATAACGAAAAGTGGACTGTGACACCCGCCGGGGCCCGAAGTGTATGTGTGCCAAGTTTGGTCCGGATACGGCGGAGCCGGGTAAGCCAGCTAGTCATCTATAAAATACTTAGGATCTTATATCATCAGTAAAGACAGTTATGCTTCAATATGGCTAAATTTCCAAAAGCTCAATTCCCTGACTTCCTAAGCTTCGTTTTCGTGTTGTAATGGATGTAGAGTACAGCAGTTCGGTATTCGGATACAAAGGGTTTTCTCTATTTTATGAATAACAATGTTGCGATTTGCTACTACAAAATCTTTTATCAAAAAAAAACCCAAAATTCCTCGTACAATTATTCTCTGCGGATTTTTTTCTTTGGAAGATAAGTTCTACTTGAACAAAATTTGTACTCCAATTCCCATTGAAGTGCTCCTTCCAGAGATACCAAAGACTGGACAAAAATTTTGCTGCAGCATTTGTGAGAGTCGCAAAAGCAACCGATCTTGTTTATCAGCCAGCCCAATCTATATATATAAAACTCAAAAATTGTCAGTTTGGAGGGTATGTGCGTTATAGAAACGCGCGCCGCTCAACCGATTAAGCTGAAACTTTACACACATATGTTTTCGAGCCTTGCGCAGATGATAGGCTACTTTTTGCAGCGATTCGTTGGGTCCTTCTATCGATTTATTGATTTGCAGCACTTTGCAATAAAAATGATTCTTATCATTTGCTATCAAAACAGGGGTATGTAAACAAGGCTGGCATGTCTCATTGTGAACTTCTGTTGACGAAGTGCAGTGAAAAGTGTTCTTGATGTGAGTCTCAATTGCTCATTTAAATGGATGCACTAAATGTATCTTATGCGGAAACCTTAGCGTGCAAGAGACCATGAGTGCTTTGTAGCGAGTGTTTTGTACGGAAGCGTGCTCAATTTACGCTTATAATCAATGCTTTCTTCGTTACATGCTCAATTTAAACAATGAGGGGTCAAAATTTTTCATGAGATTGCGCACAAATTATTTGTCAATACCAGAAATAATGTCAAGACAAGCGACAACTCACATTCGCTATAGTTGATCCCTGGGACCAGGAAAGTGCGCGAGTGCAAGTACTGCCGACTCCACAAAAATTGACGGCAAACAGTGAATGAAGATGAAGTAGCCGTTAACGGCAAAGTGTCACAAAAAATGATCCTCATAATAACAATGGGCGCTGCTATCAATTAACTCGCGCTGCTTGCTTAGGTTTTGCGTGTTGAACTTGATTTGGAGAAAGAGAGATATGCTACCGTCTAATAAGTGTTCACATTTTGTTTTTGTTCTTTACACAGTTTCTACAATGCCACCGAATACCTTATCTTCATTCCCGATCAGTGATCATTCCCGGGCTGGACCGGGCAGATCAGCTAGTTATATTATAAAAAGAGGGCACTGGTTTGGGTCATCTAGTATCATACATCTGTCAACAATTTTCATTTTTTGCTCGCATTATTTGTTCGCGTGAGAACTTTACAAGTCCTACTGGATGCATATTCTGGAGACAGAATATTGATAGACAATCTTAGAGGTACCCGACGCAGTTTTTCTTTCCTTTCCCAACACCTATAAATTTCAACTAAATCCTTTTGAGCTGTTGAAATCTCGCCAAGCTTTGAACCTAACATTTTTGTTTCTATAGTGGCATAGCTCTGTCCGATTTTTAAGTCAAACTGAATAAGTTAAAGCTTTGCTTGCCCGAATTTTTTCAAATCTCATTACTTTGCAAAATGAAGGATGTGGTAGTAAACGATTTTCAAAGCTTACAAACTGAAAAATTTTTGTAGGGTACATGCATATTATATTACACAACTTTTCGATTGTTGAGGGCATTTGAAAAAATTTTTGAAAGTTTCGCACAGAAAAGGTTTACACTGATCTTAAGTGATCGAAAACTTCCCTCAGAACTTCAAAGGTACATATTCTAAAGGAACGATAGATTCAAAATTTCGCGGATCCTTTGAACAATTATGTCCTGTAGCTTGCAAGCAAGGCTGCGTTGAACATCTTTTATCTACCATTATTCTATCCGATTAGCCGAAAGATGGAAACAGAGGCTAAAAACATCTCACTGCTTTTGGCAACTCAATGAGCTTCTATAAATCTATGGCTATGCATTACAAAAATTAGAGTCCAATTACCGAAAATAACGCTCAAAAAATTCTCTTACGAAAGGGCATTGTATGGGAAGCAGGGAGCAGGTGCAATTTAAGTATAAAAAAAAAGACTGCGTTGCATTCCAAACATTCCCAAAGCGCTCTAAGTAGTTGTAGGGTTCCTGCCATACCTACAAATGCTGGACTGGTCAAAGTGATATCAAAGATGACACATTACGGAATTTTACAAGATTCTGAATCAGAAACAAGAGCGCTTGAGTGTCGCTTTTACGTGAGCAAATCTTTCAGTAACGGTATTGGCCTGTGCCTATTGCTAGAACTTACTACGACATAAAACATGCCGTGATTCATTAGTAAGCTTCTTGCAGGGTTCGCTGAAATTACAGGTCACCTGCGAGAAGAATCATTAACCAAAGTTTTTCGCTAATTTGCGAATTTTCGATGCAGCTCAACTGCAATTACCATCGACATCTACATTGCTATACAGCATTTCTCTCCTTCTGTAATACACGTGGCCTTGCCAGAACTTCGTCTGCCACAGTTAGCTCTCTAACTCAAATTCCAGAAATACTGCCAACAAACCTAAAAAAATCGCTTTCCATTTGCATTCCAGATATAAAGTAAGCTACGGTAACGCTAGAATATCTCAATCCAACGATATTCAGCTGCTGGAATAGATCAGATAAAAGGAGGTGTACATAAAGATCCTGTCTGCTTGGAAAGACTCAGCATTTTTCCCTCCTTCCCAGTTTTCATCAAAAACAAGTTCAGGGAAATGACAAAATTTTATAAAATTGCTTTGATGTAAAAACATAATGCACTCAATTATGAATTTTGCAAGAACTATCTCGTTCATTCAGAAATGCGTAGGAAATACTAAATAGCTAGTTCTGTGTAAATACTGAATTCTTAATTCACTTTCGGAAAGTTATCCTCCGCAGACAAGCTTGTTGCATGTACTTTCACAGATTAAGTATTGAAACAATCCGAAGATTCATTCGCTTTTTTCGATTTATCATGAAAATACTTGGCTCAACAATGAGCAAACAGAATTTTCTACGCAGGTTCTTTTCTTCTTTCCAGAATCATGATTCTGAACTAGTCACTCTTGAGGTCACTAAAATAACCACTGGAGCTTCGAACCCATGCTTTTCTGTTAAGTTCATATTTATCAAACTTTGAAGTTCCCGTTTAATTGCTTGGGTGTGCTATATTAGCATGCGGATAAGAGAAAGTGGAATGCATTAATTTCCTGGCATGTATAGTTTTTTTTCAATTTTTTATCACGTCTTCGATGCTATCAGAATCAATATTTGATCTATTCATAGAGCGTAAACCGGCAACTTAGGTGTCACTCGACAACTTCCTCTCCCATTTCCTAAATGTTTTTGTTTCCGATTCATAAGGTTTTGGAGTAAAATCGTCATAATTTATGTTTCTGAAAACGCCCAGGCTCTACTCTGAAAATTCGAGAATCGATGTTTCAAATCTGAATGCTCATTCGCTTAGAATCATGCTAAGTCGTAATCAATTGGAAAGTTTTGAATACCGACGATTTCTTGATGCTCAGCCTCGTGTATTTCACGACTCTGCACTAAAGATTTTTGGAAGAGTTATCATGAAGAATAGAAAAGCCACTTGAAGTAGCTACGACAAATATTGCACACTTCATTTGCGATTGACTATCAGACCTCTTCCGAAAATATACAGTGGTGGACAAAATTATAGGTCCACTCTAAAAAATGCCATAACTCATCCTGTTGTCAATAAAATATTCCAAAATTTGGTACAGCCGTGTGTTTACCAGTCTACCACAGTCATCAAAACGGGTCTCGTTTTCGTTCGATTATTTAAGAACAAATCAAAAATTTTGAAAAAAGTAGACTTGAAGGCTGGTCAAAAATATAGGTCCACCTGGAGTTTTTATTGATCGAAGCACTTCTCGACTCCCGAATTTTTTTTAGGTAGATACACACTCAAAAGTGTTAAACAGTTGCTTTAGTCATGCTGTGTCATACCTCAAAAAAACTGATTATCTGCTTTTTTGCCTTGAAAATGCTTTCACATGTATTTCGCTTAAGAAACCTGCGTTGAGTAAGAAATTCTGCAGTTTTTCAACAGGACCGGAAGCGACGGGGTTTCGTTACCTTCTTGATGTTTCTTGACGTGAGCACTGAGGATAAAAATCTGGCTTTTTGCTGATGAAGTAAATCCGACATTGACATTACTGCAACCGTGGGCTTAAATTTCTGCCTTTAAACTTCTTTTACAATGTCTTCAGAAGCATTATGTAAAGTAAAGGCATTGTTTCTACAAAAAAGTCCGTATTTCATGATTACATTTCTAGAGATCATGACATTCAAGTATAATTACTGAAATCACCCTGCAAAAACTGATGGCGACAAAGGACCAAAGCTTATTGTGGCTCTAACCATATTTCTCAAGAGAATCATGTGCTAACATACCATACAAGCTGTAAGTAAATGTCAAAAATGTGTCTGTCTGTCAAAAATTTGAGGAGGTAGCACTTGGCAAGCTAGGGAGTGAGTAACACCATCATTACGCCGCACAGCTCATGTTTCAAAAAAGAAGCAAAGGGCAGCTTTATGAACACGTGAGTATGGCGAACAGCTTTATCCTTGTGTAAAGAATGCTTCTACAATATGTTGAGGTTATAATGATAACGTATAAAGGGTTTTAGGGCAGAAACTGAAGCTCAGGCTCCCGATTAAGTCGATTTCGGATTTGCTTCAGCAGCAAAAGCCAGACTTTCTCCCCAATGCTCGCATCAAAAAGCATCCAGTAGGTAGACTAAACCTTGTCGCTTCCAATCCAGCTGAGAAACTACAGAATTTAAAACTCAAAACAGGTTCTGGAGCGAAATACATGTGAAAGCAATTTCAAGGCGAAAAAGCAGATAATCGGTTCTTTTGAAGGTATGACACAGCTTGACTAAGACAGCTGTTTGATACTTTTGAAGGAGTACCTACCTAAAAAAATTCGGGTGCCAGGAGTGCTTCAATCAGTAAAAACTCCAGGTAGACCTATAATTTTGACCAGCCTTCAAGTCTGCTTTTTTCAAAATTTTTGATTTTTTCTTGAATAATCGAACGAAAACGAGGCCTGTTTTGATGACTAATAGTATAGTAGACTGGAAACACATGACTATACCAAATTCTGGAATATTTTATAGTAACAGGGTGGATTGTGGCATTTTTCAAAGTGAATCTATAATTTTGACCAGCACTGTATAAAAATTCTGAAAATTCACCAAAGTTGGAGATGGTAAGACCATGGTTTCGAAACTTCGGCGATTATCTTAGAGACACAATAGCATCTGATTCAGACATGATGAGAAAAGAAAGGATGGGTTAAATACAAAATTTTTGCCTCATTTGTTTTCATGA
This sequence comes from Cylicocyclus nassatus, assembly GCA_958299035.1. Taxonomy (NCBI): domain Eukaryota; kingdom Metazoa; phylum Nematoda; class Chromadorea; order Rhabditida; family Strongylidae; genus Cylicocyclus; species Cylicocyclus nassatus. The sequence continues at coordinate 52,290,427 of CATQJL010000316.1, read as the reverse complement.
AAATAGCGAAAGAACGTTTGCATTGAGCTAATTTATATATAGAATGTGTAAATAGATATGCCAGCTGTTTGCATATTTGTCATCAGTACAAAAAAGTGATATCTCGATCCATGACATGACAGTGCAACACATGGAATAGAATTACATACTTGTTTCGAAAGAAGCGATCATTCTTTTGGTTAAGGAAGTTGTTTAGTTTGGAGAAAAGAGTATGAAAACTGCATTATACACTTTTCAACCTATAATGGCACGACAAAAGAAAAGATAGGGAAAGCTCATACACAAAGTTTCATTGTCAACTGAGCCGTAAATACAAAAGCTTGCTTCCCAAAAATTTGAAGAAAGTCGTTTTTTGCTCATAATTGATAATACGAAGGGCAAGATTCTGTACATGATTTGCACTTTTTCACCAATTTTCAACTCCCATAACGTGAGTTTATCAGCTGAGGTGGTCTCAGACATCAGGAAACATGTGAAGGCAAAAAAGCAAGATCGAAGAAGAACAAGGAAAGAGAGTCAAACTCAGTAATTTGGTGTTCAGATAGCACCTGAGGCTCGAGATGGCTAAACTGCTACGGCATTTCTAGTCGTCTTTCAAAGATCTTCCTAAATTTTGAATCTATCTTAAGTGAAAAGAAAGGTGTAGCCACAACTGGTTATCAAGCTAATTGAAAATCCGATAAGGAAGTGCAGTCTGTGAACGAATCTGTTGATTGCTACTGCCCGACAGTGTCGATGACGGCCCTCTTGAATACTAGGCTGTAAGTCAATTCGTTAGCAATACTACTTATGGGCGTCATTACCACTTGTAATTATGAGAATTCATGCAAATCTTAGTCAATTCTATTTGTTCCTCATCCAAAGAAGTATAAAATACTGCTCAGACAACATTCTAATTTTCTGACGAGTTTGGTTAGAAAACTTCGCACTGATAACAATCGAATCCTGGTAGTAAGTATGCGTTTTTCTACTTCCTTCAACGAACAATGCATGCTCATCTCCTATTTATTATTTTTTGGGACTTAAAGGCAGTGTCTCGGCAATATTTCGTTTTCCAAATTTTCACCTTTTCCGGGCCTTTTCGCCATGAAAAACCCTTATCTGGACTTTTCAGCGCATGAAAATGGCAAAAATGAGCTTTTTCCGAAGCTTTCCACAACCGAATTTAATGAAGATACGCCAGAAAAAGCCGCGCCCCGCCTTCCTCGTTCAGGCCCCGCCCACTTCTCCACTGAATGCGGACCTAGAAAGCTTCGAAAGAAGTTCATTTTCGCCATTTTCATGCGCTGAAAAGCCCAGATATGGGTTTCTCATGACGAGAAGGCCCCGAAAAGGTGAAAATTTGGAAAACGAAATTCTGCTGAGGCACTGCGAACACAAATTTCTGTCAGTGTGAGCGTACGAAAATCCTGAAAAGAAAAAAAAAACTAAAAAACGCATTCGCGCATTTTGGTTGCGGAAGTGATAAGTGCTTAGCACCCTGTTCAAACTATGTATCCATTCACTTGTAAGTCCAGCCCTGAGTTTCTATAAAACAATGTCTTTTTCGTATTGTCGTCCTGGAAGTTCTTGAGCAGGACTCCGTTGCCGTGACATTCATTGTTTATACTATTTCATAGTTTCTTTGCTCAAACAAAAATTGTGATGACTGACATTGGTCTGCTGACCTGACCACAAATTACTCGCTTTCAACAGTACCCGACAATGGCTCAAAAGCTGGAAGAGATCGTCTAATTTTTGATGATTGCTGGAGTAAATCAATGTTGGATTTTTTGGAAAATTTCTTTCTTAATTTATTAAATGCTAGTTATTCTCTATTCATTGACTGATGAATTTCATTGATTAATTAATTAATTCTAACCTCTATTCCTCTATTCTAATTAATGTATTTGGCGAAAACACTGGAAGCAGTTCAAAATATCCGCTTGCATTGAATAAAAACAATCTCTATCTGATCAGCTTCTATGTTTTTCAACCAAGCTTAAGCAAATGTCTGTTCTCGCGTAACAGACTATATACAGCAAAACTATAAGAGATTGATGTAGAAAATTTTGCCACGTCTTTAAAAATTTATTCGAAACTGTAAGCCTCATATAGTCCACATTTTGCTGGAAATTTCGTTGTCGTATTCATCAGTTTACCTATTTTTTTTAATATAGTAATTTTTTGATCAACGGGTAACCATCAGGTGGAGCGCTGCTTACACCCTTCTGAGAGTTTACTAATTGAATATTCAGTGATGCTACGATCTATTGGAATTCAATGATCTCTTCACTGTGAACTTCAATTCTTTGATGAAGCGAACAAACAATGAGGAAACTTTTGTAGATTTGGCCCTGTTCAAGTGGACCACAGACTGTCGCTTCAAACCAGGTTCACAGCTTAGCTTGCGGCATCTGACAAGTTCAAAGCGATTCGAGAAATGCAAAATTTTAGACGTGCCATCTTCAGCTAGACATTCTCTTTGTTTATAGATAAACGTAAAAATTCTGGAAGCTGCTAAGAAAACCACAAAACATACTAAATCTTTCAGATTTTTCATTTTAAAAGGTTACGTTACAGCACTAAGAAGTGAGAACAACGTTTGGAGTGACAAATATGTACTAAGGCTGCTCTTGTTCTTTTACCTCTTTCTTTTTTCTCCTCCGTTCCGCTAAGTAGATAGAGATGTTTTTTAGAAGAGCCCCTGTTTATGTATTTTCAAAAAAAAGTCTCGCGCAACGAGTGATATTGCGATGCGCACTGTTGATTTTGAAACTTAAAAATATTTACAAAAGATATGTAATAAATGGCGTTCACTCAACAAAAGTCCACTGAGTAAACTTTCTGCTGCGCGATAGGATTTTTGAGAGCTACGATTACTACATCTTTTGGGACAAAAAGCAAAGAAGGTTTCATTTTTTGGCGGAAAAGACACAAAAATTACGTTTTTTTTTAGTCGGCGTTTCGTTTTTTGTTCCTGAAGCTTTTCAAAGAACTCGACAAAATATTTCATCAAGCAAAGTGTAGTCGTAGACAGCCGCAAATGAGGAAACAATGCCCTTTCCGCTTCACGTCGTAAAACCAAAAGAAAACTATTCAAGACTGCAGTTGTAGTCGTTTTTGCAATTCTCTTTGCAACATATTTCGTCTTTTAACGGTGCATGATTTCAAGGAAATAACTGATAATTATTTAAAGTTCATGAGAAATAATTGCAATTTGCCACTCCAATCTCTAGATAGTGAGCGTTGCTTTTCATCCGTATTTTTGTTGGAGTTCAATCTTTCTAGGCTGACAATTGAGATCACTCACAATCACTTGTACAACTTCTTCTTTTCGACTACTACTGAGTTGGCTCGCTGAAAAGCACTTTGTACGAAAAAATACTGTGAAATTCTCAAACACAAGATAAATGACTCCAAATATTGGGTAGCTATCCGCACAACAACAAACTTCTCATCATCGCACTCTGAAAAACTATCTAAGCTTCGAAGAGTACTGGTGGGCTTTGATGACTCGATGACTCATGCATCTGACTTATGCAGCAACTCAAAAATGTCACTCGTCAAGGAGTCGAGACAATGTGAGCAACGCCTTCTAGGCCCTTACGCAAGTACATCCCCGCTGATCCCTGAGTATCCACTGGAAAACCTTTGCGCCCAATGTCATCTATTCTCCGTAGAGGCGACGATTCGTCTGAATTTGCACTGAGGAGCTATTATAGCACTGGTATTCATGTTTTGTAGAAATGTTGAAATCTCATGATATCAAAATCTTTGATGGACCACGTTCGCGAGCTGAGGTTCATCGAAGAAATCACAATCTGCACAATCCATTAGTCCCGTCGGAAACATACCTAGCAGGGTCATAGCACTCTTCCCAAGGAAAGGATACTAGATGACCGCGGCCATTCATAATGATTTGTATATCAAAAAAGTGCCTTTCAGTGCTGCTTCGAATACTGTCTTCCTCTGCGAAACGATAATTTAGATGGAGTTATGATTATTTTTTAAGAATGAATTTTGCTACTGCGGAGGGTCAAAATCAATGATGAAACATTTTCTTATCTTTTCAGATGCTGAGTACGATCTAAATAGGTATAAATAACCGTATCCTTTTAAGATTCTCCTCAATAGCTTCAAGCGGTAAATGAAAACAAATTCGGTGATTTTATCCACCCAAAAGTATGCAAAATTTCTAGAAAAAAGCTCGTACCCTCTTTTAAAAGATCGTTTTGCAAACATCGAGCACATACTAACAATCATCGTTTTGAGGTGCATGTTATGGTATACATCGCATTCCACGGCCATGGTCACCAAGTGTCCCTGCATTGTCAGTTCAACTTTACAAGGTCTTTATCGGCTCTTGGAGGGATGGACGACTTTATAAGGGGTGATTCCCCGGGGATTACTTAAAGGATCACACGAAACATTAAGAGTTCCAGTCTGTATGGCAATGTTCTGCCATACATCATACACAAATACTAGAGGTTGAGAGCCTTCACAACAAAGATAGAAAAAGAGGAATACAGAGGTCTAGAGTAGCCTCTCAGATCCCCTCCCCTCCCCACCTTACAGCTTGTCTCAGTCCCGATCAGACCAAACTTAGCGTCGCTAGCGCTGTACGTACGTCACGCCCGCGGGCTGTTTGCCTGTTCTTTCTTCAACCTTTTCGCACTCTCCACATTGCCGTATGCAGCGCAAACCCTTAGCGTTGCGAGCGCGTGGAACTGACTGGAACAGACTGTACATAATCTGATTGCGATAATGTTTTCTATTCTGAGACTAAATAGAATCCGTATGCACGTGCATTCTACATGTTCACGTACGTGCATACGGGCCTTAATCTTATTGTTAGAATAGACAACATCATCGTAACCAGACTATGTGTGGTAAAGGAGTTGAACATGGTGCATAAAAGCCATGAAGTGCCATTGACTAAAAATACATGAATGTAGACGAGAAACAGAAATAGTTGTCCGTAGTCTCAAAACACAAAACTTTTGTGTAAAAACAAAGTCGTTTGCATGCATTTGATAGTGAATGGTAGGGGAGAACGAGGAAGCCTACTGCAGTTATTGTTTCTGTATTAAGAGCATTTGGTGTTATTAAAACAATCTGGTAGCTATTACAGAATCACCTGCGTTGCATGCTTGTGCCATCACATTTGATCTCAGAACTTACGTGTTCTCTGGCTCGTCTACATAATTTTGCTCGAATTTTCTTTCAATGTCATCATCACTCTTTCATTCCAAATCTTGAAACTTTGAAATCCGTCAGTGTTACTATATGCTAGAATGTAGAATTACATGCTCAGAAAGATCCTGCAAACAACCACGACGAGTGCTTCCCTTTACCTTTCTTTGCTTATATTTGTTTTGGTCTACTACAACCTCGCCTTTGTTTTATTCCTTTTTTTCGCTTTTTTCATGTGTTAATAGTATCATTTTGATGGGTAATTTTCATCTCATACAAAGCTGCGAAAAAGAACTACCTATTATTAGGTAATTTAACTGGTGAGCTGCCACTGCCTAGAACATTTGAGAAGCTCTGTTTTTAATAAATCGCCGTAACCTCTCAAAACTGTAGCTTTCCGGGCCCTTTTGGCTTTTTTTATCGCTGGTGTGCTTATTGACCGAAATGTTTTTATCCCCCCCCCCAAGAAAAAACTATGATATGCAATCTTGTTCAGAATAATTCTACAGATCACAGGGATGTCAACAAGTTGATGTTCCAAGCAAATGAGCAGTCCAACTAGCCCACTTCTAGGACTTCACAGTAAGGTTTTCATACACTTCTAATCTTCTGCGAGACTCTGCTCTCTGAACTGCTATCGATCTAGACTAGTGATAGCATATTCAAAGATGTTTGAAAATTCTTCTGAGTTCGCGATTAAATTCAGGGGTGCGTTCCATTTACACCGTATCTGCGCTTACTCTATTTTAGAGGACTTGAAAGGTTCACAACTCATGTTGCACTCGAGCTTAGATTCTTTAGAACCTTCCAAAATATCATTAAACAGTTCTTAGTCAAAGTGCACGTTCGAAAAAGGAAAATTTTTCGGGAAAAAAGTACTTTCTTCAGAGAGCTACTTGCGATATCAAGGATGACACCGATATGATAAAAAAAATTTTCACTAGGAATTGTGAGAGAGGTTGAACCGGTACCCAGTACGAGGTTGAAGTCTACTGTAGTGATGAAATATCCTCAAATGTCTTCGTAAACCCAAACTCCGAAGATGCAAGGTTCCATAGCAAAAAACGTGTTCGATGTTCAGGCCAGGCTTATTTTCTTTTTTTTCTGACGCGCAATAAGTGCAAGCAACGATGATCGAAACATGTGTCACTTATCCAGTCATCGCTTCCAGTATCATTTCGAATTCCAGAAATGTGTGATTCAATGACTTTGTCGAAATCTAAAAATTTCGAGTTCAGTTGTCACTTACATATTCATTGTAACAACTTTTCTGCGTTACCTGCCACTTCGCAGTTCTCTGTTTTCCGTAACTTGTGTCTACCTTCCGGCTTACATGAATAAGCGCTAATTTGCTTTGAAAAATAACCTGCAGCTGTATAGTTCTCGATGATTTTCCCACTAGAAGTTACGCTGTCCTCTCCTATTTCTTGTTTGCAGGCATGGTCAGATTGCAAAACCTTGACGTCATATACAAGCTGTAAAAAAATTCTGAGCACTTACTTGAATATGAGGCTGTGCAAAATGACATCAGATAACTACTTTGCGGTCGTTGCACAATAGCAATTTGAGAGCTGAAAATAGCAGATTTTTGGGAGGGCAAAATGTGCGCAGACATAGCAATAAATTGCACCAAATTTCGAAACCTCGTGGAATAAATTCGATAGAAATCCCTCTATTATGTAGATGTTTTCAAACCGACGTCAAAGCTAGCAAGTTGGCAATTTGCTTTACGAATACCTATAGCCAAGCTCAATGCTCCGTACATAAAGAGATCCACCCATGCACAGCAGCGACTTTTGATCACTTATTTTTCGCATGTTTTTGTCATAGAACATAATGGTTCAGGCTTTTGCGTATATACTGCATATCCAGTTCCTTGTGAAAGCGATTTTGAAAAAGAGCCTGCATTTAACTCACAATCAGAATACGCACTTTGGAGTTTGCCAATCTTGGTTCAATGAGCCATATACAAACTGTCCCAAAAGTGCCTACTGTTTTTGTTAATGACTGTTATGTCATGAAGTCTCCGAGCTTCAAGTACCACTTTGCAAAGCCGGCTTCAACTTAGATTTACAGTACAGAAAGAATTACCCATTTCTCTCCAATACTAGAATCACGATAGGAACTTTAAAGAAGATTTTGAGCAATGGAGGGTCACATTTTGGCTTAGAAGTGAACTGAAACTATTACACTAGGCTAATTAGAGCTGCTGATTACAAATATAAAGTTTGGATATCACCATAGTGACTCAAGAAGTTATGCTAGGTAAGCAGTAGCAGCCGTTTTTTCAATGTTGCTATTAGGGTGAACGGTAAAAAATGGGAGGGCTTGATTTTTATTATATTTTAAGATTTTTTGTCCTCACCAATAACAAGCAGGCTGCAACTCAAACGTCGCTAACATAACCAACCTTCGCCTATTATTCTGGCAACACTTTACCGCTCCTCTCTCATAACCGTACGCGCGGCGCCTGAAGAACTTCGACAGGGTTTTTTGAACAATTCTCAATCTTACGCTGCTATACCACAAAGTCGTAAGGCAAATGACATACCATTCGAAAGAGCTCATCATGCTCTTTCAAAAGATATGTTAGATGCATGAGATTTCTTCAATTTAAGAAATTAAGCAAAAAAAACCTGAAAAATAGCTATTTTTGGGCAACAAAAAACCAAAAAATCATGTTTTGCCCTATATTTTCCGAAGATAGATAAAATCTGAGGCAAGCTGCACATGGATGGACAGGGCGTAAAAAGCTCTATCAGATGGTACCTACAAAGCATGCGTTCACCTGGAATGAATTGAATAACGCGTATCTTCGTTCTCGAAACTGCTAATGGCCATATCTCCTGACTTTGGAAGTTGAGGCCACCAAGCCGTCGTGGGTTTGGTGACTGTCCCACCACCCACTCCAGCAGTGGTACTTTGGGTGGTCTTACATGTTTCACTGCGCAAATACTGTTCAAAGTTCATAATTTGTCGAAATGATTAACTTTGCAGTTCAGTGAATATAAAAATTGTTAACTATGTAAATGACCTTATATAGGTATTATCTGAAAGAAAATAACATATTCTAACATCCAAAATTGGAATTTCTAATCATCTCTCTTTCATGAGAAACCTCCAGGGCCGGTAGTAATCTACCCTACCTGGTGGCATCATAGATGCCGTCAAGTTGGCACACATCGCGGAAAGATGCCAACTCCGCCGGCAGCTCGCGGAGTGATTGTAGGTTTTAATAATCTTGTATAATCTCAGTACGCGGTTATTTCGCTCATCAAATTTTGATAACGTAGACAGCCGCAAAGCTGCTGTCTCGCGCGCGGTCGAACCTAAGTGTGCTGGCTTCGAGTGCTGCCGCGTTACCACTCGACCATTCGGTCAGTCCTTGCTGTTTGCATCAGCAATGTGAGCAACGCACTGGTAAATGGCCGCCTGAAAGAAGGATCGATACATTGCGCGAGAGACTTTGACCTGAAAGAACAGCTGATTGATATGAGCGGAGAGGGGCGAAATCGGTGCAAATAAGATTTAGAAAGGATTGCAAAAAAAGATGGTGTTCCTTATGGTTCTAAGGCATTACTAGATTTTTTCTCTGTTAGAAAATCGTCGTTTTAAACAAGAAAAACTCATATATTGAGAAAAATGAAGGTTTTTGGATGGAAAGTAGAATTTTTTGACATTTTCGCCTGACGTAAATCGTGTGATATCGCCGCAATTCGCAATCTCACAAACGCCGTCGGCAAAGGTGCCACCACCTCGACGTGGTAGGGGCACGTCGAGATGCCGGCAGCTCCCTCTCTCAAAAGAGCACGCTATTTCCCGTGCTCTCTGACCTGCCGGCAGCTGCCATTTCGCGGATTTCGACGAGCTGCCGGCAGGTTGCCGGCAACTGACATCGCGAAGTTGCCGGCAGCTCCTCCTGCGCTTCCAGATATTTTACCAAGGGAGGAGTTCTGGAATCGCAGACTTTTATGGATTTTTCTAAAGAGTCGAGGCGGCATCTTTATCGAGAAAATTTTTTGGAATAAGGCCTGGGACGGCCTAAATTTGGGGTCTCACTTTCTGGCCACCTCACGGAAAAGGTGCCAGCGACCTGCCGACGAGACCTGCCGCCAGGTCGGGGGGATTATTACCGGCCCAGCTATTTCGTAAGTGTCCCATTTTTTACAGTTCACAAAATGTACACCGTTTAGAAAGCCTTACAATCTTATACAAAAGTTAGCATTGAATTCGGCGTCTATAAAAAAACTTATCATACAAAATTCAGATTTTTTTTGGAAACAAAATGGCAGCTTTTCATTAGGACCATGTGCCGAAAGTTGCTGCCGTAATCTTACGTAATGAAAAGCGATCGGTGATTCATTTTCATGAAAGACTCCATAACAAGAAAGTTATTAACAATCTCATTAACAATCAAAGTAAGCACATTCTTTGGGACACCTTATATATTACATTGATCGTAATTGTCTCTTATCAAGTCCTAAACGTTCAAGCATAGAATATCACTATCTTTTTGCTATACAAGCTTGATATAAGGAGAGCGGCATTTTACGCCATAAGTGCTTAAAGGCAGCGTACACCCAAAATTTCATCTTCGATGTATTTGTCATTCTGGGGCCTTTCCGTGCCGCTGATTACAGTTATGTCATTGCAATCCTCCAAAAGTGCCAAAACACCCCGATTTTCGGGGACCTTCTCTTCAGGGGCGGACGAGTTTCGAACTGCTCGTCCCCGTCGACATGCCAGCAGCTGCAACAGCATGACAGCCTGCAGTTGCAACTGCAACTGCTGCGTATGCTGTCGTGGTTCGTCGCCCGAAGGAGGCGCACCGCAAAAAGCAACTGCACTGTTGCAACTGCAGTTGCAGATGCAACAGCATTGCAACAGCAACTGCAACGCCAACTGAAGCTTACGCTGTCGTGGATTCGTTCGAAGGAGGCGGAGTGAAAGAAAAGGGGCGGAATGAAAGAAAACTGAGGGGGCTTTTCTCCGCTCAGAGGCAACATTGGGAGACCGGACCAACGCATTTAGTCTTCTTCTGGGCCCACTATGTACACGGTATAGAAAGATCTAGGAAATTCGGTAACTTAGATTTTGGGTGTACGCTGCCTTTAAGACCTTATGTGGTCAGAGTAAAAATCATAAGTATCATTACTTCCCATCTTTTAACTACTACTTGGACGAGCCTTATTGCTGTAAAAAAGTAAAAATAGATCCGCTCTCTAAGCTTTGTTGGACTCAGTTTTCTCCACGTTCTTTTTAGCTATCATTAATCAATCACTGCATTATTTATTAGGTCTTGAATTGAACGATTGTGATACCAATCGTAAAAGCTTTTAACTTCTTGCAAGTTGTCATTCTTCCATCGAAACTCGAACAGCAAGCTTTTAAAAGAACACCGAAGTCCATCATGGTTTTTCTGCTATGGACATTTCGCAGTTTTTCTAGGTTTTTACATGTTTTCTGCAAAGGCATATATCACTACTGGATCGAAATAGGAAGGTTCTTACTACAAGTTTTTGTCGTTTTGAAAATCTAGTTTTGAGGTGTCGGATGTAACAATGGGCTAACTTGGCTTTAGAAGACAGAGATTTTCGGGGAGCAGATTTTTTTAAATTCAAAATGATTAAGTAAAACCAAGAAAAACAATTATATTGATAGTTTGCTCTCCGAGTAGTCAGTCTTTGGTGAAGGTCTGCTCAGCTATAACTGCACATTACTGGATAACTAAAACGTTTTAATCTTCATTCTGAAGTATTTGATCTCAGTTCTGCGAGGTTACTTTCGAAACGACTCAATACAATGCCGGTTGTAATGCCTACTTTATAGAATACTCTACAGGACGAGGACAGAGCGATGATCATTTGTAACAAAAGCTGTGATGTTCATGAGCTGACCCTTCAACATTCTCAACCTTTTGAAGAGATGCCTCATTCTGACATCGCGTGCCAAAATCAACGGGGTTTCTTTATTTGCAGCAAATATGTTATATGCACCTTCGCAGCGTACTGTTCTGAACAAGGTAGTCCCATTCATTGCCAAATTAATAAGGATCTCTAAGCTTTTACAAGTATCCTACCGTATAAGTTATGATTGAGAAGCTAAGAAGCCTGTTGTGAGCAATATTTGCGGAGAACCTCCAGCATTTCGAACAAAAGCAGAAGCTGAATGGTTTTTGATGCTTGGTCGAATGCGAAGTCCTACTTGAAAATGTTAAGCTCAAGGCATTTTCGCATTTCTGTCATGTAGTCATGGTCGTATCGTATACGGTTTCTTTACCTTTAGTTTTCTGCCTCTTATTTGTTGTTGTCTTTCAAATGGCATGATGATGTCATATTCCAAACATCTATACTCCGGATGATGATTGTATGAATCGCTTAATCCTTTCTCGTGCTCCTGCCAAGTTTGCACGATTAAAAGCAATCATGCTTTGTTCCGCTGAGGTTTCCGGTGAAACGGGAGGCAAATGGAAGTAAATTGTTGCGAACTATCACTTCTGATTCATAACAATGCGTTCTTGTTTTTCTTTTCAGACTAAATTGCCACAGTTTTCATGCTTTGGCAAAAACCAGAAGCAGAATATTTAGACATAACAATGATTCTTGCCATTCACCTACATCAAAGTAATTTCTATTTGGAAAAACATCTAGTGAATCTATTGCCATGAATATCTACTAGTTTTGCTTACCCGTAAGGCAGACAACAACTGTAGATCACATTTGAGAATTTTCAAAATTTCAGCCATTGAGAGTGGCTTTGGATACATCAGAATTTTGACAAGTTTCATGATTTGCGAAATTACTCCAGTATAAATTTTTTTTGCAAGTTTTCTTTACGATAGTAACCTACACTTGACAATTTCGAATTTCTTAAAAAGGCTGAGATTCCAGCTCCAAGCAGTAATAATCTTTGACCTTGAAAGGTGATTGTGGGCGCTTGCGAAATTTCGTCAGATTAGTTTAAATAAAAACTATGCAGTGATCTGTTCTCATTAGCAAGTAATAAATATTTGGCTTTCAAAACACTCGTTTCTGACATGCAACTTTAAGGCTATATAAAAATTCGGTACTTTTCCGTCATCCGAACCCATTTTTCCAAAAAGCTCTCATGAAATACGCTCTTCAGTCTGAGAATAATTTTTTTATGGATTCCACGAGGACTGCCTCCCTGCCACGTGTCAGGAAAATATTGGCACGTTTTGGTCCATTTTGACTTGTCTTTTTTTTCGAAATCACTTCCGATTAGGTAAAAGCCTTTGAGTTCAAATAAAAGCTGTTTAAGTGTTTTGTATGAGAGCAAAACAATCTGAAATTTATATTAGAACATCGTGATCGCTTTCAGCAACGATCTAGCATTTCGTACTCTTCAAACTTTTCGTCTTGCGAATTTAGCCAGACGAGACTATAAATGATGGCTTGAAGTTTCTTGCTATTGCTTGTTTTGTCATTTAGATCATGGGATCCTAGTCCACCTTTCTACTCTGGGCAAGTCTAATCTGTTTAATTAATTACAGAATGACGTTATTATGATAACAATGCTCATTTTTGATACTGTTCAATCGAAAATGGGGCCACTATTGACTAATAAACAGATTGAACTTACGTCGCTAGGTAGGGCAACTTAAACTCCTGGTTAAACCTGTTAAACATGTAAATGACATGTCAAAATTTTTTGACACGTGGCAGAAGGCTGACACTCCATCCTGTGAAGTCGGGACCAAATATGGTACGAGGGAAGAAGCAATACGCTTCTTTGAAGAAACGGTCCGGATAACGGAAAAGTACCAAAAATTCATATAGTCGTTATTTAGCTGATTTTCGGAGGTAGTTTCAACCCTCTACTACATGGCCAGTATTTCATTCTATCAGTAATGAAAAATCCTTGCTTAGCCAACCTTCTGAAAAATCACACTTTAAAGTTCTAGTTTTGTTTTCAAGCTGTACTGATTGTGAGTGCGCAGACGAGTAATTTGGTGATTGGATACATACAACCTTTGGCTACATGGGAAATCACAATGAAGTTTAGGGTTTATGGGGTTCAAAACAGTTTATGCTGTTTATGATTACAGTCAAAAGATTTTTCCTGGCATTTCGTTTGGAGGTCAATTTTTGGGCTGTCCAAAACGCTCAAATTTGGCCATATCTGGCCATGTAAATGGTCGAATGTATGAAAAATCAATGTGTTGGTGCCAAAAGTACCTTACACTCAGGCTGTAGTTCGTTTTTGGAGTGCAATTTTACGAATGTCATTGAATTTGGCTGTACTACTTTCCTGCGCCATTTTTCCATCAAGAAAATGGTTGCTCAAACAGGTTTAGCCATTTAACTCTCCTTGTTTTACCCTTTCCAGTGATACCGTGCATTTACAAAACGGCTCGTAAATTGCGAAACAATTGGCAGCGGCCGCTTAATTCAGGGGCGGCCACCGAAATTAGGCGGCGAGCATCGAAGTTAGGCGACAAAGTTAGGGCGCGGGCGCCTATAATAACTTCGGTGGTCGCTGCCTGAGTTAAACGGCCGCCGCCAATTTTTTTTCACAGATTACGAGCGGTATTGCACGGGGTGTCCCGAAAGTAAGTGCACACTTTTTGTTCGTTAAACTCTCTTCCTAAAATTCTTTTGCTTAGCATCAAGTACCATTCGGTAGAGTAGGCTTTAACTTAGTTTAACAGCATGGAGAGAGTCACTTATCGATCTTCATTATTGTAGAATTACGGTAGGAATTACAAACACAGCGCCATTTTTACATAGGCCGTTACAAAGAAAGTTTCAAACAATTCCTAAAAGTTGTACAGAGATGTTTTCAGACCTGCTTAAACGACTTCTTACAAGGTCTTTCAAGCGTTTCAGATGGTTTTTATCACATTTTTGAAACCTCTATATATATAAAGCAGAAATTTTGTATGTTTGTGCACATTCCCCATAGTCACGAAGGATGAGCCATAAAAGAGCATTGTGATGCGACGGGTTTTCTTCTTCAGCCGGCTTGTCGCTTGCTTTTCCTTTGGATCAGCAGCCTGACGCTGGGATCGAGGATGAATCGTCGACAATCCAGATCGGAGACACGCAACTCAAGAAGACCACCTCCTTCAAGTACCTGGGAAGCCGTATCTCCGCAGATGGCAACCTCCGCGATGAGATAAGCAGTAGAGTGAACGCAGCATGGATGAAGTGGAGAAGTCTCACAGGAGTCCTATGTGATAAGCGGATACCAAGAAAGCTGAAGTCCCTAATATATCGCACGACAGTTCGACCGACGGCCCTATACGGAAGCGAATGCTGACCATGTACACGTGACGAAGAGAGAATGATCAGTGTAATGGAAACACGAATGCTGAGATGGACCACAGGAGTGACGATGCTAGACCATGTCCCGAATGACACTATACGAAGCGTAATGAAAGTGACACCCATTGTAAAGAAGATGCAAGAAAGACGTCTACAGTGGTATGGACATGTGAGCCGAAGAGAAGAAAGCCACATTACGAGATTGGCCATGTCAGTGGAAGTGCCAGGGAAGAGACCAAGAGGAAGACCTAAGATGAGATGGCTGGATAAAGTCAAAGCAGATATGAGAGAGCTTGGTATAAGAGAAAAGCAGGCCTTAAACCGAGAAGAATGGAAAAGATTGACGAGAGCGGCAGACCCCGAGTGACTGGAGAATGCAAGGATAAAAAAAAAACGAAGGATGAGCGGTGAATGTTGATCTGCTGGTCACCAAGAAATAGTAAGGACGGTAGGATGCGAACCCAGGACGAGATGGAATTAAAAGAAGGATAACTTTTGCTGTATGAGAGGTCAAGCACGATAAACTGGCTTTAAACCGGGGTGGAACCCGGGATGCCAGCTTGTATACTGAATACTTTTTACTGCTTTTTACTTAGCATAACCTATGGAAAAAGTTTTACGGTAAGTGCAACTTCCAAATTCATAGTCAACGACTCAGTTTAGTTTGATGATAAAGTTTTTGGCTAGTTGAAAATCCATTCTGGGGTAAAATGTAGTCCATTAATGGCTCAAAACCCTCTTCAAACTTTCTATCGAAATCCTGCATTAATGTAGAGAATTGAGTAATTCACTCTATACTGTAGGTCTAAGTTGAAGCCCACTCTACCGAATGGTGCGAAGCTAAGCAAAAGAGTTTATGGGAAGAGAATTATTACCGTTTGAAAACTTCGTACTTACTTTTAGAACACCCTGTATTAGAATTATCTGCAACATATCCACATTCCAAAAACGACCGAATATTTTTTGGCTGTCTTGATGGTTCCAATTTTTTTGCTAAAATCAAATTAGTTTCTCAAACAAGATAATCGGGACGTGCTATTGCGCCATACGCGCTTTTTGTAAATTCTCGGAGCTGAAAGCTCGCAAAACTTCCTAAAACTTTTGAAAACAATTTGCTTATGGCGTGAATAAGACTTCAAGTGAGATTATTATATCGTTCACCTCGTCTCTTGAACAGATTTTTTTTGCGGGCTGTCCATAACCATATTGAAGGCACCGTCCACCCAAATTGGGGTTGGTGAGATGTGATACCTAGCAGCTGCGGGGCCCCCAACTGTATGATTGCCCAACTTGCGCTGCCTAAGTTGCTTTCGAAGCGAGAAATTTGCTTCGGAAATTGCTTCAAATGACGTTCGCCACGTTGGCTCCTCCCCTTTCGGGTGAGCGTGACGTTCGTCCCACCCATCCGTGCGCGCCCAACCAACCTTTCCGAAGAAATCGCTCTACGGGTTCTAAAACGGGGGTTTTTTGTGGTTTTCGCGGATTTCCGACTTGATGTTCGGAGTCAGGAGTACGAGAAGGCCGTGGAAAGGCAAAAACATGGAGGTCGAAATTTTGGGTGGACGGTGCCTTTGAAGAGCAGACATTAGCAGACAGTCAGCAGGCAGACATTTTAGCAGACAGACAGACATTGGCAGACATTAGCAGACATTTTCGATAATGTTCTCAATCGTTTTTCGCTCACAGACAGTGATTTTATCTAAGAGCGTAAGACCAACATCACCTGCACTTTTCTCGATCAAGTAAATACTTATGAGCGTTGCATGCTTATGTCACCGGAAAATCGTTTTTCAAATCAGAGACTCTCTCAAAAATTCAATTAGAATGAGTCATTTGATCTATCCTCAAAGCTCGCGAATTTCTGCTTCGTTAAGTTGTTAGATCGTGCATCCTATTCGTTCCTGCCTTCCGCTCATGTTTTGTACTTAGCTGAAATTGGGCGTGCACTTTGCTCGAAGGTAATTACTGAGCCATTGCCAGATTGTGTTTCTTTGGGGGAGTTGCTCTTATTTGTCTTCTACTTCATTGAAAAAAAAATGGCCATGCGTACTTTTTCCTTCTATAGCAAAGTGTGTCATGAAATGCTAACTACTTCATTGCTGTAGCTGTTTTAATCTACCTCAAATCCCAGCACATAATCGCACAATGTGATCATTAACGTAATTTGGAATACGGCCTTTATTCAGCTGGTGATTGCCTTCTAATAACCCATAAAGTAGCGATTACAACTCTGCCGCAAACTCGAAATAGTCAAACAGTGTCAAAAAGCAGAGAGTAGACAAAAAACTCACTAGCTCCTGCCGGAGGACCGACTTTTGACAGAAAATCTTCCCTGCCCTATCTAAATTTAGTTCACGTGTGTTTTGCTTATTTTTGGACGCGTCCCAGATTTCCTCACTGCTTTTTACTACATATCTTTTAACTGACCAAAATTAATTTTCTTCGAGTGTCTCGTCCCTCCTCTCGAAAACTTTAGCTTTCGTTATACGATAACTGAGGTGATGTACGTGCAGACCGTATTTTTTACTTTATACTGTCTGGGTCTGGGTTTTCGACAGACATTATGCCTACTTCGTTCCACTTAGTCTAATGCTTCTTATCTCACTCAAGATGAGATGTGCTCGAATTACAAGGTTACAATAGCTTGTTCTCCGACCGGAAGTATTATTTTGATCTCATAGATTATGCCTCGTGCATAGCTTTCCGTCCACTTCGTGTCTAACATCATCCATTCAAGTGCAAGATCCAATGGTAGCCACAATATTTTCAATCTAAGTATTAGGCAAATTAAGCGTTATAATTGTTTTTCTGCCTTTTTTCATTCCGTTTCTCCATCCATTTCTGAGTAGTTTTTCAGTCACAAAAAGTATTGCCTTCTGCTTTTCCGATGTGCAACATCTTGACCAGTCAGGTAAATTTGGTAAAGAAATTACTCTGCTGATATTGTTCGTGGTCCAGCATCCAACTACATTCATGAGAAATACTAGAAGCTTTCTTGTACAATTCAAACGAATTTGAAATAAGAGTTTTTGCTCTAGTATTACCTAAGGACGAGCTGAGGACATTTATTGTTAGTTAAGGCGCTACTGACAATGCTTTTCATAGCAACATCTGGTTTTGTCGTTCCATTGTCCCTCACTTTCAAGAATGTCCTATTTCAAGAACGAGCGACAATGATCGAATCACCTATATCCAAACTTCCCAGCCTTCGTGTGGAGACACATGATCACTTTTCGTAAAATAAGTCCTGAACACCTCGTATGCTACTCAGTAACGCAATCCCTTTCTACTACCTCACTTCTCCAAAAGTTATCTGTCAAGAAATGGCTCATGATCTTATGAATTAGGTTCTATCTACTGATCGCCAGGATCGAATAAGCTTTTGAGCTCAACGACAGATCGAACTTTTTGCTAAGTACAGCAGCTTGATCCCTGCAACTTCCGTTTCAAGGAAGTTTCATGACGATGAAATACAGATAAGACTAATACTCTGACTGAGAATCTCTATGTTGTGTCATGCATGCCCATTTTTAGTTTAGGCGTCAAATTCGGCTAAGTCCATGACGGCGCTTTCAGAAAGTTCAGTGGTGCTAAAATCGGACATATATAAGGCTGCTCTTTTTGACCCAAATACGCATCCAGTTAAGTCCGCCTTACGGATAAGTCCTTTTCTACATTATGACCTACCAAAAATCTTGTCGGATAAGTCCAACGGCCTTATCTTATAGGACTTATCTCTAGATGGATTTAGCGGAGAGGTCTGATATGTCAGATTAGGGCATTTGTCCCACTAATTGCTGTCACAAAAAAAAGCAGATCTGGGCTTTTGACTTCATCTACTAACTTGCAAATCACACGCTATTTGAAGGAAACATTCGCTTAACCCTTGAAAAACTGAGAGATCCGGTTACCTCAAATAGATTCTCAAGATCAGTGCTTTTGAACAAATCGAGAATTCATTCCAATTCGCCTACGAAATCAATTCTCTTTCTCTTTGCTACCTCTTATTATTAGGCGGTAACTATAAGATAGACCATTTCTGCTGTTGTAGAACTCTGGTGACCACCGTCACCGTGGTCAAAGTAGTTACCGATTCTCAGAAAGAAAGTGTATGTGACGCTTCTGCTTGCTTCAGTGGTTTCCTCACGTCAAGAGCAGGCAAAGAGGTTTGCAATCTTCCTGGAAACAAAGAGCGCTGCAAATGACTGGGATGTGTGGATGACCTCACTTTTTGCGGATTGACTGGTCTATGTCTTCATGACGTCTTGAACTATTCTGTATTCATCACCCCTGTTCATCCATTCTGCCCTTTTTCTTTTCAACAAAAGTTCTGCATCATTTTCTCGAGCAAGAATGACGTTAGAGACCGCATCTCTTGTACTCCTCTGTCCGTAACTCGTTGTCAATCTTCAAACCAAAATTATATTGATTCTCTCTAATAAGAAGGCTAGTCAAACCAATCAGAATCACCATTCGTGAATCATATGTCCACTTTGACTCATTTCTCGAAGTGCATTACCATTTGTGTAAGAAAATGAAAAGTGTATCAGAGTGAATGAAGCCTACTGTGGAAATTCTTCTCATTCTTTCTCATGACTGTTTACTTTCAACAATCAACAGATTTATTTTATGAAATTTATGTATCACAATGACGCGGGTTCTAATCCCATACTACACTAACATCATCACTAGCATCATTGAACTGCACCCATGTTTACTCACAGTCTCTCGTAAATCCAAGCTTATGGAGAAATCTGGATTCTAAGAATAAGCCTCGAAGCTTTGCTAAACATGTTTTTGCCACAAGTGTCTGTTTTAGTTTTTTGCGTCTACATTTCATACGCCGTCAAAGGTGACTCCCATTTGGTCTAGAATTCCTAAATAGAGGCAATTTTTGTTTTCACGTAAGCTTGGATATTTGCATAAAACAAAACGTAATTGATGTTGAAGGAATTAATTTGTTATCTGCGTGTCACACTGATCAGTTCAATTTTTTTCTCCATTAATTCAGCATCGCTGTTTGTTGCGTAATTTTTTGCTTTGATTTTTTCGTACTATCAGAGTGCAGAACATTCTGCCACTGTTATGTTTGCCAAACACCTTCTGAATTGCAAGTTTTTTTCTGAATAGGTGAATGCCCAAAGATCTCATTCACCTCCATTTCGAGCTATTCTGACCGAATCTCGGAGGCAGATACAAATTCTAGATCATACATTATTTATGGCAGCTCATATATCTCTTAACAGTGTGGCAGAAACTTTTTGAAAATGGTTTGGAACTAGGTCCATGTCAACTGCTTGACAACGCGGTAATGAAAATTGACGAATATGGCTCGTTAGTTAAGTTATATAAGTCATCAATCGTTATGGTGCCCTTCAGTCTCCATAAAGCGTTTTTCACGAATGAAAAATGATTTCGACGAAACTTAAATCTGAATGCCGCCTTCTCAATACCCCTTTCTGCATGATCAAGTAAGGTTTCCCGGAATCTTTCGCCAAACTCCAGCTTCCATTTCAACTGCAAGTGTACGAGTATTAATATATAAAAGGAATGCTACTGCATGATTGCGCCAGTCGTAGATTCCGATAATTTCAGTGAATACCTTGAACAGCTTTTCATCTATAACTCAACTATTGCGGTAAAGCCTACATCATGCGCATCTTTCACCTTATTACATTCAGTTTGATTAAAATGTTCAGTCCTCCATGGCGTAAGAATTATCGCGCTCATTGAGAAATCTGGGACTCAAAAATCTCTCATTTATCATCAACTCAAAAAAAAACATATTTGGTTGAGTGCTAGAAGAACCAACATCCCAGGATTTTGCAGTCTTTCTGTTCCGACAGAACATGACAGCGAATTTTACTGGATCTCGTGACAAACAGACATGATACTATCCTGCTGACGTACCATCTGCGTCAGTCGCCAAAGAGCAAAATAACTATGTAAAACACTCGTACTGAAGTCGCTTTCAAAATGCGCTTTCTTCTCCTTCAAGATTACCGTAAAATGTTGACAAATCTCTATCGCATCATCAAGTTATTTTACTAATTAATTCGACAGCGATGTCTTGTATTTTTGGCAGCAGCCGCTTTTTCTAGCAGAAAAGACATTCAAATTAAATCACCAATCCATAGCCTGCCTTTTCTGCATCAATGCTCTACCATAAGGGTCTACACATAACTAGTTTGACTATTTTGAAGCTCAAGTATCGATAATGTCAGGCTAGCCGGAGACTATGCTCGAATCCAATCACATAGTTCCGGTTAATTACAGGTAAAGTGCTGGTATAACACGGACCCTTAGTTCTGCATTGTTTAACAAGATGAGATGAGTTCATTAGCAAGTTCCTTGCAGGGATTCAGCCTTCATGGAATGCTGTGAATTTGGTTCTCTCAGTCTTGTATGCTTGAAAATCCCCGGACATCGCTCTACTCGTCGCAGTGACTTCCATGCCTACGGGCATTAGATATAAAAACCCTTTGTTAGCACTGTTTAGTAACAAAATAAAGTAACCATGTAACTATGCAAAATAAGATAAGACTCAAACTTACAAAGACTATCCAGGGGAATCAAATAAGTACCTGGTTTTATACAACCATGACTGCTCTGATCACTAATAAGTAAGAGGAGGCTAGGAAAAGAGTTAGATAAGGTAGGTTTGACAAACTCAAACTCAAAATGCATTGAATGCTCGGGAGCAGCTTTTTACCCAGTACTATTCATAGTTTTCGTGATGTCGCACAAAATGATGTTGCACAAAATACACGTTAATATGGCACAAATACAGCAACCCTTCAACCTCTCATCAAAATCTTAAGTTTTTTCGAATTATAGAACTGCCCATAGTGCTACCACAAGCAATTAAATCGTACGTATTTGATGCTGCTAGCACTAATTTGCTCAGCTTCAAATCTACCGTATTCATTACGGTAATTCCGCTCATTATATTGCAAGCCTGAACACCTTGTATAAAGGGAGCAAAAAAATAAATTTTAAACTCATTACCTGAGAAAATTGGCGCATGTGAGAATTTTTAGTGTAAATTCGAAAAATTCGAGTTTCAGTGTGAATAGTATTGCTTTATGCTAGAGTCAGGTGGAGTGGTGTAGACTGATGTGTATGGTGACGCTGTAGTTGACGAGCTGGAGATGGTGTAGAGTGGCGCGACTGGTGTGGATTGGTAGTGCTGAGTTGCGGGTTGTAGTTGCTGATGGTGTGAAATGGTGTGGATGGTGGTGCTGCAGCTGTGGTGCTGGAGATGATGTAGGGCGGGACGTGGTGTGAATTGGTATGTCGAGTTGCGTTGTTGAAGTTGCTTATGGTGCGGAATGGCGTGGATGGTGATGCTGAAATGTGGTGCTGCAGTTGATGTGATGGGGGCTGGTTTGGGTATTGCAATAACTGAGGTCTGCCACTTCTTTACCGTCGCTGATGTTTTACCGCTGTTACCGGTGTCACTCAAGCTGAGCCGTCAAAACTTCATTGGACTATTAATAATGTTGATTTATTAGAGTACCAGAAGAAACATCTCCATGAAATTTATTTGAGATTCGCTTGACAGACTTACAATCGAATTACTCAGAAAACTCACAATAATGCAGTTATAACAATCTTGAGTGCAAGTTTCCATGAGAAGTCATCTAAATTTTACATTAAGTAGAAAACGAAGTTATTAGTTCTGCTTTATGAAAATGTGTCCATTCCATCTGCTTTCTTCTAGGATTCCTTTACTGAAACCAATTTTTAAGCAGGTTATCGAGGTACGTAAATTCCAATCTACATAAAGACGGGATTTGTGTCTGCATGTCATTCATGCATGCAAAAGACTATTAATTATGACGTTGAGTCTTATTCGGGGAAGGCACGCATACCACACACTTCCTTGTTTTGTAATACACTCACTTGAGGGATTCCTCATTTGATAAGCCCAACTTCCAGAATGCTCAATTCTTCAGTCTTTCGTCAAGATTTGTATTGCCGTTGAATTCTTCAACTTTTTAGATTTTTTGATTTGGCTTCCGCTTCATACTAAAGTACCTAAATCCTTTCTTGTCTGCATCTCGTTGCCTACTCTTGCGCTATTACCTACCATCTTTATTACTTCCGCACAAAGAGATCTCGTCAAATCGAGCAACAATCAATTTTGCTTCTATTTTTATCTCTGCAGGTAACCTTCATCGTCATGCTGCTGCGATTATGCAGTCTGTGTATGATGCTCGCCACACTTGCAGTATATATGCTCCAATCAGTAGAAGCAAATCTGGCATTGGCAACGAACAGCAGGAAGGCGCTGAATGGTGTGTTTATAATTGGTTCCATACTGAAGAACAGATAATACCATGTACTTGTAGTCTACTAATTTGCGTCGTAAATGAGCTTTACTAGCTGTGCAAGATTTCAAAAGCGGCGTGTGACATAGTACATAACTATAGAATACAAGTTGTACAGGGCGTCCCAAAATAATGTTCTAAGCCTTTAATCTCAGACTTGCTTATATGAAAATCTTTCTCCTTTCTTTGGAGCATATCGTAGAGATTGCTTAGACTTAGGTTTGCAAAATAGAACGAGCTATCGTCGCTCTTCATTACTGTACGATTTAGCTGGGAGCTTTCAGCTTTACAGCTTTACAGCGTCATTGTGCTTGTTCCAAAAGAATTTAGAAAAATCTGATAACGTACCAAAATTTTCACGCGCGCTGATTTCATTTTCTCAACTTTTCACGAGGCAGCTCGGATTAGCCTAATATAGGGATCTTCATTCGTTTTTTTTGAGACAAAATAAGCTCTCCCCGG
This sequence comes from Cylicocyclus nassatus, assembly GCA_958299035.1. NCBI lineage: Eukaryota > Metazoa > Nematoda > Chromadorea > Rhabditida > Strongylidae > Cylicocyclus > Cylicocyclus nassatus. The sequence continues at coordinate 52,267,170 of CATQJL010000316.1, read as the reverse complement.
CTCAAAATTCTCTTCAGGATTTCTACCGTGATCTTTCAGTGATAAAGAGCGATGCTTCGGTCCATACTGTAGATCATCGAACGTTTGCTACATCATTTTGAGACAAATCTGTGTAGCCCGTATATTGCATAAGAAGCGGGATGGAAACACCAAATAGCAACTGTTCCATTTTCTCCAAAATTGGAGGTTGAACAGACCTTCATGTGCTTTCCCGGCGTAGGATCAAGTCAAAAATATAAAAAAATATAATAACCCTGGCAGACAGCAAGTAATATGCTTTTCATTCCTAAAGTAAGATTTTGCAAACAAAACAGAACATGCATTACAGATCCATTCGAATTCGACCTTTACGATGAGCCCACTGAATCCGACGATGCATTTTCCCGCATGGCGACCTTATGCGCACGACTACAGAAGAGACAACCCGGGAGCCGGGACAGGAAAGCGGCCCCGCTGGTATATCGCCTGTGTGACCTACTGAACTGAATTTGTAGAATAGTGCAAAGCTCGGGCAAGCACATCGCCTACGAGTCCACAGCTTGGTCTCCCTCCAGATTCCTTGAGTTTAGTTAGGAATCGTTGATCTCATTCCTCCGACATCTCTGTTTGAAGATATTTGCAGTTGTTACCACTCATTGCTTTTCTCATAAACTATTCGAGTGCGATAAATAAAGTGTGAGTACTTTTAGCCATTCTTCTCCGAATTTCTATGGATACTTGAATAAATGGAATGTATCTGCGGCAGACGGAAGCACTTTGAATCGAATCAGCGTTAAAGTTCAGTTCCAACCTCTAGATATTTCTGTATTGCTACCAACTGATGTGATACGCAGAAAATATAAATGACAGCAGACTGCATAGGAAACAAAAACTTCAAAGTAAAGTTAATTCATTGCAGCATGTTATCTCTATATATATATATATATATATATATATATATATATATATATATATATATATAAAACAGAAAATCTGTGTGTTTGTGTGTCTGTGCACATTTCCCATAGCCATGAAAGATGAGCAGTGAAGCTCATTTTGATCTGCCAATCATCAAGATATGGTAAGGACGCTAGGAAGCAAAGCCAAGGGAGTCGGAATCAAAACAAGGGTAAATTTTGCTACATGAGAGGTCAAGCACGATGGAGGCTCCAGAACGGGGTGGAACCCGGGATGCCAGCTCGTACAACAATACGCCAAGATCATAGTTATAAAAACAAAAAATGTTGAAAAAAATCGAGCCGTCTAAAAATCACATTCTTGTATTGAAAGGCGATCATGACAACAAATCTTGTGGATCAGGTTGTTTGAATGAGAACATCACTGTGTTTTTAACTCTGACTCTTTCTCTTACAAGGGAATGGTCAGAAGTCGAAGTGGCCAATCCAAACAAGCTGCATACCATTCGATGCAGACTAGAATGCTGATTTCAAATCTGTCTTCCATATCTGCAGAGCGCCTTTGTAGGCGAAGTTTTGAGCAGTTCTATGCGAAAAAACCGTATACAAAAATTGCGAAATTAGGCACATTATTGCTCTTTCAGCTCACCTCTAGGTACGGGTTATATGAGTGATCTAGTTGCATGTTTTGGTCCAACCCTGAGCCGAGAATGGCTTTGTACGGCCAAGTTTGCACTTTACACGCACAATTTCCTAGCAAAATAATGGCCTTCAACGGCTTATAATTTCGTCCACAAAAGTGCTCTGCAAATAAGGAAGACAGATTTAGGGTCAGCGTTTTATGCTGCATTTAATGATACGCAGTTTGCTACAATTGACCACTTTGATTTCTGACCATTCCCTTGTTAGCTGAATTGCTAGAGAAAACAGTTGAGAAACGGAGAAAAGTAGGTACAACTATAGAAACATTGCTTAATCATTCTAAGCCCGATTTGATTCCACAGACATTGATTCCACTGGAACTGTAAACATTGAATTCAACAGAGATTAGATGCTTCGATGATTCTACTACTCGGACAAATCACCGGAACTTCCGCAGAGCAAGCCAAATTTGTAGAAGTTTCACAGGACTTTTTTCACTATTGCAAAAACGAAAACGTTGAAAATCGGAACTTTCGCACCACCTTCTTCAAAATCCTGCGGAAATTCCGAAAAATGCCGAGGTTCCGCAGCACTTTAGTCTGCCAGAATTTCCGCAGAATTTTGAATGTGTTGTCTATATGTTAATATATTAATATGATGTTGTCTCGCCAACAACTAGAGTACACCATCAAATGTGTCAGTCTTAGTGCAGAGGATAGTAGATGAGTCTCACAGTTAACAGAGTAAGGTTCAAATCCCTCTTCAGTGTTCTCTTTTGCTGTCATGGTTCGCATTCTTCGGAGCTTCCGCAGGACCTCATTTCGGAACTTCCGCAAGTGACCCGGCGGAACTTCCGCAAGCGCTCCGCGGAAGTTCCGGTCATTTGTCTAAGTACACAAGAAAAACACCAAAAAAACATCTATGTTAAAATAATCCCTTGAATTCTAAGCTTGTCACGAAAATATCAACTGCTCTGTGAATGTACACAATAATCTTTAATAATCTATGAACCAGTCTGATCGTCCGGCTTACGCCGGACTATCAGACCTTTTTTTGCTCAATAACTTGAATAAAATTGGTGCAAACTTTTGCAAAGGCACTTCATCGCTTTATTTTGCTCTCTACAACGTGAATTTGTTTTGAAGAACTGACAGTTTGCAATGTACTAAGAAATTTTGGAGTAATATAAAAGTAACTGCTCTCTCCCGGACTTATTGGATTTACTGACTCTTGAAAGTAATGATACCTCTTTTATGAAAATGTGGATTTCTGTTGATGTGATGCTTAAATGGTGAAGCAGAGCAAAATAAAAGCTCTTGCATACCTTTCGCGTGATACACGTACCCGTTAGTCCCTATTTTCCGAGTCTTTGACGTCAAAAAACACCATCTGCCTCCCTCATCCATCCTTTAGAAATGAAACTCACCGACTAATGTCGAGATTAATTTGCAAAGAATTAGCAAGAAGTCATGCCCAATAATTTTTGGAATAAATCGGTAATTTTGATGGAAAAAAACGTTTTAGCTCGGAAATAATCAAATTACAAATTAGTTACTGCGCATATAGACGCTTGAGGGTTGTGTTGCAGGTGCCAACTGATACGAGCTGCGTCTCTGTGCAATAATCTTCTCAGATTGTTGAAGATAACCTCGTAGGGTTGCCGATTGAAACTAACTCTTTTGGCGTCGTTCTCACATATAAAAACACTTTTGCAGCTAAATTTTGAGTCACAGAGCATGGTTTGCACATATGCGTGCCAAGCAATCTCATAACACTGAAAAGAGTGGCGATACGGATCCAACTTTGCACAACAAAAGCTAAGCGGATCGGTTCGACGCGCAATTTTTGAGGGACCCACTCATCGGATCCGCTTGTGTTTTTGCATAGAGGGTCTAGGTGTCGACGTGCGCTGGGCAAAAAATTGCGGCTTGAAACCTTTTCACTCATTCTGTGAATTTCGTTACAGACAGACAGACACACAGACACACAAAAACAGGTAAACACCCTTAGCCCGTTATTATAAGGTCTTGATATGTACATATATGTACGAATCAACGGTAAACTTGCTTCATACCCTATATGGGCAGACATCGGACACCGCCGTGCATCTCCATATCTTTACACATGATTCACACTTTTTCACGTTATTCAGTGAGAGAATTATAGACTGCTGTGCATGCTGGCAAGCTATACTCTTCAATATATATCTTCGATACGTCTTGAACTGTAAAGGACCATTGGCTCGTAGTAGCAGATACTCACACGCTTCTATACGCACCCGAAATTGCATGGTTTGAACAAGAGTACGTCTCAGCAGCAGCAACATCTAACACTTTTATATGTTTTGTATAAGTAAAACGATTACGGTGCATGTCGGAAATATACGGTACCGCTGAGCTGCACTGAGAATACGACGCATCTGCTTTTCCATATGATGGGAGCTTTTCATTCGCACAATCATCCTGGCTTACGTTGAACAAAGAATTTCGGATTTCATTCCCCATCGTCAAGTAGTTCATGACAATTATACAAAACAAAAATGCTTGAAACACATAGATTCCACATAACGTTGATGATTATAGAACTTTATGAGAGAACTTTCTGCATGCAAAGAATAATCTACAGCAGGGTTTTTCTTATGAGCAGTAAGTGATTCATTTTTTATGAAACGATCACATGAAGCCTAACTGTAAGTACACGTAAAAAGTTTCGAAAATTCATTTATTAGGTCGTTCCGAAAGTAATGTCGCTTTTTTCAAATGAATGCCACATTTCGTGGAACTAGATTTTCAAGAGCTCTTGGGATCAGTCGATGCAGAATTTCATCCTCTTTCTAATGGTTGTAATCTCATTGCATAATATTCAATGAGCTCTCAAAAAATTACTAAAACCTGCGACTTATGCTTTTTGTCATAGTCAAGTTCGGCTATTTTTCTTAATTTTTGTACTGATTCCCCGAAGATGTACAAGTAGCAGATAAATAGAGCAAACCCTATAGGATACAAAACAATTTTTTTCTTTTCCTTAGCTCGCTTCTTGGAGCTTGTAGAACCAATTTTTCAGTGCTATCAAATCCTATATTTGGTCAACTCAGACCTCACAGAACAACAACCGGCAAGCGACTCGGGTGTCATTCGATGCAGCTTTTTCTCCTCTTTCCACCAGTTTTTTCTATTTCTGATTCATTGAGTTTTCCGGGATAAAATCATCATTATTCAACTTTTCCAAGGCACCCCAAGGTGTACCCGAAATTTTCAAAAGTTGCTAATCTGAAGCGGTAAATGCTCACATGCTTTGTAAAATTAGTGTTAAACCATAATCCACCTTTGTAGGTTTCAGAATCCGAAAGTTTATTGGTGTTTGATGCATATGTGTTTGAGACAAGCCTGCAAAAATTCGGTGACTTCATTGAAAAATCTCTACAAAAATTATGACGAGATACGAAGAGCAGAAATAAATAGCACCGTTTCCTTTAGGGTTTGCTCTATCCATCCATTACTTGGACTCCTTCCGGGAATTATTACAAAAAATTAGAAAAATTGTGAAACTTGACCTTCCCAAAAAGCATGGGTTGGAGATTTTAGTAATTTTTCAAAAGCTCATCGAATATTCTGCAGTGAAATTATAGCCATTGGAAAGAGGATGAAATGCTGCATCCAATGCTACCAAAATCTCCTAGAAACGTTGCTTCCATGAAATGTAGCGTTCAGTTGAAAAAAGCGACCTAATATAAATCTCATTTGGATGAAAGATCCTCAAATATATCTGTTTTTGTGACCAAAAACTCTGTTTTTGCCGTCTCCGATATGAGCTAAATCATCTGGCATTGCCATATAACGGTATGACAGCTTTATTGAGTTTTTAGTGGTCAAGAGCTATAGAGAAATCTGTTGCTATACTCATACTGAAATTCAAACCTGCTTAGCCCAAAAAAAATTATTAATTTGGAACCGAGAATTATCTCATTATTCTAACTTCCATAGCCTGTCATTATTGTGGGAAGCAGATTTTCAATGTTTGAATATAATTTCATTATTCTTGCCATGGTTCTTTGTATTCGTCACATAAATGTTATACATATACCTATCTCGCACAACGCTGGCTATTACAAACTTATGTTCGCACAAACACCTTATTGTTAGATCGTCGTCTCTTAAATTCCTACTTACTGCTTGTTAGTGTTTATTACTAAACGATATCCAAGCAAGCAAAGCGTGAACATTTCCTTGTGGAGGAAAACGTGAGGCATTTGTTTTCAGTCAATCACGTAAATTGCAAAGTCAAGAGAATAAAGATGTCATTATGCATGTGAGAGAAGAATAAGTTAACGGCAGGTTTGGCTCTACTTGTTTATTCTGGTCATTCCTCATTTTCTAAATGAAATGGTCCTAAATGCACACCAAATCAGCAAAAATGAGATGCCTTCTGTTGACACTTTGACCGAATCAAGCTGCCAGGACAGAAATGCTCTTTTTCAATAGGGTTCCAAAAACTTTGGGAACCGCTGTCGTTCCCAGTTTCAACAGACGTGAAAAATGTCTGAAACTTCACAAGTAATCGTGTCTACCAGTCTTGATGTAAAACGCTAATGTTCACGAATGCGCGAATGACCTAATTCTTGCGAAACAGATAAGTTACCTAGTTCGCAAAAACGCAGGGGTCATGTGTGATGCACCGCCTTGCGCAGTCGTTCATTCCTTCTCGACGTGTGCCTGTGTGAATGCTTTACCATCTTAATCATCTAAGCAATCTATTTCAGAGATCTCTTTCAGTCACCATGGACTGGGTTCCTTGTTCACGTCAGGCAACATTCACAGCCACTGTGCTATCTACCGTGTCAATAATTGTGGTGATAATAGGGCTGCCAATTATGCATATGCATATTCAAAGGATCACCTCCAACATGCTGAGTGAGGTAGAGATGTGCAAGGTACGTATTCCTGGATCAACATCTACATCAATACGAAGTAAAACAGGTTTCAGGGAGAGTCGAAAGATATCTGGAAACAAATGTCGTTTTCAAAACCAGGAAATGTCATAACAAAACGACAAACTCCTTATGGTAACTATGGTGCTGTTCCAGCTGGGGCATGCTGCGCATGCACTCAAGGACCTCCAGGCCCTCGTGGTCCACCAGGGGAAGATGGAGCTCCAGGTAAATACTATTACTCAAAGGTAGCAGTCGTTCAGTTTCGTTTATCAGGAGTGGACGGATTCCCCGGGAGAGGAGGACTAAATGGACGCAATGGAAAATATCTGCCAGCGCCACCACCGGGCACAAACTCTTGCCAGAAATGCCCACCAGGACCACCTGGACCTCCAGGGCTTCCAGGTCCAAAAGGTGCCGTGAATATTACCGTGTGTGCCGATATATCAATAGCATGTAACTTTACAGGACCACGTGGAGAAATGGGAAAAGCCGGAACAGCTGGCAGACCAGGAGAGGACAACAGACCCGGTCCTCCAGGCCCACCTGGAATTCGTGGAGAACCTGGTCCACCTGGCGAAAAAGGACCAACCGGCGATAGAGGAAAAGTTCTGAATGGGGCACCTCCGGGCCCGCCGGGACCTGCAGGAAAGGTACGTTGTCCAAAGAACAGTTTTGAGAATTACATATACTGATTAAGGTTGGTCCCCGCGGTCCTCCTGGAAGCAAAGGACACGACGGAAAACCGGGATTGCCTGGAACCCAAGGAATTCGCGGAGCAGTCGGTACCCGAGGCGACGCTGGCAATCCTGGCCTGCCCGGGCCTCAAGGACCAAAAGGAGAGCCGGGATTGCCCGGATCATGCTCGCATTGTGAAAATCGTGGAGTTGAAGCTACAAAAACCACCCACACTCGTCCAAAAGGCGCTTATCAAGAAAGCCCTACCGATCGTCAAGATTTCCTATGGATTCATTGATCTGCTAACTTGACCGCAGCTATTTGCTGAAAATTTGAGTGTTTTTTTCAGTCTCATCTTTAGAAAATTGCTTGTTTTTCCATTCTCTGGATGATCAAAGAGTTGGTGCAACATGTTTTTGTCTGTAATAAATACCACAGACGGCTATGTTTTCGAGAAGTGTTTTTTGCACATAATAAAATGTATGCCGTTGATGCTTACCTTACTCATAAGAAAATTTGAAGATCACGAATTGTTACCACTTGCTGCCGACTTCTGCAGAAATAAAGGATGATTACTCAAGAGGGGAGATCTCGGCCAGACGCATTCTTTTTTCTGATGAATTGAATCGAAGCTGAGAGAATGATTATGGCACAATTAAGCGCACGGATGTTTTACTCAAAAACGGAAAGTCGTGGATTGATAGTAGAAGCTAGGGACGCTATACCTCCTGCTAAGTTCTAGAAGTTCGCTTCCAATTTTTCGTGCTACCACTATCTAAAATCCGAAATGGGCATTCGCAAACATGATAAAATTCGTCAGAGACCAAATTCTTATTCACTTATCGTGATCATTCCTAACACACTCAAAGAAATTGAGCTTCAAATCACCTTCGAAAGATGAATTCATCAGTGCAAAAAATTTCCTTTTTGCAAGTTTCATTTTGGCTAGCTATAACTTTGTCAGTCTATATAAATTCGAATGTAATAAGGTCATCAAAAGCTGCGAACTTTTTATTATTAACTTAGCGGCACCTACGCGTACTGAAATCGCAAACGGGGAGAAAACCATGCATCAAAATAACCGAGTTTTTCTTTGAGAACCTCGTTCTTGAGAGGTTACAACTCGTTACACTACACTTACACTCAACAAGTTTTGTTGTAATGTAATCGGCTGCTAATCGGCTTGTTTTGTAGAGACAAGGTAGTAATATATGTGCATATAACTAGACTTCAACGAAGGAGCTTGCTGTCGCGGATTCGCGACTTCCTTCAAAGGAGGCCGCCGCCGCGGTGCGAAGGGGTCCTGAAACGCCGTCCTCGCGCTGTCCCGCCTCTCACCTCTCTCACCTGCGCAGCTTTCGTTTAAGTCACGTAGTCAGTCTACGCTGCTGTCGCCATCGTGAGCGGTCGGGTTCCATCTTCGTCTCAATGCCATCGATCGATCCAGCGCCAATCCCACCTCACGCGTCACATCCATCTACGCCACGGAGGACTGGCACCCCGCGCTAACGAGGTAACCCCGAGCGCGATCGCACCTGGCACATGCCGGCGACACCGCCTCGGGGGGTTTTCGATACTGCCGGCCCCTAGGGTTGTAAGATCTTGGCTGGTTGTGCTCCACCCCATTGTGTTTGAGTCTAGGGATTGATTGTGGATAAATGGTGGGCATTTACTCGTGTGATATGTATTGGAGCGGTGACCACAGCTCGACTGTGGCTCCGGAGTATTGTGTTATCATTTTGTGTGTACTTCGTACTCAAGCCTAATGGGTAACATCTGCAGGAAGGCTGGCACGATGCATGCTAAGTGCCACGGTTGTGAGTACACGCCCCAGCTGTCGATGGCTGGAAGCATAGGTCGAGTCCCAAGTGACGAGTAGCTACTAAGCAGGCTGGTGGCAAGGGCCCCTAAGTGTGTACGGAGTTCCCATGTGGCAGGCCCATAGAGCAGTTACACAGGTAACCACCTCACACGTTGCGCTTCACTATTCTCACGGAGCGGACCCCTGGCTCCCCTCGCCGATGCAGGAGAGCAATTATACCACTGACGTTGGGAGCTGGGGGCCCAATCCGCGACATGGTGCATCGGACCGGAGTTGAGCATAGGGATAGCAAACCTATGTTCAGCTTTTGTGATCGAGCCTCACCTGTGTAGTCCACATGTGCACGCTTTGCACATTAGTGTCCCTAGCCAGCAGTGCAAATTTTATCACATTTCCCCATTTCACATGTTTGCGCAGTGTACACATGCTGGTTGTACCTTGTGGCTCTTTAGAGAACTCATCTTTCGTTTCATCAGCCAGCTCCGACGCGACTAGGTTGACGCGAGTACGCGACTACCCACAGTTCCACTTAGCTGAGAGTGGGGTGATCCCGCAGACCTGGTGGCAGCAGCCATCTGCGCCCTGCCCACTGTCCGGAACTGTCTGGTGCCTTCTGGTGGCCAGGTTTCTCTGCAGCCATTGAGATGGTTCGGCTCTGTCTGCCCTGAAACACGCCATCAGGCCGACGAACGAGCCCTGTATGTTATGTCTGATGAGAGTCTCGCCCCTAAATTCATTTCTTTCCCACATGCTCGCATTGCGCACTCATTCCTCTTTCCCTCCTTTTTTGCAATTTGTGGCTAGGCTTAGTCAGTGACGGTTCCTTGCGATCGATACTGCTTTCGTCATCGGTACTCATGCCCCATACTAATCCCCCGGAGTTTCAGTTGTTGCTTGTTGTTCATCGTTTCACGCATTTCGCTCGTGTATTATGTTCACCATTTGTGTGGCTACGTCCGGAAGTAGTCACACCCCCATCGAACACATTTATGGAGTACAATTTCAGACTTTGGGTTCGCAGTTACTACCTCCTGCAAGCTACCGAGTTAGCGCACTGTCGATCGATATGACAACCGTAGAATCCTACATCCCCAAGGTCGTCAAAGCCATCGACGACCTTGAAGCGACTAGGAGACAGGTAAGTCCCGACTTGCTTACCCCGTATGTGTCTGACGCCCCAGTTGCGGAGCAGCTCCACCAGCTCCAGCTTCGTCAGGCAGCCACACAGCTTCACATAGTGAGTCTGAGATCCGCACTTTCGCTTCTGCGTGATCGTCGTGACGTACTCCTATACCACATTACTACCTCCAGTTCGCCGACAGATCAGCAGGCGTACAGCAGGTTCGAGGAAGAGCACAGCGTGGATCAACATCTGGCAGACGCTGAAGCACTCCTCCGCACCTTGCAGAGTACGCAGGAAGCGGATAGTGAACGCTCTGAGTCTCTTCGTATCCATCGACTCGCTAATTCCATCAGTGAGGATGCTGTTACGGGGACGACAGGAACAGTGACGACGCCCCAGCGACAAGATCGCACAGACGCCCCACAGCTTCAAGCTGTAGATACCCAGTTGGACGTTGCACAGCAGCTGGAACATCTTCAGCTTACATCCGCACAAACTGCCCCATCGTCGCACAACGTACCGATCCATTTGGAGAAGTTAACGTTGCCGCATTTCGATGGAGATGTCACCAAGTTCCAGCAGTTTTGGTGCACGTTTGAGCTAGCTGTTCACAACGACCCCAACATCGACCTCAATATGAAATATCTCTACCTCATGAATTTGCTTAGGGGAGAAGCCCAAGTGGTGTTGCAGGATCTTGAACCAGGACGGAACAATTACCATCACTTAGTGCAAGCATTGAAGAAGCGATACGACTGCCCGAGGAGGACCAGAGCGCTGTTTCATCAGCAGCTCCGAGATCTTCAGCCCGCAACCGAATCAGCTTCGGATATGCGAAACACTTGGTTCCGGATTCAGGGAATTCTTCATGCCCTTACGCGTTTCGAGGATCTGAATCGTGCTCTTTATATCATCGATCTCGTACGCACTAAGTTCCCCCTGTCAATCCAGGAGCGGCTTAACAACGTCGAGTTCGAGAAACGAGCCGATTTTGATCTTCGACAAGTCATGTCTCACCTCGATGACCTTATTCAGTCAAAGGAGAGGTTTGAGCAGACTTGCTCCCGCAGTCGTACGTACGTTCTCAATAGAGATATTTCCCCAGGACGTCCATTAACGTCTACATCCCCCAGATCATTGCATGATCCCGCATGTTGCTTTTGTGATTCCCTTTCGCACTCTTCTCGCAGTTGCGACGAGCGTATGCCAGTTGGTGTGCGTCTTAAGATCGCACATCTTCTGCGACTATGCTTGAAGTGTCTTCGAGAAGGACATTCCCAAGGCGATTGCGACTATCCATCTTGCAAGGAGTGTGGAGGTCAACACCATCGACTTCTCTGTAGGCTCGCGGAAGAGGAGGATTGTACCCGAGAACGTCAGTCGTCTAGCTCATCTAGTTCGTCTGATTCGTCATCGGAGAGGCAGCCAGCTGCGGAAGGAGACGATCAACCTGGAGAATCCTCGGATTTTAAAGATCCAGCACGGGATAGCAGAAGATCCCGAGACTATTCTCGTGATCATCACTATCATCCGCGCGAACATAGAGGATATCGCAGCAGACTGGATGCTACCCCACGATCGGATACACAATCCCCATCTCGACCCGTACGTTCCGTACCAGTCAGAGAATCCCCACATGTTTCTCCTTCGCCCACGCGTCGTAGAACACCATCGCCACAGATTCCATCTCCCACGGGAACGTCCAGACGTCGACGCCACCGAAGACGCTATAGGGATCCGAAGTGGGTGCGTAGAATTGCCCGTACCCCAAGCAACCCACCCCATTGATACCTCGCAGGCCTACTGCCGTTCCGCAGCAGCTTCGTTCTGCCCACAGACATCCACTCACACTTTGCGTTATCACATTTATATTATATCTGTTTACTTTCAGCAGCCTCCTTCTCTTTCGTGGTCACGGACGTTCGAAGCTGTATTTAGGCCGGCCAGTTACATCTTGTTGCTTCGTCGCCCCTCATCCCGAGGATTGGTCCCCATGGTCCACTCTTGAACTGAGCTAGCAAGTTCGAGGAAGGAGAATGGAGCATAAGAGCGAGCTCCCGCAGGTAAGTTTGAAAGTTTACACCCCAATTTACGATTCTTTTTTACTTCTTTATTTCTTTTTTATTTCCTTTATTTCCTTTGGGTAAGAGCCTTAAGCTCGCCCTTCGTCGTTGTTGTTAACCTTGATTCAGGATCGGCAGCAATGATCCCCATTATACGTTGACACATGTGACTATAGCCGCAACTCACGACTTTTGGGGTCACGGTGGGAGACCGTGTTAACTTTTTGGTTTTTGGGATTTCCCCTTCTTTTGCAACTTTGACTTGGCCCTGGGTTCTTGTGTATAGTGAGGAAAATCTCCCCCTCACAAAAATTTATTCCCCTGGCGTGAAAAAATGCGCCCGTAGGCAAAATTAAAACTTTTTGGTCTTCATCGCCACTTCAACGTCATCCATGTCGAGCCGCTGTCAACGTCAACGTCAAGCCGAACATCCACGTCAACGCCGAGTTCCATGGTCCGTTCAAGCTGTCGATGCCGCAAGTGTCGAGATCGAGATCGCCGTCAATCGTCGCCTCAACCTTCGTTCAACGCAACTGTCGACTACGCAACCGCCGAAGACCCGCCAGTATCCAGAGTAGAGCCCCCGACGACTCTTCACGCTTACCCCCGAGAACAACTGGCTGTTACCACGACAAGTTGTAGGTCCCGCGTTCCACCTAGGGATTTTTGACTCGTAGGTTTGCTTGTATGTTTGACTCGTAGGGTCGTAGGTAACATGGCAGATCGGAAACTACCTCGGACCCCTTCTTTTTTCCTCGTGTTGCCCGGAGTGTCGCGGATTCGCGACTTCCTTCAAAGGAGGCCGCCGCCGCGGTGCGAAGGGGTCCTGAAACGCCGTCCTCGCGCTGTCCCGCCTCTCACCTCTCTCACCTGCGCAGCTTTCGTTTAAGTCACGTAGTCAGTCTACGCTGCTGTCGCCATCGTGAGCGGTCGGGTTCCATCTTCGTCTCAATGCCATCGATCGATCCAGCGCCAATCCCACCTCACGCGTCACATCCATCTACGCCACGGAGGACTGGCACCCCGCGCTAACGAGGTAACCCCGAGCGCGATCGCACCTGGCACATGCCGGCGACACCGCCTCGGGGGGTTTTCGATACTGCCGGCCCCTAGGGTTGTAAGATCTTGGCTGGTTGTGCTCCACCCCATTGTGTTTGAGTCTAGGGATTGATTGTGGATAAATGGTGGGCATTTACTCGTGTGATATGTATTGGAGCGGTGACCACAGCTCGACTGTGGCTCCGGAGTATTGTGTTATCATTTTGTGTGTACTTCGTACTCAAGCCTAATGGGTAACATCTGCAGGAAGGCTGGCACGATGCATGCTAAGTGCCACGGTTGTGAGTACACGCCCCAGCTGTCGATGGCTGGAAGCATAGGTCGAGTCCCAAGTGACGAGTAGCTACTAAGCAGGCTGGTGGCAAGGGCCCCTAAGTGTGTACGGAGTTCCCATGTGGCAGGCCCATAGAGCAGTTACACAGGTAACCACCTCACACGTTGCGCTTCACTATTCTCACGGAGCGGACCCCTGGCTCCCCTCGCCGATGCAGGAGAGCAATTATACCACTGACGTTGGGAGCTGGGGGCCCAATCCGCGACACTTGCGAAAAGAAGATAAAGGTCCAAAACTTTTCGTTTTCTTGAGTCTATTTATGGTAGGGTCGCAAGCACAGAAATACGAAACATTTCTTCATACACTAATCAGCTAAGCTTTTTGGCAAAAAGTGTAGGTGAAATGTCCTAATCTTCTACTTACAGAAATGAGCGAAGCTTTGGCGATTGCCGTACTCAGAAAAAATTATATTAGGTTGTCCCAAAAGTTTTGTCCGTTTTTTCAACCTATCATAAAAATACGTGCAACGAAGATAGGGAAACGCTCTAAGCACTATCCGACGCATCTTTTTCTTCTCTTTCTATTAGGTTGTCCGGAAATTAATGCACGTTTCTGCAAATGCAATTTCAAAAGGATCGTTCTTCTGTGTATGTGCATCTTTCGACCAACTTCGCATACTAAAAGAAGCCGCTGTTCATGCCCTCTCTTATATGTACTACTTCTACGACCAACTTCGTTTGTTTAGAATCTACAACCATCCGAAGATGAAGCTTTAAATTACTAAATTTGCCCTTTGCACTATTTTGACCTGAACTTATTCGGCAAGAGGGGTATTTCCATGATAATAAAGCTGAAGCAAGATATTGAGTGAATCTACAAAACAGACAGTAGCGCTTCTTTTGAGCGATTGTGAGAGTAGAGAAATTGAGGCTTCAACATGAATAATTGTCGCGGCCACTCCATGCGTAGAAAACTATTCTAAAGAAAGCAACCGTGGAAGTCTCTGCTCGTGCTTGAAGAGTGAGGCCAGTGCCGTTAGATATTATCTCAACTGGTACCTCCTAGGTTTTATTTTTGATGAGTTAATAAAAAAATCAAAATTATCGGAGATCACAGCCGTGGAGGAAACATCGAAAAAATGGAAAATTTTGATTCCGCAAATTTATCTTTCGCAGAAAATTTCCAAAAAATTTTCTGCATAGCTATACATGTAGTACTGGTCTGTGGCTATAAGCTACAGAAGTTTCTGGCTGAACACTCATAATCGGAAGGAGTTTACAACTTGCCAAGTATGACCTTGTCAAAAAAATTTCTTGTTACTTTCTGGCTTTCAGTAATTTGCTTGTTGGAGCTACAGTTACAAAAGAAATTAGCGCAAATAGAAAAAGACTTGCTGATCATAGTAGTTTTTACCTCATTTCAAAATATGCGATTTCAAAGGAGTTATGACGCTTTGAAGTGGGAATATGCAAAACCTGCATTAATTTCCGGACAACCTAATAACTGTCAAGCCCACACGCCGATTACTCTTCTATTCACTGAGATAAACGCCGAAATTTCGAACCCATGGTTTTTACTACGTCCAAGTTTGACAATTTTTCACAATCTTCATTTTCAACTTTTGGAAGATCTTTGACAGCCCTCAGATAGAGTAAGCAAAGGGCAATGCAATGCAATTATTTGCCATATCTAGCTGGCTTTTCAATTATTTCGAGGATAATTTTTTCAAAAGTCTTCACTTTTGCGAAGTGGTAAAATACAGAAAGGCCTCGAACACTAACAAATCATCGGATTTTGAAGCTTTCAAAAACCGATTACGATTATTCACTATTTTTACGAAGCAAATGAGCGTTTACCGCTTCGAAATATAAGATTTTGCATTCTAAGTGTACACGCTGGGGTGGGGTCAAATTCAAGAGTTATGAAAATTTTTTCGCCAAAGACCCCGCAAATTGGAGAGAAAATACACTCACTGGAAAGAGGAGGAAAAGCTGCATCGAATAACACCTTAGGTTGGGCCAGACTTCGCTGGGAAAGCGTCGTACGCGGCGTCCAGCGTACGGTTGGTATATTTCATCATAGGAGCGTACGCGGCGTACGCTGCGTACGCCCCTTTTCAAACGCAGTCTGGCCCGACCCTTAGTTGTGCGCCGTTTCATGGTCTCTGGCTTTTGACATCAGCAAAAGTGGAATTTGATAGCATCAGAAAAATAATTCTAAAAAATTTTCAAGGCTGGCTATAGATGCCGCAAAATTGCATTATATTGCCCTTTGTTTGTTCTATATAACTGTTGCCAAAGCTTTTCCGAAAGTCAAAAATAAAGATTGTGAAAAATTGCCAAACTTGGACATAGTAAAAACCATGGGTTCGAAATTTCGGCGTTTATCTCAGTGAGCAAAAGATTAATGGAAGCATGACCGTTAGAAAGAGAAGGAAAAGATGCGTCGGATAGTGCTTAGAGCGTTTCCCTATCTTCGTCGCACGCGTTTTTATGATAGGTTGAAAAAACGGACAAAACTTTCGGGACAACCTAACATATCATGGAATGCCAGCAGTGAGTGACTCCTTTTGGATGTCGATTTCTCACTCCAAATTTTCAAAATATAATCAAGCATACAGTAGGTAAACAAAACCTATCACATATCGTGGCCACGTTTTCAAGTGAATTCGTTCATTTGCACTTGAAACGTGGCCAACAAAGTGAACGCAATAAATTTCAATTTCGAGTGCTGGTGATACAGTGCTGGAGAAAATCTAACAAATGATTGTGGAGACTAATTGCACCCCTGTTAGAAAGTTCATGAAGGAAGCTTAGATGATATGCGACATTTGTATCGGAAAAAATGTCTGGGAGAAAAAAGTTGTTCGGTAAAAGAGCCTGAAAAACGGACAATTTTTTGCACCGACCTAAGGTAAGCCTTGCAAAAGTTGTGACCTTGGGCCTCGGGCAGAGTTCACGCGATTTCATCGTCGCGATCCATCGCGACAAGACAACTGTAAAAATATCATTGCAGCCGATCTTCTTGCATTTCGGTTGTGAGAGTTTTCCAAAACGACTAATCGTGACTAACTATCGCAATCGAAATACAAGAAGATGGGCATGCATTAAACTCCCAACATTTGTCTTGTCGCGATGAATCGCGACGATGAAATCGCGTGAACTCTGCCCGAGGCCTTAGTGTTCTCGCCTCATTCTCACTCACTGAACGACACTAGATCTCACAGATAAGGGCTCTTCAAAAAGATTTCAGCCTTGAAATGATGTAGTTCAAAACAGCAGCAAGAGTGAGAACTCAAAGAACGCCTTATTTGTGCAATCTCATTTTTTGTTTGATTTGTGTTCATCTCCGCTCAGAACCTCACAGCATCGCCGTCTCCTCCTGAACGCTTTTCGTGACATGAAGTGCTTACACAGGCCCCACCTCCTGCGCGGTTTCGTGAAACAGAAAGTGAGTGAAATTGAAAACTAAGCTAATGGCAGACTTATCAAGAAACAGAGAGCAGTGTAAGTGCTGCGAAATCAGACCATGGAGAAGTGGAAGGCTGTGCTCTGAATTGAGGGCGTTCGTATACCAGCATTGAGGAAGTTCGAAGGCAGTGCAGCGGCAGGTTTAAAGGCAGTGTCCCGGCAGATTTTGCACTTCCATCTTTTCGCATGTTTTGGGCCTTTTCGACCCATCCCGAATTTGAGCTTTGAAACGGGTGAAAAGACCTTTCGGGGCGTTTACCCAATTTCTAAAAGGCAGCTCGGATGAGAATTTCGACGGAAAGATGGGAGGCCCTGACACGAAGACTCTGCTGCCTGTAATTTTTGCTTTGGATAGCATGCACAGTGCTGGATAGCGGTCGTGGGGTCCCGCGCCGAACGGTAAGTCAAGTCATCCGAGCGCGCGCCGGTTCGAGGGCTATTTTCTTGGCCCAGGGGAACATCAACCAGCCGGACTGCGCGTGGAGGTCAGTGGGATGAGCAGGAATCCCACCGTAGCAATATCCCCCAAGACGCGAATCTGCTGGGACACTGCCTTTAAGGAGCACTTCAGTGTTCAGAATGAAGCGATTTTCTCGTTACAAAAGCAGTATTTTTGCCGTAGCAACCGGGCTATGGTTTGCGTGGGCAGCCCGCTTCGGTAAACTGTTGAGATCGAGGTGCTCGCAAACCTGCCCGGACTCTGCCTTCAAGCTCTAGAGAGGTGGGCTTAGAAGGCTTCGACAAAATTATAGTGGAGATTATGCTATTGCTGCCTCACTGAAAACCGTCGCCATTTGTACATACAGTGTACGCTGCGCAAAATGAGATTTTTGTTGGCGCTTCAAGCTTCGCCAAACAATGCCCTTGAATGATTAGGTCGTCTCTGTCTCTTCACTGTCCATCGTTTCATTTATGCTAGTCACTCTGCTGTCACAGTCAAACGATAGTTCTCAAAGAAAGGCAGCTAGATCAGTTTTCTCGACAAATCATTTGAATCCCTGGATACAGCTTGGAAAGATATCTAAATGCATTCACTACTAGGACAAATCGATTGATGTTCTTCGGATGAAGCATGAGATCGTTGATCCTTCCATCTATATCATTTCAGTCTAGGGGCAGTATTCCCAGTGACAAACATGCATTTCGCTCGCCGGTGCACCCAAGATGCACCTTTAGTCATTTCCTTTAGCGCTAAATGCTCGCCGGCCAAGCATATTGACACATTTACGACACTTTGACTGCTTCTACACGCCCTATATTTCTTTCTCGAGTTTTTCTTTGATTTCAATGTTCAGAACTTCGAATTTGTGATCGCTGCCACATCTGCTTTGGTCCTGCAACGATTGGTAGTGAGCGGCGCGGCACAGCAACGCTTATCGACGCATCTTTCGGCGTGGCCTCATCGTATCCTTTCGTTTTTCCCTTGTGGTTGGTGTTGTTTTGGTGCGAGAATGTTTCCTTTTACGTTTTCTGTGATTAGATCCCACATAATCGATCTATTTTGCAGAATTTTTTGGCTTTGAGGAAGGAAACGGCTTGGGTTGGCGATGGGTGAGTAAGTTTGCGGAACTTTGATTATATATTTGGCAGTACTTACAGCTTACAATGGTTCATATGCGGATCCTAACGCAGCAGCAGCGGCTGGAGGTGATGCATACGCTCAAGCTGATCCACAGGTGGCAAATCCTACGTTCAGTTATTGCACTTCATTGATGATTTTCAGGCTCTAAAAGAGTATGAGGCAGCATGGGCTCAGTATTACGCTTCATTAGGACAAACCGTACCTACTGGTGCAGCCGGTGCAACCGGTCCTACAGCACAATCTGCTCCAAATGACGGAAACGGCAATGCAACGGATGTAAGTCGCTTGAGCTAATAAAAAATGCTTTTTGTAACTACTGTTTGGTTATAGTATAGCGGGTATTACGCCAATGGGGCCCCTCCTCCCGCTGGGCCGCCGCCAGAATCCAAAGGTATGTACTCAGGTCAGTTTTTGCTTTTGCTTTTGATGCTGAGATAGTGTGAGCGACTCAAGCCTGGAAAAGAAACGTAAGCTTTTCGTTCACTACATAGCAGCTCCACAGAGATGAATAGACTTTTGCTGTAACTCAAGCCCTGAAAACAAGGGCTCATGCCCATTTATTGCGCGGTTTGTGGAACTCTATACTTGAGAAGGGGAAATGAATGTGAGAGATCTCACTATCTCACATCATTCCAGAACTTATGTTTCAGTGACAGGTGATTCCATTTTTCCAGCTGGACGCGGTCGTGGAGGCGGGCCTGACGGATACAGCACTCGAGGAGGTTACGAAGGCGGTCGTGGAGGATACGAAGGAGGAGGAGGAGGCCGCGGAGGATATGACGGTGGCCGCGGCGGCTTCGGCGGAGGCCGCGGGGGTTACGATGGCGGTCGAGGCGGTTATGATGGTGGGAGAGGTGGATATGATGGCGGACGCGGCGGGTATGATGGAGGCCGTGGAGGTTTCGGTGGCGGCAGAGGAGGCTACGACGGCGGTCGAGGCGGATATGATGATGGAGGACGCGGAGGTTTTGGTGGAAGAGGAGGCGGTCGCGGAGGCAGGGGAGATTTCGGAGGTAGAGGTATGCTCTTGCTTCAAGATGAAAAATTAGATGATAAGGTTTTATCTAAGAGTTAGTCAGAAAAGGGGCCTTAGAATCTAGAGAAAACGCGTAGTTGAGAAGTTTTGATTGATTTGTTCACCTTTAGTTCTGAGCTCATAACTTTTGTTCGAGCAGAAGAATATACACATGTAGTTGTAAGAACTGTTTTCTTGGTGGCCTTAGAGTGTCATATGTAGTTCCAACTAGCTTCCCTTTATTTTTAAGCGTGTTGATACGTTTTCCAGGCGGCCGCGATGGAGGTTTCGGAGGGCGTGGAGGTTTCGGCGGACGTGATGGTGGCTACGGCGGTGGCGAACGTCGTGGGCCAAGCCGATGGGACGACGGAGGCCGTGGCGGTGGTCGAGGAGGATTTCGTGGCGGGTAGGGACTTTCCCTCTTCGTAATTTTTTCTTTTACAAGAACATACTGTTTATTGGCATCCGCTATGGAAGCTGCTGACTGAGAAGAGTTCGTGTGGTGATGTGAAAATTCGTTTGTGGTTAAAATTAATGTTATAGAGTTTAAGTGTTCTGGCCAACTGGCCCACTCATTGCAGATGGTTATTATGAGTTACGGTGTTTGGTGAAGTGGTGATGAGGTAAGTTTGTACCGACTAAGTAAAGGTGACGGTTTTCACTTTACAAATCAATGCCGTAGAGCTTTGATCGGACTATCTAAGTATAGCGGTCGTCGATTGAAAACTCATTCACATCTCTGTTGTGTTCTTTTACTTCTCAAATTCTTACTCTGCTTTGTTGTGTCAAATCTTGGTAGTTTAACGTGTCTTTGTGTTAAAATCCCTAAGGGGATGTATGAGGTAAACGAGTATGCTTTAGAGTTGCAGGAAGGGCTGAATGAAGCTCAACATCACCACCACCGTAAACTCGAAAATGTCTCACGAATTGAAAATCGAGTCTGAAGATCTGCGCGTTTCACTGGAGATTGCAAACCCTTCTCCATTGCTTGGCTGCGATCTTTGCGGTCCAGCATCGGAGAGGGATTTGCAATGTCTGGGGCAGAGTGCAGCTGTGCAGAGCTTTAGGGCTAGGCCAGACTGCACTTCTTGCCTCAGACTTACACGTTGTGTTTCAGCCCGGGAGGTCCCGGTGGAAGAGGAGGTTTTCAAGGTATTTGCCTAAAAATAAGTGTTATTACGTACTTCTTAAAAAAGGGAGACTTCTAATGAAAAACGGGAATTGTTCTGCAGTGTTCGTATCAACGATCCAGTGTTCAAACTTTTCAGTGATTTACCGGGGAAAATGATAAATCAAAGTCGGCCTCAACGGTCAAGAGTGATGTGCAATTGCGGATTCCGCATGCAAAGCTAGAGCTGATGAGTTCGGTGTAAAAAAGATGTCTATGTTTGTTATTTGCAGTCGTCATCAGAGATGATGGTGTATGACTCAAATATAACAAAAAGTATCAATTATCATAAAATGTGCGCATTTACTTAGTTATTGTTCAGTGTCGTTTAGCCGTTATCAACGGCTGAGGGGTAGTCTTCCCAAAGGTACAGAAATCTGAAATGGATCTCCAAGTTGTACCATGTTCAGCTTCCACAGGGTGGATTGGTTGCATAAATATATCTGTTTATTAACTTGTTTATGCTTATTCGTTTATTTATACAGATTTGTATAGTGCGCTCACGGTGCCACTTATAATAGTAAACATATACTCGACAGTTCTGGTATTAATATTGACACATGTCTCTATAGAGTGGAAAAGTTGAAAATATACTCGGTGCTGGTGTATCCTCAGAATGCGAAAGTGTAAAATTCTTGGGTTGTTTGGAAGAACAGAGTTGGAGTGATGTGGTAATACTGACATGATAGTCGGCACAGTACTATTTACTGAGTTGATTGAAGAGGTGCTAGATAACAGCAATTGTGATAGCAGAGGCGTTAAGGTTGTTCCAGTATTGAGAAAAAGAAGTATAAAAGGTCGAGTATACTGATGCAGTTGAAAATTTCAAAAGTTGTGAAAGGCTGTTCAGTAATCATACAAATTCCATCAGTTTACAAGAACAATAGTTGATGATAGTGCTAAACTTCCTATATAACTCTTTCGTTATAAGTTTAGTATGGAATGAAGAGAAATGCAGTCTTCTTCCCAGTGCTAAATTGGTTTAAAAAAAGGAAGGTGTCCTTAAAGTCCGCAGTTGCACATCATTAATCTTGAACGCTGGCGTTGTATATGTCAAGCCTTTCATCTCATTTTTCCCATGTTGCTTTTTGTAGATCGTGGGGACCGTGGAGGCCGTGGTGGCTACGGGGGAGATAGAGGAGACAGTGGAGGTTTTCGTCATGATGACCGTGTTGAGCTGAAAGAGACCGTTTTTGTTCAGGGAGTACCCGTCACGTGAGTCTTTTTGCGTTGATAGTTGCATACTTTATGAATAGAGATCTTCTTTGTAGGGCAAACGAAACGTACATCGCAGATGTCTTCAGTACTGTTGGTGATATCGCTAAAAATGACAGAACTGGAGCTCCTCGAATAAAGATCTACACAGACAGAGGCACTGGAGATCCCAAAGTATGTCAGATTGGAAGAAGGATAAGGCGCTATTCCAGTACAAACAACCCAAAAATTAAAAATCTAGGATTTCGCTCAAACTTGATATACAGGGGTTATTTGATGTTCTGATTACGAAAACGATATTCATTTCGCCTGGTAGGACCTTTTTTGAGGGTTACGGTGGGCATGCGGTATGGGGTCAAAAACTCAGACCTTCCAAACTCTGCACAGAGTGATTATTCGATTCGCATGAAAACGTCCCCCTTTTGTTACGGTAGTGCACCGTAGGAAGTCAAAATCGTAAATATGGCTGAAGTCTGGGCTAGAGGGGGTTCCACATGCTGATCACAAATATCGTAATCTTCGCATTTTGGAACTTCGTAGTGTTACGGTAGGTATACGGTAAGGGAGCAAAATCGTAGATCTGCCTGAAATCTTGTGCAGGGGGAGGGGGGTTGGTGTCTGATGTGCTGATTACAAATTTCGCGCTCATTTTGCTTGATAAAGCCATTTCGTCGATTTTTGGGATGTAAGTTGGCCTAAAGCAGAAATCGTGCCTATTCATAGACTGCGAATTACCGTACTTACCCAATAAGTCATTGTTGCAGTGAACAATGATATTCGTAATCTGCATGCTTGAAACCCTCTCCAGGGCAAGTTTTGAGCAAATTTGGGACTTGACCCAACCAAATTATACCTATCATGACCCAAGAAAATGGCGCTATCTTGCGAATGATATGTCATACCTGTTCAGCGTGCTAAATAACCCACTAGTTCAGATTCCAGCCAAATCTACTATTTTGACCTCCCACCGCACACCTACCGTAACCATACAGGAACACGTTTTCATGCGGAAAAAGTTTGATAATAGTGATCAGCATGTCGAATAACCTCTCTGTGCCGAGTTTCAGCAAGATCCGAGTTTTGACCCCATACCGTACCTGCCGTAACCCCTCAAAAAAGGTCCTACCATGCAATAAATATCATTTTCGTAATCAGAACATCAAATAACCCCTGTATACAAAGTCTTAGCGAAATCCAAGTTTCTTCATTTTTGGTTTGTGTATTCTGGAATAGTACCGAAGATAATTTAAGTAATGTTAATTGCTTGGTATACAGGGAGAATGCATGATCACATTTGCTACCGCTGAAGTAGCGCAACGATGTATTGAAATGTACAATGGTCAACCATTCCCCGGGGGTGACCGTCCAATGACGATCTCTATTGCAAAGTTCAAACCTATGGATCCAAGCGCACGTGGTGGTCCAGGGGGAGGTTTTCGCGGAGGACGCGGAGGAGGAGGCCGAGGCGGATTTGGTTGGCTATTTTTCCATATTTTTGATTAGTCGGTGACGGATACACATTATCGTCGACAGTCTGTGGTCTTCACTTCATCAGCTTCTTGTTTTAGATGGCGGATTCGGCGGTCGAGGAGGTGGTGGTGATCGCGGCGGATTCCGTGGTATTCGTTTCTTCAATGAAGTTCCAATGATTGTGCAACAACTTTATAATAGGTGGAGACAGAGGACGTGGCGGCAGAGGAGGTTTTGGAGGACGTGGCGGAGGAAATCCAAACTTGGAACAACGCAGTAATGACTGGCCTTGTGACTCATGTGGAAACAACAATTTTGCTTTCCGACAAGTTAGTTAATTGGTTTCATCTTTGTCTTCATGTACAAGATTTAATCTACTATCAAATTAGGCCTGCAACCAGTGCGGAGCTCCAAGAGGCGGAGGAAGTGGTGGAGGAGGTGCGATGCGAGGTGGACGTGGAGGATTTGGTGGTGATAGGCACAAACCGTACTGATTCGTAAGATCTTTGTGCAGTGCTGAGATTATCATGAGCTGCTTGTCGTTATCAATTAATGATCTGTATTGTTGAGACACTCATCGTCAAACTGAAATAGTTATGTTTCATGTGGTGTAAATTGTCTGTGTTCTTATTTATCTACACAATGCTTGTGCTCTCACAGTATTGGGTGTAGTTGTTTAATATCATTGCTGCGGTTTTCCTTTCATTAATACTATTAAACTGTAAGTTATTCAATGAAACCTTCTCAGATTAGTTCTTTTTGAATCATGCAATAGATATGTTTGCAATACTTTAACGCATTGCTCTTACTTTAGGCTATAATGATGAAGGGCAGAAGGAAGAAGCTCGCGTGTAGCTTCGGTGTAGCTTTTGTGGCCTCATTGATGCAAAGGAAAGTCCTTTGCTACACTTTTGGCACACTGCAGACATTTGGTAACGTTTTTATTCTTTAGCTTCTACGATGGAACACAGTGCTATTCAAATTGTCCGCAGTTAGGAGCTGCCACTTGTAAAAGTTGCCAAGTCTCCGAGCGCTCTATAACTAAAAGAACAGCTGTCAGAGTACAGGACCATAGTTATAGATCAGCTTTTTTTGTCCATTTTTACGTCGCAAAACGGACTTGGTTTAGAATTCTGCCTTGTACAGCCGTCACGTTAGCGCAAGATCAAAAGTTTTGCTCCATCGCACCTTTTTTTGGCATATGGGTGTTCCTCCATCTTTATTTGATAGAGTAGCTTTGAAATGAAAAGCAGAAAAAAGTCGCTTCCCTTTATTCTAATGCTAGTTATTCTATGCTGGATGCTAAAATTGGATACATGGTCTGTTTACGTTTGCGTGGTCGTTCCAGACAAAAGCGGAGATCCGTTTGCCAGCTGTTTCCAAAATTAGATAATAACATCCATAATCTGCGTCCAATGTGATTGCGCACAGAAGCACACTGCTTTTCTTGTTGTCTACTCTTCAAACTTCACTTAGTAGAGGACGTTGGGGAGGAGGACGGGGACTCGATATATCATTTAATTGAACCGGCATGAATATGACCTTGTCACTTTTGAAGCACAAGTTTCACAGATCTACTTCGGACTTATATCACTTCATTTGCTATATACCAACATCGCATCAAGCACTTGCAGCTAATTCGCGGGCTACTTTTAGTATTTTCGAGACTTCATTTGGGGCGGTATGCATCAATCTGTTTTGAAACGGGCGATCATTTTCAATAGTGATCGCCTGGCCGGGTTGGCCGCCCGACCCGTGATGTATGAACTATTGAAAATGATCGCCCACTTTCAAAACGGAGATTGATGCAAGCCGCCCCTGGCAGGAGATGGGAGGAGGGGGGAGGTGCTCAGACACTCGCTGCGGCGGCGCGCGCGTCTTATGCGTGCGGCCCCTCATGTCGCCCGCCGCCGGCCGTCAAATAGCGCGCGCGCCGCGAGTAGATGGCACGCGCGCCGCGAGTAAATGGTACGCGCGCGTGAGTAGATGGGAGCGCGCCATACGATAATGGCACGCCGCTCGCACGGTATGAAAACTGCCATTCGCATTTGAAGCACTGCGAATCACGGTGAATCTGTGGTAGATAGACCTGATGACAACTCTCAATTTCAGGCAAACAATGGCTTCAATTTCAAATATGAACTTGAAGTTTCCAAAGTTTCCAAATTTTTGAAATTTGAAAATTCAAATTTCAAAAATTCAAAAATTCAAATTCCCAAACTTGAATTCAAACTCGGCACCTACTCGCGGTGCTTATGAGGACTGAGTCTCAATGGAAGAATTAGAAGAATCCCACTTGTGTTAATGAGACAACTTCATTGCAAAACAGCGATAACCTTAATGAATTGGCGATAAAGCACCCAAAACACTGCGTCGTACTTCACGCAGGTATCGCTTGTGCTTACAGCGTGTGAAAATGCGGAAGATATCATGGCACGCCACTCACTGATAGATTGCGCGCCGCTCGCACTCTCAACTAGGGCGCGCCGCTCGCAATACAGTGTTATAGTGGCGCGCGCGCCGCCGCGCCGAGTGTCGAATAAGCGCGCCGGCGGCCGTAATAAGGCGCGCCGCTCGCCGGCTGCGAACGATGGCGCGCCGCTCGCAGTGCAGCCTCAACTGTGGCGCTCCGCTCGCACGGCAGCCTCAAAAGGGCGCGCCGCTCGCACTGTAGCGCTATTATGGCGCGCCCGCCGCCGCAGCGAGTGTCTTAGTGGTTTCCCTCCTCCCAGCATCCCTCTCAGTCTGTTAATGGCTGAAATCTATTATTTGTCTGCTTACAGACGTTAATGTGAAGGCAAGGAGATTGTCCATGGATTCATTGACAACTTTGCTAAATAGTTCATTGAGAATATGTGCAGGTGAGCTTCAGCTAGACTGTCGGAAGGTCTTCGTATGCAGGCAGTTCTGAAATATGATAAAGTCTTAGCACACCCAAAAAGATTGTTCGGAACGTTTTTCTTCAAACTTCCGGGGATTTTTTTCGCAGCTCTTGATTTTTGCATTGCTTTGATGTCGTCGGTAAAAATGTCTGAGAACCCACCGTCTTGCGTTGAAGTGCTAGGGAGGTGGGTGATCTCGGTTGGCTGCCCTTCCGTAGTGGGTACATAGGTTTGATCTGAAATCGATGGTTTGCGTGGATGGTGACATTCATCACTTGCCCGTCTCAGTCCATATTCTATCCTCCACTGCTTGGGTATGTTCAACAGTATCCACTGTTTAGCGCAGTTGTGCTTTTGAATCTCTTAACCGTTTACGCGATCAAATCAATCATCTGCAATTGTAATTTATATCAGTATGTCCTGCTGCTCGTCATATGGTCAGGAAGTGATAGATATCGTGAAACTCAGTCATGAAGTTTTCAGATTAACTACCTTCACTACTAACATATTTTCATCCACAACAATTTTACCGATCATCGATGTCTTACGCTGAAGTTGACTACAATGATGGAGGAGCTGCAGGTGAGCTGTCGCCTCAGTTAATAGTTTATGGGATTTTTCCGAACAGCTGCAACTTGCATTAGTTGCTAAGATCTTACATGGAAAATTACTGCTGGTTTATGCGACACCTATCGCTCCCACGTTAGTACACTGTTACAATCTGCTGCAAATCTGCTCATTGGCTTTTTTAGCTGCTCATCTAATCTTTACTTCAATAATAGAGTAATAGTGAATGTTCAGGTGGACGTGGCGCTGAATACGAAAGCCGCAACAGCTATGGTGGCGGAGAGCGTGACAGCTTCGATGGTGGAGATCGTCGAGCACCAAATCGATGGGACGACGGAGGCCGAGGAGGAGGTAGAGGAGGAGGAGGCTTTCGTGGAGGGTGAGGGAGTAGACTTATCAAAGAGCTTACTTAGTGTGTGGTTGCCTCTTAGCTCTAAGAACTTTGGATCATAAGTCATATGCTGAAACAATCGCCGGACCGGCGCAACTAGTAAAGATGTCATTTGACGTCACGTTGGACGGAAATCGTAGTGGTGCCTGCGATCTTCGCAACAAAGTAATTGCGGAAAGGTGATAAAAGACATCGCAGTATGAGAGAATGACAAAAAGTCGTCACCACCAAAAATGTTTGTTGGAGCGAAATCGCGGGCACCGCTCAACTTTCCTTAACACATTCACGACAATACGACCCACCGGTGGGTCGTACGTGTTCTGCCATTTCGGACAATACGACCTACCGGTGGGTCGTATGCTTTCCGAAGTTTTTGGTTTTGTTAGTTCACGGTGAAACTTTTTAGGCGAACCGAGTAAACTTGTGCATACATTTCTTCGAGTACTTCCTAAAAGATTGACACTTCAGACCATAGGGTCCATCAGTGACCTGAAAATATTACGCGAACTCAGTTTTGCGAAATATGCTCTGGTCCGAAATGGCAGTCATCGAAAAATCGGCCCTGTCGTGAATGTGTTAACGTGACACAAAGTAACAGTGACTACGCCGCATCCTGCTGAAGCAGGACGATCAGCTAGTCTGGCGCTATCAAACATACTCGTAAAAAAACTGTCTGGCGCTATCAAACATACGCGTAAAAAAACTATCTCGAACTTCCCAGAAGTTTGCGCAGTAGCTCTCTCGCGTATATCTGATGTGAGAATATCCCCTCAAAAGTCCTTTTCGCGGACTTTTGACATAGTTGGGGCGGCGGTATCCGTTCTTCATTTCTACTTAAATGAATCAAAGTTCCTTTTTAATACATTCAGACTCGCAGTATACCTTCATTGCTTTAGACTTATACGTTCATATTTTAGGCAAGGAGGCGGAGGAAGAGGAGGCTACCAAGGTAAGTAAATGATATTCGCTGTCTTTTTGTCATTCAGGCAGTTATGTCTTGATATCTTCAAGGGAATTAGTGTTCTTTATGTTTAGAAAATACGAAATACTTCACCTCATGGTTTTGTTTTTATAGATGAGTTTTTTATAGATCGTGGAGACCGTGGGAGCCGAGGTGGCTACGGTGGGGATAGAGGCAACGGCGGTTTCCGCCAAGATGATCGAGTAGAGCTGAAAGAGACAGTTTTTGTGCAGGGATTGCCCACAACGTGTGTTTTCCAGCAATTCCATAATTCTGCTATTTCGAGGAAGTTGTGATTTTAAGGGTAAACGAAACATACATCGCGGACGTCTTCAGCACCGTCGGTGACATTGCTAAAAATGACAGGACCGGTGCTCCTCGTGTGCGAATTTATACAGACAGAGGAACAGGAGATGCAAAGGTACTTGCTACACTCTCTTTCTAACGTTTTTGGTATGCTGAGATCGCTATATAGGGAGAGTGCGTGATCACCTTCGTCAGCGCTGATGTGGCGCAACGAGCCATTGAGATGTACGATGGACAGCCTTTTCCCGGCGGCAATCGCCCAATGTCAATCTCCATTGCGAAGTTCAGGCCCACAGACCCCAATTCGCGCGGTGGAGGCTTCCGTGGTGGCCGAGGAGGTGGAGGCAGAGGCGGCTTTGGTGAGTTACTCAAATTCTCATAATCCAAAACACATTCGTTCTAATTGCAATGCACGGTAGCGTACCCATGCTCCAGATTGAGTCATATATTGACAACAGATATTTTAGATGGCGGGTATGGTGGTCGCGGAGGTGGAAGTGGTGGAGATCGAGGCGGTTTTCGAGGTGAGTTCACATGTATCATCAAAGGATGTTGAGCGGCTTCAAGAGAATTCTATTGTAACTGAGGGGATATTCTTGCTGTTACGTTTGACAACATCGACTTTTAGATGGTGGGTATGGTGGTCGCGGAGGTGGAGGTGGAGGAGACCGAGACGGTCGAGGTGAGTTCTTATGTGTCATTCAAGGAGGAACGGTTGCAAGTTCCGCCTTTCTAAGTGAAGAAACAATCTTGCTTCTTCCGTTGAGTTTACAACATCGATTTTAGATGGTGGGTATGGTGGTCGCGGAAGCGGCGACAGAGGCCGTGGTGGCGGAAGAGGTGGTTTTGGAGGACGTGGTGGAGGGAATTCAAATATGGAACAGCGCGGTGATGACTGGCCTTGTGACTCATGTGGAAATAACAACTTTTCCTTTCGACAAGTCAGTTCTATTTTCAAGTGTTTTTTGCACCTACAAAGATCACTTAGGCCTGCAATCAATGCGGAAATCCAAGAGGCGGAGGAAGTGCTGGTGGAGGTGCAGCGCGAGACGGACGTGGAGGATATGGCGGAGACAGGCACAGACCGTACTGATCGGTTGTTTACTTGGTCCACATACTGCAAAAATAACTGTTTTAATCAATGCGTTCAGACTGCATCATTGGAGTTGTCAGCTGTAATTGTTACTTGTATCATAATTAACTTACTCAGTATTTGTCGTCACGCTTTGTGCACTCTTATCTCTTGTTGTTACTACGATTACCTCCTATATCTCAGGTAATGCGATAAATGCGTGTTTTTGCTATTCTGTTCCGTAGTTCGAAGAATGAATTGAGCATTATCAGCACTGGGAACAATTCTGGTTGTTATGGTACTCGAAAATTCTGTTGTAGGGCATTGTTCATTCCAAAAAGGTACTGCTATCTCACCAGTTAGTACGATGCCTGCTTTGAATTCACTAATCAGTTGTTGCAATGAAGTCTAGGTTGAAGCGATGCATATTCATTTCCCAAAATTGTTCCAATATGAACCATCAACATGACTGCCTCTCAATCGTTTCAACACGTTAACTCCAGCAGATTTAAAGGCAGTGTCCGGGCAATTTGGGGGTTTTGGGACTTCAGTGCCATGCGAAGTGGCCCCCCTCAGACATAACATCGCGCTTCGAGGTCACAACCAGGGCCCGGCACCGATGGTTTGAGGTCAAACTGGACTTCGTTTTTGGAGTTAGAAGCAACGGGGATATCGTTTTCATGAGGTCCTGGAGGAAGCGCCAAAAAACACGACGAACATCCAGGTTTCACGAGTTGAACGTGTCTTTCGCAAGCGCGCGAATTTCAAATGCAAGACCCAAACAAACAAATGGATTGTTTACAGCGCACAAACAATCACATGGCTCCGAATTTGGGCTACGAGTATACAATATTACTCCAAACTATGTTATGTAAAAAGTTCCCAAAACTTATGTGTCTGAATACCCGTTCCGGATTTGTTGGTTTCTAGACCAACCACCGAACCAACTGGGTTGGTTCGGAGCATAAATTTCGGAGAGTTCACATAAGTTTTGGACCTTTTTGATTTGGACGATTAAAACGCTCAAAAATCTGTTATATAGTGAAGAGAGCAAATCAAACTATTGCCTCTCCTCTTCTTTTGAGCCAAAAGTAGTGCAAATCTAACGCCTTGATAGATATTGCGCTCCAATCACACGCGGTGTCCTTTGAACTATGTGGCGAAAAATGCACTGCCAGATTGTTGAGGCCACAGATTTGGTTGGCCTAGGAGGTTCCCGACATTCTGAGCGCTAAAATGGTACACTACCCAATGACAGAGCCTTTAATCAACTCGAAATGTTTCGTTTTTGCTTTTTTTTGTTGTATTAGTTACCTCAAAATGCGCTTTTTTCGCTTCTTTAATGTTATTTTGACTAATTAAGGGTTTCCCTACTGATTTTTACGTCAAGAGGGACTTCGTAAATTTTTGCGAAGTCATGGGGGATTTCGTTTCCAGAAACGCTTCAAACCAACGCGTGCCGGGCCCTGGTCACAACGCTCGACCTAAAGCGAGAAAAAAGACCGGAATGGGGAAACTTACGCCTTGGGGCGGGGTTCTCTGACCTGTTCGAATTCCTGCTATGCGGCAGACTCAGACATTCGCAGTTTAGTCCCGCCGGAGATCCGCCCACAAAATGAGAATTCGCGAGAAAACCGGGAGTCTTGCGCGACACCCGGTTTTGTCCCGACTATCGGGATAATCCCGACACAGGGCGCGCTCCCAGTGTCTGAGCGTAAAGGACACTTGCGTGAAATACGACGCATGGTCAGACTACCCTCAATGTCCACAACCTTGGATGTGTTTCCATTCTTACAGGCAAAAACACCACCAATATTCGTCTAAAACCCCTGATAGGATCTTGTTGTTAATCAATTTTGAACGCGGGGACTTGGTTTCCGAAGCTGCTGTACGATGGATCTAATTGGTCTTTGTATATGAGCGGGAATCCCGCCGGTGACTGGATCGGACACCATCGGGACTCCCGCAGGAGGTCCCGGTTTTCTCAGTAGAAAACATGTCGGGACAAAACCGCGTGTCGCGCTGCATTAGCCCAAATGAAAACCGGGAGTTCCGGTTTTCTCGCGAACCTTTTACTTGTGTCCCGCAGTCATTCCGGCGGGACACAACTTTTTCACCGGCGGGATTTAACTGCGAATGTCTGAGGAGTACGCATGCCGCCATGGTCAAAATCGTAGTCCCGCAGCGACTCTGCTCTCAGCCTTGGCCGGGACCGTAGAATTTCAAATTGTATGGCTTTGGACGCATGTTCTCGTTTTCGCGCCTTCTGATGTGGATTTTTGGATTCAGCGTTGCGGATAACCCCCGTAAGGTGGATCTTCTAGAACTCGAGTTTTTGCTTGGACACTGCCTTCAAGGCGCTACGAAGTTGACATGTTAAAGGCACCGTCCACCCTAAGTTGAGGGTGTTGAGCTTTTGGCAGTTTATAACAGTGGGGCCTCCTATAAAGCCAATGCCCAAGTCGCGGCGCAATACGCCGCTTCAGAAGCGAGGAAATAGCTTCGGAATAGCGAAGATGCACGAGGACGTCCATGACATCCATGCCCGCCCGTTTAAGCGCGCTCATCCAATCACCGTTCTGGAAAGCCGGCCTGTGGGTTCTCCAGAATGGGGACGGAGGTTTCAGCGGATTCTCGAGTTCATATTTGGAATCAGGGACATAAGAAGGCCCCGAAACGACAAAAACATGAAAGTCGAGAATTTGAGTGAACAATGCCTTTAACTCCACCCTTCGTCCGCCATACTGTGGAGAATGGCGGGCGGAGGGTGGGGAAAATCAGATGAAAACTAGAAATCGAAGTAAACCTTGATAACACATTCGAAAACTCTTACCTGAAATGTTTCCTACTTTAAGAATCCAGGAGCCTATACATGGGAGGTGGGGGGGGGGGGTGGGCAGCCGTTTACCAAGTGGCGGCACTTTCTACCATAATCTACACTGACGAAATGCGATGAATGATTTGTGATTTTGCACTGCAGTATAAGGTGAGTACAGCCCCACAATATGCTACGCAAAGCCCCTCAAATGCTATTTAGAGAGAGTCTAGTAGGACGTACCGAAAGTTCTTTCGCTTTTTGACCTATAATATAAACATGTGAGATAAAGAAAGGCAAACTTTTGAAACATTGTTTGAAGCAGCTTTTCCAATCATGTTTCCGAACTTGTCGCTCTTATGGTCACTAGAATAATCGCGGAAGTTTGAACCCATGTTTTTTACCATGTCCCACTTTACTGAACTTCTAAAATCTTCGTCTTAGACTTTTGGAAATGCCTTGAATCTATGGATAGAGAAAACAAAGTGCACTCCATTTTTTGGTATTAAAAGACAGGTATCTTGCTTATCAAATTTTTCAAAATTATTATTTGATGCTATCAAATTCCATATCTGGTCAACTCGAACTTTACGGAACGTCGATTGGCGAATAGCCAGCTTGGGTGTCGTTTGATGCAGCTTCTCCTTCAGTTTCTGAAAAGGGTCTCTTTCAAGTCATATTTGAGCGTGCCCCGGCATCCCCGGAAAATCCGAAATGCAATAAAGTCCGTGAAAATGCTCAAAAACTGAATTGTAAAATTAGGGTTCGATCATAATCTGCCTTTGGATGTCTTGAAATCCGAGGATTTAGTGTTCGTTTGATGCGTTTGTGTTCGAGATGGGCCTGCTCAAGATCTGTGGGTTCAATGCAGATTCTGTCAAAAATTTACGACGAGTTATGAAAAGATAAAAGAAATTCATTTATGCTTTGTAGAGTTTGCTCTAACCATCCGTTACTTTTCTTCTAGAAGGTGGTATAAGAATTCATTGAAACACCTAAAGTTAACTTTGGCAATACATGGCCAGTATTGTGGTGATTTTATCTCGAAATTTGACAGTTCGAATTCTAATTTTTTGCTTTGTCTCCTCCTTTGTTTGGTTCAATATCCTCGTGAAAAAATATGTATCAAATCAAAGTTTCAAACTGCAAAAAGATCAATACTAATGTGCATGGTCATCGCGGGATTTCTCGATCGTGCTCCTAGTTTGACCTGAATCAATTTATCCTTGATGGGACTGCCCATCAAAAGGCGAAACTCACCCGTATCCTTGAGAGTGTAGGATTGGTTTCTTTCAGCCTTCGAGGCAATTCTCATCAAGTTGTTTCAGTTGTTTTGAAAGCTATGGTTTGTCTGATGCAAAAATGGTGATATTTTTATACACAGAAAATTTTCTTGATATAGGATATAGGGTGGTTTTTCATCTCTTTTTTCCTGCTTCGTAGCAAATATTTCTGTTGCAATTCCTGATAGGCAATGTTAACATTAACAGCGTTTTAGGATAACCTTAATGCAATGTCACTCTATAGTTTCACTGAAGTTCCTAATGAGGATCTTGATTCGAGTAACGAAGGTGAGAAAATGTTTGTGTGGTTTGTTTTCAGTTTTTTGTACTGTACATGTAATTTTCTATGTGCTAGCTTCATAAGGCACGAATACTCAGCTGTTAGAGACTATATAAACGCTTCTTTTTCATCGTATTCAAAACTGCCATACGCAGAATTCGTTACTCAAGATGGAGAACAAACCATATTGAAAATACTCTATGTCTGGCAACCTCTAAGTGCAATACAGCATTTTGCTCACAAATAAGAAACTTTCTCACAACATGAACTTTGTCATCGTTGCTCACCCCTCTCCCGCTCGGTTATGTCATGTTTGTTGATCTGGAAGAAGTTATTTCTCCAATGCACAATCCAGTTTGTAATCCTTAGTGATTGACGGTTTTGGTAGCTCCCTTTTATTAATATTTTTGAAAAAGGTAAACATTATTGTAGTTTTGGAAAAAACATGTGCAGAGAGTTATCCTTCAAAAGTTTCTACACCAGTGTGTCAGCATGGTACCGATTTTGCTGATTATAGTCCGGTTTCAAAATCATGGTAAGATTAAAAATATCTTTTAAAATATTTAAAAATTCAAATTAGCCTTATAAAAATTTTTTTGCGGGGTCGTGGCTGACGCCACGCCCCCTTTTTCAGATTTTAGAGGGTTGGAGACCCGCAAAAATTTTGAGAAGCACCCCAAAAATTTTTTCGGAGTGCGTGGCTACCGTCACGCACCTTTATTTGAAAAATTTTTTTGTCGCGCCCGCCCCCCTCCCCGGTTCGAGATCCTGGGACCGCCGCTGACTTTTTCTGTAAATTAAGTACATACATGCGTCAAAGCTGAGTGAGTCAAGCTTCTAGCTGTTGTAATTAACAGATAATCCTAATTTAGATCTCAGATATCTACCACGGATTGCTGCAATCGTCTTTGACCAACTGTAATTTTACGAGCTCATATTCTCGGTATTACTATAGCTGTTTGGAAAGGGCGAAAACTGAAAACTGTGGTGTTTACAATATGTAATGGAGTAGGAGATAGAAAATTTTTGATATTTTTATACCCACACGGTAGATAAAACCTTGCATTAGGATGATAATCGCGCCAAGTGAAATTCTTCTTTCTGTTTCTGAGTGCATTCGCCATCACAGAAAAATGCAAAAAAAATTTTTCATCTCTCCTTTGCGAGGAGCCCTTTTTTGACAATTTTGTGGAGCTTGGTGACTTATGTTCCAAATAGTGCGTGAGCCTTGACATGTTGCAACTTTGGCCTAAAAGTTTCTAGCCAAAAATGGGAATAATAGCTTGACATCAGTCTGATAAGCGTCATTTTTGTTCACTTTTGTGTACTTGATTTGTCACTCTGCGAACTCATGTGTAATCCTTCAAATTCTATTGTTTGCTGTTGGAAGTTTCCGGCATTTAAGCAGGGCGACACAAGACTTCTCCGTGTTTTTACCCTACCGAATGCTTATTTCTGTCCTGGCGCTTTGATTCAAATGACAAACCTTTACGCTTGTCTAGACTGATTCTCTCGTAAACTGTTGTGATTATCTACTTTGTCCTTTGAACAGGATTACTTCTAACCATATCTCACCTAAAAGAATGTTCCACTGGACGGTAATCGTAGGGATAGGCCTATCAGGGACATTTTCGTAAACATTTAAAATTAGAAGTTTCGTCTAAGCTTGTAAAACTACTCAATTCAAAATGGAAGTGACTTGCGGTCCCTCTTGAGCAGAAAACATACCTCACGCGATTTCAGTCACGACGGCGTTTGGCAATACTCCAGTTGGTTATAACTCATCGCAAGGTTTCTGAATGTACGGAACATAAGGCATTTTATCAAACTACGAAAGTTGTATGTGCTGTGCCTCTGGGATCTACCACTAAAGAATTTGAAGACAGCTGGCGAATTGCCAAATCGCGTGGACTGAAATCGCGTGAAGTATGCCTTGGGCCTTATATCAGCGGATCACCGCTCTCCCTCTCACTGTAGAGAAAGAGAAGAGGATGTAAGGTACAGACAGAATCATCACTATTAGACCGTATAGCCTCTGCTCCAAAGTTAACATGTCGGAAACAAAAGAGACCGAAATAATCTACCTCTAAGTGCAGCTTGAAGAATTTTTGCTTATTATGGCGCAAGGATTCTTCTTGGCCTCTCATGTTCCTTTTCGCTCAGGTTTTTAGTGCATATGCATTAGTGACGTGTGTTTTGAGAATTAGGTTGTGATCTTCAGCGAGTGAATGACCAGCTGTGGATGACATCTCTAGTGGGGGAAGCACGAGCGAAGAGCTGCGCCATCTCTTCACCTGATTGCCTGTCGCTTGCAGCCGCCCACTTCGTCGCGACCGTATTTGTGGCCTAGCTTTACTCACTACGAGTTTTGCCAAATTCCTCAAACACTGCCTGCTTTAAATTCCTAGTAAATCATAGCTGGGTTGTGGGTGGATCGCTGTCAGATATCGTACTGTATTTCTTTGGATTTTCAACATTTCAGCTTATTTTTCTGAGCTGATCTGACTATCCAATGGTTTATGGCTTCACTGACGCCCTGAAAAATCTGAACAACTATTGTCAAGAAAAATCCACTAGAATTCGAGAATCCTTTTCACCCTCACGTACGTTTGGTTTTCTTTGGGTTCTCGTGAGTCTTTATCGGTCTCGATCACTACTGTTCGAAGATTATAAATTGGGAACTTTCTCACCTTGCGAGTCAAACGACTGTTATTCAACCAACCTCCTAAGAATCAAAGATTATCGTTATTTCCAAATATGGTAGTGATAACAATCTATCCAGCAATTGTTATGATTATACGGCTCTGTTCGACTACATCGCGAATCGCTGGACGAATTGTTATTATTCTTGAGAGTTACGTTGCAGAATAGCCTGCTCGTAATCCAGCTTCATTGAACCATTGCATTTTGCTTAATTTTACCCATCTAAGGTCAATCCTCTGTCTCTTCTACTCCTTCCACAATTCCCTCACCACCATCGATGTCGAGAGATGAGCGCACTGCCACACCGGTTGAAGACCCCGCTCCCGAGAACAGCAAAGGTGAGCTCATCATAGTCGAATTTGATGTGGCTGTGCAACAGGCCATTATGTTGTCTCATAATTTTTCAACGCTTTTACTTTCTCATGCCATAACTCATACTCCTCTTTCTGCGGACAAGTTTTGGAAATCAGACAGAAAAACATAAGACACCTGAATATTTTCTCAAAGCTTGTTCCACATAAGGTCCGAAGTCGAAATCCAAAAAGACTTGAATGACCGGAAAACCAAGAAAAATCATATCTTCGTCCAAAAAATTTCTAAATTCCTACTGCTCAAGCATTTATTCACATCCTTACATTTGCTTACCTTTTCATGTCTAAAAATAAAAAGTATTCGAGTTTCTGCTGAAGCTGCGCTGGGTTACTCCCGTAAAGGTGATGAACCTTTGGAAGCAAATCATAGAATTTTGGAATTTCTGAAGGCGATAACTTTGAGAAATATCAAATTTAGCTCTAAAATTCCGAAAAAGGCGGTTTTCGCATCATTGGCCTACTTTGGTATATGCATGATTTCCGAGTCTTAGCCATGCAAAAAATAAGCAAATTTACATAAAGCAGGAGTAGAATGTGTAGGTGTGAGCAAGTAAGAAGCTTGTAGGAATTTTCTGAACGGAGTTACAATTTTCGATTTGACGCACTCAAGTCCTTTCAAATTTTGGCTTCAAACCTGTGGAACAAACTTTGAGCTACCGTTGAGGTAACATCTTGTCGAAGGGTGGCACAAAACCTATCTGAATAGCAGACAAACAAAAGTCTTTTTTTGAGAATGTAAAAGCAGTAAAAATTATGAGACATATTTGATATAGTTAGCGGCTTGAAATTGTTGAGGTTTTAGCTTGGTCAGTAGGGCTGCGAAGTTCTAATAAGTTTGATATTTTAGGAATGAGCCGTGCCCAATTTCGAAAGTATGGCAAAGAAGCTGTGGACTACATAGCTAACTATCTGGAAACTATCCATAAAAGGCGCGTAGTACCCGCGATTGAACCTGGTTACCTGAAGGTTATTTCGTGTTTCAAAGCAGACAGTGTGCACTCGTTCCCCTTTTTCAGAACCTGATTCCCGAAGAAGCACCTATGCAACCGGAATCATGGGAAAAAGTCATGGACGATTTTGAGAAACTGATCATGCCTGGAGTCACCCATTGGCAGCATCCTCGATTTCATGCTTACTTCCCAGCTGGAAACTCTTTCCCTTCCATTTTGGCAAACATGATCGGCGATGGTATTGGAAGTAACGGGTTCAGCTGGGTACGTGTCTTGCGTCCACACTGTTTTCGATTCCTCTTGCCAAGGCTCGTTTTACAGGCTGCGTGTCCTGCCATCACAGAATTGGAAATGATAATGTTGGACTGGTTTGGAAAGATGATTGGCTTGCCTAAAGAGTTCCTCCCACTAACTGAGGGCGGCAAAGGAGGAGGCGTAATTCAGGTACTGATTACTAGCTGAGAGCAAAACTCTCTAGTAACAAAGAACTATATTTTTCTTAAACAGGGATCAGCTTCCGAATGCAACCTCGTCTCTGTATTGGCCGCTCGCTTTGAAGTAATGAAGGAACTTCGCCAACGTTTTCCGTTTGTAGAAGAAGGCCTTTTGTTGTCCAAACTCATTGCATATTGCTCGAAAGAGGTGGGTATGAATGAGATTTTTGCCGTTCATTTGAGTGGATAAGAAGAGAACGTCTTCATTTCAGGCCCACTCCTCTGTAGAGAAAGCTTGCATGATCAGCATGGTAAAACTGCGAATCCTTGAAACAGACTCGAAATATCGTTTGCGAGGAGAAACACTGCGAAATGCTATACAGGTACCAAATGAAGATGGTGATGTGCATCAAAATATAAGGAATTGTCATAAGCTAGCAAAGCTGTAGGTTGTGCCGATTTTAACAAAAATCGAAAGTATTGTACAGGGTCTTACAAATAATTTATCAAAGGTTTGATTTTAACAACTTTTTTGTTGAAGAGCTTTCGCGGTTTTTCGAACACTGTTCTGAACAGCTGGCTTCAACTTGAATTTACAATATGAGCGGGTCAACGGAACTGTTCATTACTGTAGGATTACGGCAGTAAAAGTTTGAAGAGATTTTAGCAAAAGCTCACATTTTGCCCCAAAAAGCAATCAAGCAATCTGAAAGCTTCTACACCTCTAGGCTAATAAGACGCGCTGGTTCTATATATTAAGTTGGCACTTTACTTTGAATGTTTCTTTTATGATTTTCAAATCTAGCGGCTGTCATCTCAATGTTTCTCAGAATCATGGGATTATGGGATGATTATGCGATTATGGGAGTTGAGAAGCCTTAAAAATGTGTAAAAATTGGCATTGTCTGAACTTTTTTCTTTCTGGAAAGTCGGTCAATTCACAAAGTTACCATATGAAAGAAGTTCCTACCGCAATTCAATGATGCAGAGCGACCGATGATCTGCTCTATACTGTGATTCGTTTGGGCCAGCTCTAGAATGTGGTGTTTGAATGGCCGCGAATGCTATGTATACAAGAAACTCATAGAAGATCAAGCCTACACATTATTTCGGGACATCTATATAATTTTGAGATGACACGACGCTTTTTAACTTTCATCGTAAAGCAAAAACTTTGCTGTTTTCTTGCTGAAGGATATGAAAAGTTATAGACGCACATTGTCATGACAATGAAGGAGAGAAAATAAGACCGCATCGCACGTTTAGCAAGGAAGATGTGCATATTGTGGTGTCTTAGGGACACTAACAACATATCTGCTTTCCAAATCTGCGGAATGGTAAAAGAAGTTACTGACCTCTGGTTCAAGGGTTCCTGTATCTACAGTCGAATGGAATACGACTAGATGCGCTGGTAGATAGTTGGTAGCAGTTAGCTTCTAGCCATAATAGCGGCTTCAAACCTCATAAGTATCCATCTCTTTTGCATTTTTTGCAGAATTTCGTGTTTCTGCATCATTCTTGAAAGCGAATACCAGTGGTTTCGTTATCATTGCGTTTCGAAAAACATGTATGCTTCAATGATGATGCATAATCAGTTGTTCCGTTGGTAAAGAAGGCAAAACCTGTAAAACTAGGGGCCCTTCACAGGACCGCGAGATTTGGAAAGATGATATGCTGTAACAGCTTTGCTAAACGTCAGTACTCGGCATCCTTTACTCGTTAGAAAATATGATATTTCAAAGAAATCTCTGAGTCAGCCCCATTCTGTTTATCTTAAGGCTTACCTTGTGACTGTTTTAGGAAGACCGAAATCTTGGGCTCATTCCGTTCTTCGTTTCCACCACCCTCGGTACAACATCATGCTGCTCATTCGACGTACTCAGCGAAATCGGGCCCGTCTGTGAAGAGAATGAGTATGCTGCTTATTGTTGTTCTAAATCTTAGCCGAATTCCAATGTCCTAGGCTGTGGCTCCATGTTGATGCAGCCTATGCTGGCTCGGCCATGATCTGCCCGGAATTCCGCCATCTGATGAATGGTATTGAGTATGCAATGTCGTTCAATACGAACCCCAACAAATGGATGCTAGTGAATTTCGACTGCAGCACTATGTGGTTGGTCATGTCCTTTGATCTTGATTTTTATCCAACTGTGTAACACTAGTGGTGGATGAAGACATTCTTATTTAGGGTAAAGGATCGCTTCAAACTAACACAAGCCCTCGTGGTGGACCCACTCTACCTACAACACAGCTGGACAGGTTCGTCTCATTTTGAATGTAATTAAGTCATACACAATGGACTGCAATTTCGCATAAATCAAGGCGAAAAGAAATATACGGCACATTTTATTAACGATTACACACTTGTAGCTTTGATTTCCACGACACTCACTAAAGAGAGAAATCAATCACACTTATTTTCGGTACCTTGTTTCTCAGCTTAAGCTTATTGCTCTCCGATAAAGCTCATTTCTCAGTAACTCTCTCCTGTAATCTGCGCGCTTCTTGATCAATTGCGCAGTAGCGTTTTTGGCTACCAGAGGCGATGTCAAAAGAGTTGCTTTTTCAACATGGCATTTGGTTGTATCCAATGCTATGCGTGCTTAAAATGAAGTTTATGGAATGAACGCTGTTTGGATGAAATACTGAAAGTCGCGTCGCGCCATACTATTAGCAGAACTGGTCACGTCCAAAGGGGTGAGAAAACGAACGTTTTTTCGGCCATCTCGCAACTACTGGTCCTTAAAAGCAGCAGCTCGGCAGAATGACAAATTCCAGATATCGATCGTTCTCGGTTTTCCTGGACGAGCTAAGTCCAAGACTGTGTTTAGCAACTCCAAAAAATATCAATAACCCGCTTTTCCAGGTGACGTGCTATTTGCGCGGACGGTGTATGCCTACCCTCTAGGGCGCGATTGCCTCGTGGGTACGGTAGGTACGGTGTCTCCACTCACAAGCCAATCGCGCTCTAGAGAGCAGGCATACGCGGTCCGCCCAAAGAGCACTTTTCACGTCTGGAAAAGCGGGTTATTTATACTTCTGAAGCTGCAAAGCACAGTCTCGGACTTAGCTCGTCCAGGGGAACCCAGAACGATGAATATCTCCAAGTTGTCATTCTGCCGAGCCGCTGCCTTCAAACATGGGCAAGAACATATAGGGCAAGGACTAGTTGTCCGCGGTGCGACTTGAAAATGGCGGAGTTCGCACCCTACCGGCAAAGAGTCAATTGCCGCCAAATTGAGCAGAGAACTGTGGTGCTCATTTTCCTGGGTCCACAAGCT
Organism: Cylicocyclus nassatus; assembly: GCA_958299035.1. NCBI lineage: Eukaryota > Metazoa > Nematoda > Chromadorea > Rhabditida > Strongylidae > Cylicocyclus > Cylicocyclus nassatus. Next base: position 52,225,470 of record CATQJL010000316.1, on the reverse strand, counting down.
AATCACCTTGCGGAAAGCTGACCCCCCACGATATTTTTTGACCCCATGCGCACCAGCGCTTCGATTTCAGCGTCTAAATTAGGGACGACCTTTTGATTTTTTGCTAGCTTTGGGACACGGTCTTGGAGTCAGCAGGCTAAGAAAGTGAAGGAGGAGGAGAAAAAGGTCTCCGGAATCTGCCTAGATGCTGCCACTTGCGGAACTCCCATCACGTTCTAAAGTTTGCTTTACTTACTGTTGCTGCATTCTCACCTGAGTTTATCCGATTTCATTTTTCTATGATTTCATTTGAGGTTCTGAAATTGATATACTAGTAACTGTATCACTAGCGCAGTGCAGCAAATCTGAAATTGCTTTAGCACACTATTTGGTTTTTTTTGATTGATGATTGTCGATATTGTTAATAGAACGTCTGCCTAAAAAACAGTCTCTTTTCGTGTCTGCATGTCCAAGGTTCACCATTCAGACAAATCCATAGACTACCGCCACTGGGGCATACCGCTGAGTAGGCGTTTCCGTTCACTCAAGTTATGGTTCGTGATCCGATGTTACGGTGTGGAGGGCCTCCAAAAGTACATAAGAGAGGTACGTGCTTCATACAGTCTGTGGCACTGAAAGCGCTTTCTACTCGCATTTCAGCATGTCAGACTAGCGAAGAAGATGGAAGCACTGTTACGAGCTGATCAAACATTTGAAATTATCGGTGACGTCATCATGGGCCTAGTATGCTTCCGAATGCGGGTAAGAGTCAACGAACTCTGTAACTTTGAAGTGCAGGATCTTCTCACTTTAGGGCTCCGACGAATGCAATCAACAGTTACTGACGCGCCTCAATAGCTCAGGGAGGATTCACATGGTAGGCATATTCATCAATTATTCGTAGCGTGAGTGACCCGCGGAGATGTGACTCTTTTTCACGGGATCTTCTTTTTCGTAATGTACGGTATAACTAATTATAGCAATTTTATGGTACTCCAACGGTGCTGACAACATTTGCGCGTAAAAATTGGCTACCGCCTGCACATTTGCATGCTCTATGCTCTGCAGACCATTTTTATACGTAGATGGTATCGGTACAGGGACATTATTGACCGTGAGCAAGAATAAGTTTGAGACTAGCAACGAAAACCTTAAAGACCATACTATTTTATTTTTGTAGGCATTTTCGTAGTTACTGTAATGCCATTAAGCTTCGAACTTATGTCAAAAACTTTTCGGGGCGGAGTTGTTCGGCGATTTCAGGCCCATTTGCGAGTTCATCACGCGAAGTCGCTGAAAGGTGTTTTAAAAGATTTATTCTTTTGTGCGGGAAAGGATATGTGTTCGTGAACTGCACGCTCCTGGTGCAGTACACCAATGAACTAGGGGGACATGGGACAATCGAACAGGAGACATTTTGTTTATTTACATAGATTACTGGACTTCAGTCATTTTTGGCAGAGACGGCATGCAAATATTTTGAGCGAATTAGGGGCATCTGCCGCAGCTAGTAGCAGATCTTCTATGGACCCATTTATTAAGAAACATTTGAGAGATGTGAGATATCTTTGCACGTAAAAATGCTTATTGTGAGATACCTTCCATTTTACATAGATATGGGTTTGATAACAGTGTGCATATTCATCTCACGCATGAGGAGCGGAATGCGTGGCCCGATACCAGCGAAGGTGTTCGATGGTGGAAAATAATTATATTCATTCAGCATTGCATACTCAAAGATATCTCTAGCATTAGCAGCAAAGATCTACGTTTACTTCTTGCATTCTATTTGAAGAAATAGTGTGCTCTATGACTCATTGCCTCTCTTAACTCTTACTTTACATGTTGTCTTCTAAACGCTGGCTAAAGAACGCTAAAGAACCACTGATGAAAGTGATTCAAATACTTTACGCCTAGAGGGTTACCATGGCTGATTTAGCTCCTAGACCCAGAGCTAGTATATGCAAAAGAAAAGAAAATTATAAATAATATATCCAGTTTCCGTTTCATTCCTTCCACTAGACGGAAAAAGAATAGGAATACGACCTTTCCCGGAAATCATCAGTAGTGAAGGAAGGTCGTAAGCGTGAAAAGAAGAAGAAGAAAGATAAAAGGAACTAACCTTAACCGGTCGGACGATGTTGAGCTCGCATTTCGGGTGGTCCAGTGTCTGTAAAGAATAATAATTGAAGTGAATGAGAATTAAAGCTATTTTTGAACGATTGAAAGATGAAAAGTCTACATTGGCATGAAAAGCGTGATGGAACCACTGAATTTTCCAATAAAAATCGAGTCCTAAAATGGTGCCTCTACCATAAAAACACATATTGCTTTTGTCTTTTACTCTCTCACAGATAAAATTGACTTCGATTTCGTTGTTTCCTATAGCCACCTGGCAAAGCCCATTTGCTGGTGTTCTACACATATCATCTACAGGTGCACCCGTGTCTCTCAACCTAATTCTCCCTTGTATTATGAGAAAATATAGCGAACGTCAAGGAAGAAACAAGTTATCATGAAATCATGTGGTTATATGTATTATACATCCAGTACCGCTCGCATAACCTGCAGAATTTTTGGGAATGTCGCGGTTTTCCACAGAATTCCCGGAACTTCGCGACATTTCCGGAATTTCGTGGATTCCCGGAATTTCGCGGATTGGGAAATTTTGCACGTTATTTGAGCGTTCTGTATGATCATGTTGTATGGTTTCAGGTTCCTGCTTCGCTGAATGATCGCTTCGTAATCCGCTTCTGCGTCGCCGCTGAAAATGCCACTGACAAGGACATAGAGATAGACTATGCGATTATTAGTCAAATGGCTCAACATATCCTGCGTGAGTTTAGCTATGAAGCTCAGGTTCACTTATAGATGGACATTTTCTTCTTTGAAAGCGTATCATGGAAATCCCTTTGCAGACGAGGGAACAGCACTTCCAATAGTCGAGGATCAGGAAGCGGAGCAGCTGGAAGAAGCCGGATATGATGCCGAAGTTGTACCTGTTGCTAATGCTAATGTAGTAGTTAATTTGCCTACTATCATGGCTTAATCAATCAAGTTATTACTCCTGCTCATTCGGAGTAACAGCTTTTTGCTAAATTCTAACAAAAAGCTATCTCGAACGCTTTTGTAAAGTCATAAGTTTGTAAAAAGAGGGGATATTAGGAAAAATAGCACATCCTTCTCATTGTTGGGCGGTCTGTGAATCATGGCTTTGAGAAACTTTATTGATTAATCTTTGAGCAATTCAAGAATTTTATGAGGCTGAACCGAAGGTTTGTGCGCTCAATTTTCAAAAAATTCCAATCTCTTTTTCTATCATAACGATTCTGCTCGCAATAAATTTTATTGGAAAGCGTAAAGGGTGTGCTTTCCAATAGTGGCCTAAAGGCTTTCCGCTAGGTTCCAATTGCAGAGATAAATACCGAAGAAGGGAATCTTTCGAAGTTCGCCGATTTTGACTGCGCTGTAAATCTAAACAGCAACTATCCTCAGTGTTCTGACCTTCTCTCTCTAAATGAGCAAAGCTTGTGCTGATCGAGCTTTTCTTTGGAGAAGTTGTGACTTTCGAGAGGAAATGCCAAAACATTTTTCCTGAGAGATTTATTTTTTATGAATTTTTTCTCGATCATAACTTCTCAAAGAAGAGCTCGAACAACTTTGCTTACTTCGAAAGAGGAGGTTAGAAAACCAAAAATAATGGCTGTTTTGGATTTTATTGCCAGTTTTTGGATTTTCAAAGGGCTTACTTCATATATCTGGGCGAAGATTTTCTTCTTCCATTTTTATCTCCGCAACTAAACCTGGCTGAAACTCGTTAAAGGCACCGTCCACCCAAAATTTTGACCTCCATGTTTTGCCTTTCCAGGGCCTTCTCGTACCCCTGATTCCGATTATCAATTCGGAAATCCGAGGAAACCACGAAAAACCCCAGTTTTCAGAACCCGCAGAGCTATTCTTCGCAACGGTGATTGGTTGAGCGCGCACGGATGGGCGGGACAAACGTCACGCTCACTCAAAGGGGAGTAGCCAACGTGGCGAATCTGTCATCCGAGCGATTTTCAAAGCAATTCTCTCGCTTCAGAAGCAACTTTTGCCAGTGCGAGTTGGATAAGTATACAGTTGGGGTCCCACTACTGTTGGGCATCAAAATCTCATCAACCCAATTTTGGGTGGACGGAGCCTTTAAGCCAATTTTGGAAGGTGTATGCTTTAGGTTTTCTGATAAAACTAGATATGAGTAGAATCGTTCTGATAGATCGAAGTAAGGATTTTTTGATTGTTGACTGTAAATAGTTTTGTGCAAACGAACTTTCGGTTAACCTACCCTGATTTCACGCGTGTAAGACGCACCCTTCCGGTTTTTCAAGCGTGCCGCTCAGCGACCTCGTTGTGTTTTGGAACATTTATGCGGACTTGACGTATGGCGCACGGTATGGCAATATGCAGCACTGTTAATAGTTTTTTGGTGCGAAGTTCTTCGGCGTGTCTGTGCTGTTCGAATTTGGAAAAAGATCCCTCGCGTCCTATACGCGTGAAATTGGGGTAATATGATTGCTTTATTTTTTGACTTCTCGGCAGAAATCACTTTCTTCAGAGCCTAGAAGCGAGTTCCATAGAATAGTATACGACATAAAAAAGTGATGCAGTAACTCATCAGAAACATGGTAACCCATTGTTTTATAGCTAAATGTTGATGATGATGTTGACCAGGTGGATTAAACTATACTGTAACGGGATTTTGTGCCCCACTTCATTTCATATGGGTCCCTTTTGCTGCTTTGCAATGCTTTCCATTTTCTTGAAAGTAGAGCGAGCGCTTTTATTAAGAGCAGAGTCCGGGTTAAAAGTCGATTTTGAGATTTTGTGCTTACCCGGCCCTATTCGCTATGCTAGATCCGAAAACCCACACTGGAGAGCGCGAAAACGGCAAAAAAGGGTTCTAACGCAGGAGGGAAATCAGCAGGGACGGGGGCCATCCCTACTGTGAATTCATGTTCCCAGCTTCTGGAACGATCTCCTCAATTCCGCTGGCCGCCCTGACATCGCCACCGGCTTAGTGCGAACGAGTGACCTAAAATCGGAAGCAAGATCGCTCCGGAAGATGGGAGCGTGAATCCACATTGGGGAAGACTCCGCCAAACTGCTGATTTTATCCTGCGTTAGAGCCCTTTTTCGCTGCTCTCGCGCTTTCTAGTGTGGATTTTCGGATTCAGTATTGCGAATAGGCCCGGGTAAGCACAAGATCTCAAAATCGACTTTTTTGCTCGAACAGTGCCTTTAACATGGATCGTGGTCGGATCACTATGATGTACCAGGAGGTGCGAGCGCAAAGTTTCGACTGCAATCAACGTTTTGCTTGCCATTTACTTGCGCTGATTTAAGCTGTGGTGCCGCCCAATCCAGAAAATCCTATCAGAACATGTTAGGTTGTCCGGAAATTAATGCAGGTTTTGAATTCCAACCGCAATAAGTGATACACTTCTCATTTCTAAATAGGTTGCAAGGTAGCATTCGATAGAGCAAAGCAAGCTCTACAAAATGGCAATCTTGCTTTAGCAACAGCTCTGATCCACCACGAGTTTCGAGCCAAAAACTAAAAAGATTCATCTGTCTGAAAAATTAAGAAAAATCGTAACTCAGTTCATAAAAGTTCTACAAAAATTCTAACTTGCTCACGTAAACACAATCCACATAGAGCAACTATATACGCCATTGCCGTATTTTTTCTCTATTAGAAATCAAGAAAACGGAAATTTTCGTGCATTTGCCGAAGTGGTGCTGTGCCGTTCCACATAGGTAGCTGTATACTACAAACCTGTAGAAGTGTAAACGTAGATTTCCAGCTTTCTACAAGCTTTAGTTCTCGAGAAATTTTAATTTTAGCTTGGACCCATGACTAGGGAAAACTGTATTCGATATATTTCGAGAATTGAAGCTTTTAGAGAGCTGGAAATCTACGTTTACACTTCTACAGGTTTGTAGTATACAACTACCTATATGGGAACGGCACAGCACCACTTCGGCAAGTGTACGAAAATTTCCATTTTCTTGATTTCTAACAGAGAAAAAATATGGCAATGGCGTATATAGTTGCTCTATGTGGATTGTGTTTACGTGAGCAAGTTAGAATTTTTGTAGAACTTTTATGAACTGAGTTACTATTTTTTCAGACAGTTGAATCTTTTTAGTTTTTGGCTCGAAACTCGTGGTGGATAAGAGCTGTTGCTAAAGCAAGATCGCCATTTTGTAGAGCTTGCTTTGCTCTATCGAATGGTACCTTGCAACCTATTTAGAAATGAGAAGTGTATCATTATTGTGGTTGGAATTCAAAACCTGCATTAATTTCCGGACAACCTAATAGAGCACCCGCGAACACCACTCTATGACCATACATAAACAACAACCGCTAAATGAAACCATCAAACACAGCGCGCACAGTTACAGTATAACATCATGATATGAGTTGAAAGGAAAGTTTCATTTCAAGTCTGAATGCGAGTGCGAAAATCCCTGGAAGCGTATTGTATCGAAGAAAAAAAAATCAAAAACTGATTAGTAACGATGGATACAACGCAATTACACTAGTCCTAGACTTGATTACGATACTCAAGGGCCAATATGGTTTGAGTGAGACATAATCGTGTTACAGCGTGGTACTTGGTGGTTAGTGATTAAAGGCACCGTCCACCCATTCTCGACTTACATGTTTTTGGTGTTCCGACGCCTTCTCATGCCGCTGATTCCGAATATGAAGTGAGAATCCGCGGGCCCCACAATCCCCGTTTATAAGGACCCGCGGGGTTGTTGAAGTGGATGGTGATTGGTTGGGCAGCACAGACGGGCGGGCATTACTGGGAAGGGGAGGGGGCAGTGCCGACTTGGGGTCCTCGTGCCTCTTCGTTAAACCGGGGCGATTTTCTTGCTCCGAATCGACATTTCGAGCAGCAAACTGGGCATAGGCTTGGTATGAGGCCCTACTATCGTATGATACCAAAAAGCTGGAGACCCCTAATTTACGGTGGACGCTGCCTTTAAGCACCACATTCATCAAGTCTGTACTCTTAGTCATCTGTTGTCGTTTGGAAGAACGAAGCATTTAAGTTTCGTGAACAAACTGAAAAGTGTAGTCTGTTGTAATTTTGCTTTACAATAAAATCAAATTTAGACGTTGGCAGATGAGATGAGACAAAATTCACTGGAAGAGAAGCCATTGACAAAGGAGGAAATGATAGCAATGAAGCAGAAAGAGGGGTTGGCTAAGAAAAGGTATATCAGCACATTGATTAGTTCGAAATCACTGATATAATACGAGCAACTTTCAGATCGTTCCTCGTGCGCATGGTATCGGATCCGAAATGCTACAATCCGAAGATCGTTCGCCATCTCAACATGGCCAATCATCGAAAAATGAGCCAAGACCTATACCGTGACAGAACACTAATGCAAGTGGTGATAGACTCGCTCAAAAAGATTGCTCAGTTTTTCTCTGCAAGTTCAGGCAGACAATATCTAATAGCCAGCGACAGAATCGGCTCCCTCAATCCCCAGGATCATGCAATTCGTGTGGGTTAGGATCAAGGATTATCGGGTTTGAGATTTGTAAGTCTACTTTCAGCCGTAAACTTCAACTCACACTTTGATGAAGATGTGGAGCACACGCGCATCGCCTTCTCACAAACTGGCTTGCAAACGCCCATTTAACTTTTTTTTAGAAACTTGATTTCACGAAGTTAGTTGATTTTTCCCGTTTCTTAAATGTAAAACATAATGTACATATGCTCCACGATATGGTCGAGAATTGTGATTGTTTTATATTGAAAGTAGTCGATTAACAAGTTAGCAATATGGTAATATGAATGAAACCCAAGTGAACTTGATTTATCTCGCAGTTCCCATTTCTTATGATGCATGCTTCTATTGTATTAAATGCTTCTGATTAACCTATCCACTTATCGTTAAACCGTTTGCCCGTCGCAATACAACTTCTCCCTGTAGAAGTTGAGTCCCCTTTGTAACTGTTTCTCTACGACAATTTTGCTTTAGTAGCTTTCTTTTGTGCCCTATTCCAAGATCATGCATGGTGCAAAAAACATGATATCAGGAAGACAGAGGCACCGTGATGGGAAATAATACAGGACTCTTGTAGAATACTCGTTTTATCAATTGTAACTATAACTGACAATAGCATAGGAGAATGTTCAAGTAATTAATCTGGTTGCCATTACATATTGTTTCCTGTACATTCACTTATGCTGTTGTTGGCTGATATTCATGTCAAATAGAGAATATTAGTGAATAAATCATTTTTCGTTCTTGGTTGTTCTAGCAGTATTAGGGAATTAGAGGCTAGATATCATGAAAGTTTCTTTTGTTTTTTGACTTGAGAGCAGCGTGCCGGGAAGATCTGCTTCTAAAGATTTCCCGCTCACTTCGCTTATCCGTCCTGCTGACTCCAAATGTGCACCTTCAATTGGAAAACGGACTTTCCTTAGAGCCCATATAATTAGGCCGTGAATACGCGAAGCCCGCCAGTTAAGACGCAGAGTCGCTGTGGGATCAGGGCCCAACACAGATAGTCTGGGGTCAAACTGACTTTGTTTTTGAGGATGGAAGTGAGATATCGTTTTTATGAGGTCCTAGGCGAACCGAAAAAAAACAAACATGTCAGGTTTTACGAGTTGAACATGTTCTTTCGCAAGCGCGGGTTTCAAATGCAAGACTCAAATAGACAAATGGCTGGCGTACAGCGCACAAACAATCACATAACACCGAATATGAGCTATGTGTATACAAAATTCATATTCTCCATATATGTGAAATTTCAAAAAACTGATGTGTCCTAATACCCGTTTCCCGAATTTGTTGGTTTCTAGACCAACACCAAACCATCTGGGTTGCTATGGAGCACAAAAATGGGGAGTTCAAATAAATTTCGACCTTTTTTGTTTGGAAGATTAAACGCTCAAAAATCTATCATATAGTGAAAAGAGTGAATCAAACCATTCCTTCTCCTCTTTTTCTGAACCAAAAATATCTAAACCTACGCATTGATAGATATAGCGCTCCAATCACGTGTTTGAAATCAGCGTTTGAAGCTGATTCAAAATATATATGTACCTTGCCAAAAGGCCGAGCTACAGGTAGCCTCCCTTGTAAGCAGGGTCAAGCAAGGGGTGTGGCACACGATCGCTGGTTACGACCCCCCCCCCCTGATTGCTGTCTTAATAAGACCCCCCCCCCTGAACTATATACCTAAGATAGCTTTAACAGAGTTGAGAAAGAGGTCAGGCACAAGTCTTTCGAAAACACCCCTCCCCCCTCCCATGAAAGCCCTCAAACGACCCTTCTCTTAACCTTAATCTTCTCTTAATCTTCTCTTAATGTCACACTTTGAGGTCCTCTGGACCTCAAAGTGTGACATTCTGGAGGACACCAGCTTTTTCTAGAGAGTTTTCAGATTTCTGAGAGCTGTACGCCCGATTTTCTGTGACTGCACTTTACAATCACACGTAATTTGACGGCTGATTTTGTTCTGAATGGGCATATTGAAAGGGCCATAATTTTCTTATGGGTGGTGCGTTCGACTCCAAATTTCCAGTGTTGCAAGAAGAAGCTATGTGCTCAAAACTTATACCAGCAATAGAGCGCTTTCTGGATTTTGAAGGCAAATTAAGGGGGTGCGGCACACCCCCCAAAAGCTGCGGCAGCAGCAGCTTTTAAGGGGGTGTGCCGCACCCCAATAACTATATCAAAAAAACATTTTTAGCGGACAGTATTTATATGAATCGATAGCCTAAAATTTGTAGATTCCATAGGAGTGTTTGGAGCCTGAGTCGTCTTATTAGCTCTGAGTAATATTTGGTGAAAGCACAGCGATCAAAAACGAAAAATGGGAAAAACGAGATTTTGGTTGGCTTCTAATTCCACAGTTTGCAGGTCTTCTGAAGCGGGATTCCTGAGGTGGACAAAGAAGGAGTAGTGCTTTGTCTTGAGTGCAAAAACGGATAGCTAATTCACCTTTGAAACAAAGTTAACCATGTTGGATTGATCATTTCATTTAGGTAGCCTAGTATCTTGAATCTTCAGAATTCGCTCATACTTTGTCTACAGGGGTTAATTGACATGCTAATTATGGATATGATACGAATATCATGTTATCACTATTATCAGATTACCCAACTACGACCCCCTCCCCTTTTGACTCCTCATTACGACCCCCCAGGTGTGGCGTGCCGCACCCCACGCTTGACCCTGCTTGTAAGTCTAATTTCGCCTCCCGCCTTTCCATCTGCCCGCTCATTTCGTTGCTAGCTACATGGTCTGCATGATAAGCACAGTCGAGACGCATATACACATGGATATGATCTTTTCTTCATTTTTATCTAATACGCTTGAATTTGAGTGACACTAGTGTCAGTAAACAAACGTTGGAAAACTGTGGAATAGACTAGCCGTCGAAACGAAGAAAATAGCAATATGGAACAACGTAAACCGCTGCTATACAGTTGCGAAATCAACTTGAAAAGCAAAATCGACAAAGTTGGTACTATGTCCCTCCCGTCTGTGCCAGTAAACGATCTTGCGATTTCCAAAAAACGACGACGGAGGTTCGAAAGGCGGACAAGTTTACTGCAGGCCAATCCCGCCCAATCTATCTGCTGGCGAGGGAGCAAACCTTAGGGACAACATGCGGAATTTGCACATCCTGCAACCCAGAATCTATAAGCTGTGGCAACTAGCATAAGAAGTAAAATCAGGACCACACTTGAACTGGCCTTGACAAAAATATTGGGCGTGTAGAATAACTCAAAGCCCCAGTGTTCCATATTCAGTGGCTATCACTGGGTTAAGCCTTCTGCGCGTTAAGCAGGAACAGTTTCGTACCAAAGTAGTTCTAACAGTTCAACTTAACTTCTTTCTATCTTATCTTCCATAAGCCATCTTTTCACTTTATAGATTTTGTGGTTGTCTGTAGTAGTGATTGATATTTCAAAAATCGTCAAAATGGCGTACTAGGCATATCAAACAAATCGACATTCTATACAGAAATGAAGAGGATCTCAAGTCAGCAATCTAATTGCCTCTACAGTCATCATGTAAAAAAAAATCAAACCCTGTTTGAAGCCATTCAATCTCATATATGTACAAATCATTATAAGTAGTCATCATCAACCAATATTTACGAGATTCTGATAGATTGCAAGTGTCTCAGTACATTTTCGAAATTCTTTCTGTCTCTGATTGTAAATCCAACAAGGTAAGGTCGTCGCGTTTCCCGGATCACAACGTTACAATATGGCTTAGCTCGTAAACGTCTAAAATGCTACTATCAAAAGAGATACTTCAGTAGGCATGGAAAACACAAACCTTTTACTATCGAAGGCCCACCAAATAACATCATCGACTGATCCCCAGGCTATTGATGAGCACTCGTCTGTTTGCGCCTGTATTCTTAGTGATTTTATATCTTGCAAAGGAATACGGGCTTGGCTACCGCATGGAAAATAATAGCACTTGACAAAGATGTCCGTTTCTGTGACCTGAAACATCCTTTGTCACTTAACACCAAGACTTTAAAAATCCAAAAAATTCAAAAAAATGTGAAGAAAATTTCCATTTCACTTCCTATAGAAGGGATATTTGCGAGGTTCAAATTTGCTCGAGGAAACAAATAGATCTATTTGACTTGAAGTGTAAATTAAGATTTCAACCTCGATCACTGTTAGAATTCCAAATTCGCAAAACATAATATATGAAGTACCGATAACGCGGATAACAGTGATAAAAAATCTGTCAAGCAACTCAGTCTTAGTCGGAATGCATTGTTTACAAAGACCATCTATGCAACAACATGTTTTCTTGTTTTCTGAAGGTCAATATGGTTCTCACGGACTCCACAGAAAATCAAGAAAAACAAGAAAATATTTTTTGCAATTTTCAAACTGCTTCTGGGGCAGGGCTCGGCACAGGTGGCTTGTAAAAAGCTGGATACCGTTTCTGGGACAAAAAGCAAAGGGGGTTTTGTTTTTGTGGCCGAAAAGACACAAAATTTGCGACGACGGACCAAAATTTTTGGTCGATGCTTCGTTTCTTGGAAATTTTTTAGGATTATGGTTAAGGGTCAATGGGGAATTCGTAATATTTTGGGAAAGTCAAAGGGGATCGTTTTTGCATTTTCCACAAGCCACCTCATGCCGAGCCCTGTTCGGGAGTTTCACCATTTAGAGGTGTGCATAAGATAAAGCTCTAATGCGCCAAGTTGAAGGTAGGGATTTGTCTGTAAGACTTTGGCTGCCACTGAGATACTCTCAGAACCAAAGCGTACTCAAACGATATAGTCCTCGCATTATTCCAAAAGCTTCAAAAAAGGTATTTGAACTGTTTTTGCGCAAATGGAAGTGAAAGGAATGATTCGTTGTTTCTGCCTGTGGAATTTAAAAATACCTTGCAAAATCGATCTTCGTATAGACTCTCTTTACCATCATCGTTGTCTAGTTCTGATGGAGACTCGTCTTTCTGCGGATCATCAGAGATTACACAGACTCGAGTAATCGCCCTGTGTCGAGGTCGAGCTGGTGTGATCTGAAAATCCTCCCCGATGTGAAAGAACGTATTTGAACATAGAAATATTGCTGCACCTGATGGATCGACGCACATTCATCCGATGACATTACATAAGGATAAATCAGGCATTTACTGCTGTATTGGGAGCGATACAATTTTCCCAAAGCACATAAGAGTTGAGCAGCTGAACGGTTCAACGTTCTGTGATATGGCAAATTTCTACATTTTGTTGCCATGGCAACTGCAGTAGAGAGTCAGTCTGATGATAGCATTACGTAATGACAATAGAGTCTTTGGGCAATTTCCAGTCTTTATCACTAATGCTAGCTAAGTGAGAAATGAAAATCACGAATTTTGTCCATAAGGCGAAACTATGGTCCTGAGAAGATGTATTGAAAAGACTCACAAGGAATGCATGTTTGAAGTGGGCTTTTTAGATGGGATGCATACCATACCGAAGAGCATAAAATGCTAATTCCAAAGCTGCCTACCTTATCTGCAGAACATTTATGGACGAGGAGTTATGAGTGCTTTTTGAAGCAAAATGTTGAATGTGCAAGTAAGACCAATAGCCGTAAACTTTTTTTAGCTTTTCAATGGAGCAGTGAATCATTAGAGCACTACATTCAAACCTTTACCCTAGAATAAAAAATATATCACTTATTTGTTTTATCCAAAATGCACATTCAATTTCTTGCGTAAAAAAACGCTGATAACTCCTGGTCCATAAACATTCTGCAAATCTGATAAGGAAGGCAGATTTGAAATCAGCGTTTTAGCCCTTCAATATGGTATACATCTCATTCAAAAAGGCCGCTTCGAGTAAAAGCCTCCCTTGACAGTAGTGCAAATGGCCTTGGCCATGCAGGCCCCCGCTCGAGTAGGGCTTCAGATGAAACTGAGGGTCAACGGCTCTGAGGCACACAGCTGCCTACTTTGCCTCACGTAGCTCCCGATCATGCTGCCTTGGTAAGGAATGTTTTTTAGCCAATCTGACTTTCTGACGTACCGCTGATTCAACGTTGTCTTCAATATCTGCTTCTCTAAAGGCCGAATCGGGAATATTTTTTGGAGCTGAAAATGAACTTATGTTTTAGGCAAAGCAATTACGATCCTTCGGCAAGTGCAAGATAACGACACTAGCCTATTTTGCGGTCTTCAGTAATTTGAATTCGATCGCGCGTTTTTTACTGACACAAAAATTGTTTTAATTCGGCGCAACAAGATTCTTGTTAGATTTCTTGTGCGAACCTGTGTTTATCTTCCTCTTTTCCCTAACGGTCATAAAAGTTCATTCTTTCTAATATTTCTCGAGTTTTGTTTATCATTCACTCGAAAATGGTTAGAGGATGGGTATTGTCTTTGAAGTGGCTAAAGCATAGTGTTCGTTTTTTAGGGCAAGAACATGTCATTTACGTTCGCAGTGATCTTGCTCTCCGTTAGTTTTCACCGTTGAGCGATTTGAGCTCCACTGTGCATAATATACCTGTAGCAATGGCGGCAGCGCTGCGGAATCTAGCAGGATCCGCTACTGAAAAAAATGAGAATAATACAGGTTTTTGGAACTACTATTAGTCACCGCTGGGTTCTTACTGACCTCCAGCGAAATGTTCCACGAGGTGCCTCTTTTCCGTTCTTATTATGCAGAATCAAAATAATGTGGCGCTATCTAGCGACTTGGTTTTAGAAGCCTGAGCCGGACCTCTAAAGTATGTTTATAAAAGAATGGTTCGGAGAGGTGATCGCGAACAACTTACTTTGAGTCTGCTCTTGAGAACTGCTTCCCCATTTCATCACAAATCTGAAGAGCAGAATTGTATAGGGGCACTTGTTTCGTCACGCGATAAAGTGTTGTTTCCACCAGGGGAGGACCAAAAGTCGAAAACGGCTTTCCAACTGAAATATGCACCAATCTGAAGAGCATCAAACGCTGATTCCGATACTGTCTTTTACGAGGCCTGGATTATCCAACATATACATTCTTTTCGCCTTCCCTTGCAATTTATAGCGGAGTTACCGTAACCCAATATTTTTGCGGAATTTTCTATTTGCATAGGCGAGGAAAAACGATTATATCCTTCCCTAGAAGAAACGATTTCAAGTAAAGTTCCTGCCTATGTAAAGAAGAAGATTGAGCAATAGCAACGATACAAAAAAACGCAGCTATTTATGCTTTGAAGGTAAGTTGGGGTGTGGCACCCCCTTAAAAAGCTGTGGCAGCCAAAGCTTTTGAGGAGGTGTGCCACACCCCATTAACTATCTCAAAAAAACATTTTTAGCGAGCAGTATTTATATGAATCGATAGCCTAAATCTCGTAGATTTCACAGGAGTGATTTGAGCCTGATTCGTATTCTTAGCGAGTAATATTTGGAGAAATCACAGCCATCAAAAGCAAAAAATGGGAAAAACGAAAATTTGGTTGGCTTTTAATTCCACAGTTTGGAGGTCTTTTGAAGCGGAATTTCGGAGGTGGACAAAGAAGGAGTAGTGCTTTGTTCCGAGTGCAAAGACGGGCAGCTAAGTCACCTTTGAAACAGAAAATGACCATCTCACTTAGGTGGCCCAGTATTCTGAATCTTATTTTTTCGCTCAAACTTTGTCTACAGGGGTTGACTGACATGCTAATCATGGATATGTTGAACTGTTTGACAGGGCTTTCAAGTAATGATATCCTAGGTATATATTAGGGTGATCCAAAAGTAATGGGGCAGCTAGAGAATAAATGCAGTTTTCTCAAATAGAAAAGCTAATTGGAAGTCCAAGTTTTGGCAGATGTTAGTACATAACAAAACCTTCTGATCGAGGTTTATAGTTGGGCACTGTCACATGGCGTTAATTCTATAAGCGCTTAAAACTGAAGCTCACCACTTCAAGTAATTTTGAACTTTGAGCAGCAACGCCGCAGTAAAACAAGTGAGCCTACCAGAGATACGTGCGCAGCAATGGGTGAGGGGACTGTCACCAAATCCACAATAGCTCGGTGGTCCCAAGGCTTTAGAACAGAAGATGTAGCATCGGGTATCAGGAGACATATTACTTATTCTTTCATCAAGGTAATCAAATAAGCCCAATTTAGCAGTTGCTTTTTGATAGTGCTTTTTAAGCTCTATCCATACATATGCAAATTACTTTGACTTTTCTCATTTTCAAAAGACTGTGTCCCAAAACATGAATTTTAGCCTGAAAATCTGCGCCAAACACCGCACTTTTTCGAATAAAGTGCCTTTTTTGTATAAAATAATGTGCAATTTTTAAATATTCAAGTAATCATTAGAAAGAGTTTGGAAAGCTCTTTCGAATGGTATGCCATATGTCGAGGGACTATCAGGTGCAGCGGCCCAAATTTGAATGGCGTTCAAAAAAGTCTGTCTGACTTCTTTGGAGCGCCACTCGAAGAAATGTCGGTGAGGTGCTGCAAGGTGCTGTCAAGATAACCTGCGAAGGTCACTTTATACAAAGGCGTTAAAAATGCTAGGCGTTCTTAGCTAATCAGAAAGAAATCTTGAAGAATGTTCAAAAAAATCAAGGTGCCCCATTACTTTTGGATCACCCTAATAGTTTAGGGGGGGGGGTCTTATTGAGACAGCAATTAGTGGGGGGAGGGGGGATCGTAACCAGCGATCGTGTGCCACACCTCTTGCTTGACCCTGCTCATAACTCAGCGTTTAGAGGAGCTTGGTGGATAACAAGGACAGTTTGAAATCAGCGTTTGATGCTCTTAAAATTGGTGTATGTTTTATGTGGAAAGCTGGCTTTGATGTCGGTTTCCTCCCCTTATTCAAATTTGCGGGAGCGCTTACGTTACAATATAGGAGCATTCACCTTTATTATACTTACACAAACACGATTTTTTCTCGATATTCTCCTGTTCGGGTTTGCGAATGTCAACTTAATTCAAAAGCTGCTGGGTTCAAAGTCTTTCCAGCTAACTTCTTTTCGAAGCTGGTCTTGATTTGATTCGTAGCTAATTTTGGTAGTTCTCGTGAGCGTCCAGTCCAGTAACTTTGCTGAATTATGAAGAATCTTGTTGCAACATTGACGTAAGAATTGTTCCCTAAGGCCTAAGTCAAACCTCACGCAATATGATCAAATTGCGACGTCGCGACTTGACGTTCAATTTTCACAAATCGTTGGAGGCGAAATTTTTCAATTCAAAAATTCAATTTTCAAATGCATAGCCGCTTAGCTTTTGTAAGTTCTTGTATATAAACGAATCAAGTCCGTTCAAACAAAGGGCAGCAACGACCATTTATGAACAGTCGCTTCTGCCCGAATTTCAGCGACTGAAATCGCGTGAGGTACACCTCAGGCCTACTAAAACTCCTATAAACTCTGAACCAACGGACTAAAAGCACTTTTTACAAAGGAGACCAATCAAAGATCACTTCAGAGCAATCTCCCGAGTTGCGGAAAGCACAGGCGAACTCGACATGGCGTGCGCGGCACAACTCAGTGGGGTGTGGCAACCCCGACTTGCAGATACCTATCTTTCGCCGTATTCCATAGATTGATAGAGAACGCGAAACCAGAACGAGATACATTAGAAATTATCGCGGCACTATCCAAGCGAATCGCGGCCACAAAACGCGGTTCAAAAGATCATCACTTCGAATTTAGAAAAATTACCTAAGTTAAGAGTGAAATAGGACGTGATCAAAAGTGTTGTTTTGAACTGTTGATCTTGCGAAATCGACTCTCCAGTCGATTAGCTCGGGCCAAAGAGGCGGAGCGAAGCGGCCCCGAGCCTAAGAGAGGATGGAGTGTCGTCCAGGCATTTGGACACATACGGAGCGGTCGCCTGCTCTTCACATCCGTATTCATTCGAACTCTAGATGGGCGACGATGGACGTCAAGCGCCACAGGACACCTGCGAAGATTTACACGAGGAAGAGGTGTTTGCGGAGGAAATGGCACCGGCGCAACCCGAATCTCTTCGATTGGATCGACGCGATCTACGGAGCATTCTGGAGGCTATCAGGTCAAAAAACCAGTTTCCTTCAACCTCTTCTGCACCTACCTTCAAACGCTGCGCACGTCAACACGATTTTAACTTGTCGATTATCAGAAAACTTGTTACTTTGCAAGGTTGCCAAGAGGTAGGCGCTGTGATCTCTTCCGTCATCCAGGATCTACTCAGACAATCGCCGGGGGCAGGCGGTCCACAAACTCGCGTTTTTCTGCAGGCGGTCAGCAGAATTTTGGGGCGTGGCCAAACCTTCAGCGGGCGGCACTTCCTTTACTGTCTAATGTTGTGCCAGCGGGCAGTAACACAGAATTTTCAGCAGGCGTTCGTCAAATAATCTCTTTCAGCGAGCGCTGGCCGAACTTTCAGCAGGCGCTCGGACTCTTTTTACGCAGTTTCGGGCATACGTTGACACAGGCAAGACATTGTGTGGCAGAGGTGTCACCGTTGGTTTAATTACTCAGGTTTGAGATACTTTCTCTCAGCGGAAAGTACCTGGGGGCTGCGCGATCCTCCACAAAGGACCGTGCGGCCCTCAAAAACTTTGCATATTCTCGCGGAAAGTCCGCGAGAATGCGGCCACTGCACCGCAGCTAATCCATAAAGAAACCGCGATTGTTCTCCAAGCATTCGCCTAAAATTTCACTATAATTCTTCCACATATCTGCAAGCGGACCGCAAGAAATCAGCGATTTTTCGGTGCCCGCTTGCCCAAAAATCGCATGGCCGCCTGCCCCCGGCGATAATCTGAGCATGAGATTTATGGGCGGGCGGGCACCGGAAAAATAGTTCGTTGATTTCTTGCGGTCCGCTTGCAGATATGTGGAACAATTATAGTGAAATTTTAGGCGAATGCTTGGAGAACAATCGCGGGGGTAGAGGACTATATGTCGCCGAAAAAGGGCGGTCCCCGCGGTCTGCGACAAATACGCACCCTTGTACATGCGCGGACATGCGCTCCTGCGGGGAATCCGCGCGGGACTCTTTCAAATTCGGAGACATATAGTCCTCCACCCTAATCGCGGTTTCCTTATGGATTAGCTGCGGCGCAGTGGCCGCATTTATTCTCGCGGACTTTCCGCGAGAATATGCAAGTTTTTGAGGGCCGCACGGTCCTTTGTGGAGGATCGCGCAGCCTCCAGGTACTTTCCGCTGAGAAAAAGTATCTCAAACCTGAGTAGTTAAACCAACGGTGACACCTCTGCCACACATGTCTTACCTGTGCTCAACGTTTGCCCGAAACTGCGTAAAAAGAGTCCGAACGCCTGCTGAAAGTTCGGCCAGCGTTTGCTGAAAGAGATTATTTGACGAGCGCCTGCAGAAAATTCTGTATTGCTGCCCGCTGGCACAACATCAGACAGTAAAGGAAGTACCTCTCGCTGAAGGTTTGGCCACACCCCAAAATCCTGCTGACCGCTTGCAGAAAAGCGCGAGTTTGCGGACCGCCTGCCCCCGGCGATTATCTGAGTAACTGTAAGAAATGAAACCTTGAAAAAGATCTCGCTGAAGATTATCCTGGTGTTTTCCAGTTTTTAGATTAAAAAAAAACAAATCAGAGTCTCTCAGAGTTACGGACCCTAGGCTGAACGAGTTTCTCGAATCTGTGAAACGCAAAGAGGAGTCTACTTCAAGGAAGAGAAAAGCGGCTCCACCCCCTTCCTTTCGAAAGCAGGAAGCAGCTTGGCCACCCGCCTTCCGCTCTTTCCAGTACGAAACCGAAGGCCCCTCGTCTTTCCCAAGCTACGACAGTCGCTTCAAGACCCACCATGGATACCAACCGTATTTCGAAAGAAATCGCATGCGCAGACAGGAGTACTCCCCGCCGCATCGCTAGGATTACAGGTTCCAACGGGAAGTGGACAGAAAAAAAGAGCGAGTGTAGGACCTGTGGACAAGAAGCTCACTAGTGGCGAGACTGCCCGAAAAGAAAATACCCTAATTTCACGCGTACAAGGCGCACCTTTTTCGATTTCAAACGTACCGCTCAGCCGCCTCGTTGTGTTTCGGAAAACGAGACTTCTGTCGCACAGCACTCTCAGGCAATATACAGCGCTGTATATAGTTTTTTGTTCGCGAAGTCCTTTGCCGTGTTTGGGCTGGTCGATTTTCGAAAAAAATCCCCCGCGCCTTGTACGCGTGAAATTAGGGTAGTGAGTTTTTTGCTGGCTCTATTCACGATAGAGTTTCTGCTTGGATGGCTCTCGAGCCTAATCAGTTGGTCACGACCACGATTATATCAGGGTACTCTATACCCTTCCATAGTGCTCCTAAAAAGGCTAGCTATAGTTTGAATAGGAGAAGTGCTCTCGAGCAGCCAAGTTTCGTGAGTCCAGAAATTTCAGACCTACTTTCGAAGAGAGCTATCCGTCGTGTTCCAGCCAGCGCCCCTCTCTGCACATTCACCCTTTATCTGTCGCGACAGGTAAGAAGTTGCGATTGGTGCTGGACCTATCCCACCTCGATAAGTCCATAACGGTGCCCAAGTGCAAGTTTGAGGATTTGGGAAAAATTTTACATGTTCTTCTTTTCGGGGTTACATGGCAACCTTCGACCTCAAGTCGGGGTACTACCACGTCAAAGTTTGTGACGATCATCTACGGTACCTTGTGTTCAAGTGGCAAGGAGAGGTTTATCAATTCTTGTGTCTTTCTTTTGGCCTCTCGTCCGCGCCACATGTTTTCACCAAGCTTTTCGTCCCTTTGTCAAAACGTGGAGATCCCTCGGCTTGAGTGCCGCTATATATCTCGATGACGGATTAGTATTCGGACCTTCCAGCTCATCCTGCTCTCATGCAGTCGACGTCGTTAGGGCCGATCTCAATAAGGCAGGATTCTTCTTCGCTGAAGAGAAGTGCAGCTGGACCCCGGCACAAACATCAGGCTGAATAGGTTTCATTATTGATTTGTATGAGATGACTATAGAACTATCAGGAGACAGGCTAGTTAGGACAAGAGATAAATTGCGTATATTTTCTCACGTTCGGCCGTCCGTGCACGACAGGTTAAGCTGGTCGGGAACCCTAGCTTCTATGCACCTCAACCTAAGTGATGTAGATAGACGGAACACTATGGCCGTTGCAAGGGAGGTGGCCAGGGCACAGGCTCAGAACTGGGGACTTGGCCGCAAGTGGCCGAAATCTACACCCTATCTTTGCTACTACGCCAACTTGCGGAGAAAGTTGGGAAGTGGAGCGCGAGAAAAAGATAGACATACTAGTAAAATGGGTCCCCCGTGAATTTAATGTGGAAGCCGACAGCGCGAGCAGACAAATAGATTATGACGATTGGGGAATAAGCGGTTCTATTTTCGACACTTTGTCTCGTAAATGGGGCGAGCCAGCTACTGATATGTTTTGCTAATGATAGGAACACTGAATGAGAAAGTTTTTCCCGTTTTCCTTGCCCCAACACAGCTGGAGTCGACGCATTCGATCAGTCACCGGCTTGGACGGAAGGTCTCCTATGGTTGGTCCTGTTACTCTCGTCGAAAACGCTCAAGTGGGCGCATTTTCACAAATCAGTTGTTATCCTAGGATGCCCACTTTGATTTTCATTGTCTTTCTTTCCTATACTCAAACCTGATGGAAAACAGTGGACCAACTTGTTCGCAATGGGGCACTTTTCCCAGTAGGCACAAAACTGTTTGCGGACCTCGGCTTACCAGGGGCTTTTGGTTCACAATACGCCAAGCCCCCATTCATGTTTTTGCTCGCAGATTTTTCGCGATTTCCCCTGTCCGCAAAGGTCTTTACCATCTTAGTCTCCAGGCTTTGTTACTCCACAGTCCCTTATGGTTTTTTAACAGTTAAAAATGGCAAAAATGGTTTATACCAGAGTGTAACGGAGGTATGTGTTGTTTTGAACTGTTGATACTGCGAAATCGACTTTCCAGTCGATTGGCTCGGGGCCAAAGAGGAGGAACGAAGCGGCCCCGAGCTTAAGAAGGGATGGAGGGTCACCCAGGCACTTGGACACATACGGAGCGGCCCTCCCTCCCTCCCCAGTTAGGAGTTACTCTGATATTTTTCTGTTTCAGCACCACGTTTCTCCGAGGGAGCAGCTCTGACAACCGTGGCGAATCGACTGGGTGTAGAGACTATTGGCTCAGTATTCTCCAACACGTTGCAGACGGATAGAGCCGCAACTACGATCAAATCATACAAAGCTGAACTACAAAGATTCATCGCTTGGAAGGAAAGCACAAGGATTTCACCACTGCCCCTCCCAAAAGCTAGGAATCTTTACTTGGCAAAATGCGCTTTCGAAGGAAGGAACAAGTTCTTGCCGACACTCGCCGCTTCACTCAACTATTTTTGCGGATCCTTGTCGGGAGCAGACATAGAAATTCAACGTTCCATCTTAGAAGCGGAGCGCGGAACAGCCCCGGAGGTGAAGCATCGAACCAAAATAGATCAGAAATCTATGCGAACTTTGGTTCTTGAAGGCCTTTCGTCGAGAGATGCTAAGGTAACTCAAGCGGCAACATTAGCACTGCTTCAGTTCAAAGCTTTGCAATTAGTGAGGCACAACTTCTCCGCGTAACCGACGTTGTTCACGTGTGTGGTGGAAAGTACAACCTCAATATTGCAAAATCGAAAACCGATCAGTACAGAGGGGTCATGCGCAATCCTTTCAGACAAAATAGAGAGGGCCCTATTGCACAAATATCTTTCCACACGCACAAGCGCAGTTTTCCTATTCCAGTCCGAATCAACTGCACAACCTCTCACATGTGCGACACTTAGACAAAGGCTCAAACTTTTTTTTAGGGTTTGCAAACTAGAGCATTTGAAGTCAACTTTCCATTCTCTCAAGGGTGGCGCGGCTCCTCTCGCTCTCAGTTTGGGTGCGAGCAAGCTACAGTGATGCAAGCCGGTAGATGGGAATCAAACAATACCTTCCGTTGCTACGTAGCCCCTAAGACACATCCTCTACCCACAGATCCTCTCGCCGGCGTTTAGGTAGTCGTGTTTCAATTCTAGATTTTCTCTCTTGTAGTCCTGTAGCTGAGGGCACTATTTGCGCTTAGATTTTTTTTCAATGTAAATATCACGCACCAGTACCATATTCTGCAGCTGATACTTTGACATGATCCATTACTGCCACTATTCTTATATATACAATTGCTCACATTGCTCAGGTCACATTATCTCGCATATATTTCGCTGTCAGGTTCCATTGCTTATATAACTTGATGTGTCTCACAAATCTCTACGAGTAAGATTCTCTAGATCCATGTTAATTGAATGTTCTTTCCATAACATGCACGATAATCCCGATCATATCGCGCTCTACAACGGCGTCACCGTTTCTCGCTCGTATGTCATTCAGTTTATGCAACATACTCACTGTACTGCTGTATTATAATTCGTTCTCATCAAAATCCGCTCCAATACGTGCATCAAATAAACCTGTATTTCCACAGCCCCTGTTATGGTCAACAGTTCAAAATGGTATTTATACCAGAGTGTAACGGAGGTATAAAGACCGAAATTGAACACGGAACTTGTAAAGAAAACCTAAGCGAAGGCATCGTCATGCTGATGCTTTCTGTTGTAATTCTTTGATGAGGGAGTTCCGCAGTTCTTGTTTAGATGTAAAGCATTTTCACAAACAATTACGACTGAAGTATTTGAATGAGATTTATTGCTGTGATAAATGGCAGAAAGACAGACACGAGAGACATTAGGCACATGAGCAAGTAACTTAAGAGGGTAAGCCACGAGTCTGAAGCAAGATTGCGACATCATGTTCCCCATAGGACATACCGATTTGCGCTGAAGAATGCCGGTCAGGAAACTGTTTTGTCGTTCTTTCTTCACGAAACAAACTCATGCCCATTTTCTCCCGACACAGATTTTTTTTGTCGCGCATGTTTTCAATGATTTCACATTATCTTGTCTTGAGGGAGTCATTAGCCGGAGTGGAAACAGTTGAAGCGACTTATAAAACTTTATTTTACTGAATATAAACAACTCACAAAGGGATCAAAAATGTAGGGGATCATTGCAAAATCTCAAATATCAGCCTATTAATGAAAGCAGACAGCGGATCATCTACCAAGAAACATCTTTGAGGATAAACATGTGCTTGAAAAGTTTGGCGCTTATCGATTCAAGCAAAGAGATCTTTATAAGCGATAACGCAATAACAAGCATTTACAAACTTTTCTGTTTTACCAATGGGCACTTCCAGATAAGCTGAAGTGGTGGAGAGTTTAGAAGGGCAACAAACGTGACGGTTGCGACCGCGAGAGTTTCCGACAAGAAAATTGCATTAGGCAGAAATTTAATTGCATGCAAAGTTATGCAACGTATGCAAGGCCCAAAGTATAGCTCCAGCGATTCCATCAAACTGCTAACGCGGTAACATGACATTTTAGCAGATTTTGGCAATCCTTACAGATTTAGTCTATAGCTCCAATATGCATAGGCGCGTAGCTCAATATTGTCACGGACGCATTAAGTCTTGTGCTAGCAAAAAAACTTCTCCAATGAGGAGTCGTTGGATGTCGAATCGGTCAGAGACTGAAATCGCGTGAGATTTTCCTTAGGCCTAACGCATCACACTCGTACTAACCTGAGATGATACATGCCTGTAGAGATATAAAAGTATAAGGTAGTATACACATGTTTGGTGCGACAAAGTGGTACAGCGTGCAATTTTCATGATGAATTTATACAAGTGCACCGTGCACTCGAAGCTATCATTTCGTATCCGTACCGATCAAATTGGTATACTTCGTACCCATCCAGACCGAAGGCGCGATGACTACCTGCAAAAGCCCGGTATCAGACTCGAAATTCGCATGGGTAAGGGTTCAGAATGATAAATTTTATAAA
Organism: Cylicocyclus nassatus; assembly: GCA_958299035.1. Taxonomy (NCBI): domain Eukaryota; kingdom Metazoa; phylum Nematoda; class Chromadorea; order Rhabditida; family Strongylidae; genus Cylicocyclus; species Cylicocyclus nassatus. Next base: position 52,201,119 of record CATQJL010000316.1, on the reverse strand, counting down.
TGGCTCGGATCCAACTTCAGTGTCAGACACAAAGATTTTAATCGTTTGTGCTGGAGATGGCGATCAAGATAGTAATCTGGCCAACTCGAACACGTGATGCAGTCTTTCTTTTGTTTGGAGCAGTTTATACGATGAGTTCGCTACATTGTATACAATCCGTGTACTCATGCAAGACCTAGGGACTTACACAGAAGTTGAAGGTGGAGAAGGAAACTTCATGCGAGCCTACTTTTAGTGCAAACGATGGACTTATTGCGGTATATATATTATCGGCTAAAAGATTCGTGTAAAGTTGAGTTGCGGACTTCCCTTGATTATAAGGGTAAACTTGTTGATTTTCCACGTGATAGCATTGTTTTTCGACTCTCTCGCCATCAAAAACAGCCACGCTTTGAGCTACCACGACTCCGCCCCTACACCGATCGTGGAGCCGATGATACATCATTCTATATATCAGGATGACCCGAAAGTTCTGTTGCACCATTTTCAAAAATTCATAACTTCGGAGCTTGCCAACCAATTTCGTTGCATTCTTTTTATGCAAAAAAGCAAATCGTTTTCTTTATATCCGTGTCTCAGCGGCTCTCTAATGGGCATACATTGCATAGACAGAGGCGATAGAAGAAAATTACTCAAATTTTGAATTTTCTAAGTAGGGTCATAAAAAATCCAAAACATGCAGTAAAAATCGGAGCTGTCAGTGTTATAGGCTTGATTACCTGTTCTAACTGTGTAAATTCTTTGCGGGTTGAGTTTCTCTACGAAAAGTCATGATTTTCGAGCAATCGATACAAAATGGGCGAATTTGATTTATTTCGGCATTTTCTTAACATAACTCGTCATAGAGACGCTCAACCCGCACAGTTACACAGTTAGAACAGGTAATGGAGCCTATAATACTGACAGCTTCAATTTTTACTGCAAGTTTTGGATTTTTTATGACCCTACACAAAAAGTTCAAAATTTGAGTAATTTTCTTACATCGCCTCTATCTATGCAATGTATGCCCATTAGAAAGTCGCTAAAAAGAACTATAAAGAGAACGCTTGCACTTTCAAACAAAAATAAAAGTAAGCAAATTGGTTGCTAATCTCAAAAGTTATTATTTTTTGAAAATGATGTGACAGAACTTTCTGGCCAACTCAACCTTTGTGGCTTACCATACTGCTAGGTACTGTGGTGGATGTACGGTACACAACACTTGGGTTCATTGCAGTATATAATAACCAGAGTCAGATTTGCGTTAGATCGAAGGCAGGTAAGAACTCAAATCGATGTGCTGTTTTTGTAAGAATCTTAGTGAGCTAGCATGAGTACATTTTTCCTCCGACGTAGAGAACATCTTACTTCTTCAGTTTTTTTTAGAGAAAGAAGACAAACTTAGTTCTTCAACAAGCGACAGCAATCTACATATAGCAACAGGTGATGCAATGAATACTGCTAATGTTAACGTAAAGCGAGAGCAAGCAGGGACAATTGACCAATTGGCTTTCTTCGTTCGCGAAGGCAGGAATCAATTTTTCATAAAGCAAGCATATTTTCGGAGGAGGACTCAAGTAATGGACTTTTGATCTGCTCATGAAATTTTCTGCGCAACAATTATAACTCGAATTTTCTTCAGTCGCAAAAGAATCTCTGAAGTATAAGTTACTCAATGGTGCCAGCCAAATATGTCTGCCCACCCTTATATGCAAGCTTAGTACGTAAAAGTGGACGGTTTTGAAGAAAACCTTGCAGAATTCTAAAAATTTCCTTTCTCTCTCGCTTGCCTTCCTTACATAGCATAGTGTGCTTGCGATAGCCAGGGTCAGGCGTGGGATATGACACGCCACACCTGGGGGGTCGTACTGAGTGGTAGGAAGGGGCGGGGGGGGGGGGGAGGTCGTTGTTGAGGTGAGCTGATGTTAACGATAACATGATATCCGTTAATAATGTCAGATAGGCACTGTGTAAAGTATTAGGTTGGTGCAAAAGTAATGCGCGTTTTTCTAGCCCTTGTTTCAAGATAGCTTTTCTCCATCAAAGTTTCTCCTATAAAACTTAACCAGCATACCGTTAAGAAGCTTCTTTTATGCTTTATTCAATGGTGGTTGGAAGAAGCTTCTAGCCTCATTCGTTAAAAATTTCTAGAGCTTCATACAACCGCACTTCAAACCAGAATTTCATTGCATTTACTTTTTTGGCCAGAATTTGAGCACGAGTAAACGCATTCTCTTGAAAATTTAACTACTGTATTTAGTATAAATTTTCTACGTTATGCATGCTTTACTATTTTCTCAGAAATTATTTAGACTGAGATTTCGGCGCCTCAACATGAGTGATGGTTTTGACCATTCTGTGGCCCATAAATTTCCTTTGAAGAGAGCAATCGCCAAAGCTTCGCTCATTTCATTAAGCGTAAGGGTGGGCCTTTTGTTGACAGTTTTTGCGGAAATGTGGAAGCTGTTCAGTTCACAGAAAATCAAAAATTTCCATATTTTGGGATTTTGAGGGCTACGAAAAAATGTCGATAAAAGCGGACAATTTTGAATATAAAATATATATATTATTTATATTTGTATTTATAATATTTATATTTGCATAGGTATGGAAAAACGGTTATATCTTTCCAGAAACGATTTCAAATGAATTTTCTACTATGTAAAGAAGAAGGTTGAGCAATAGCAACGATATAAATATTTTTTCCTTTTCGCAAGTCTTCTTTGTTTGAGCCCCTTTCACCTTTTTCTTGTACTACTGGCTTACGGCTACAAGACAGTCAACTTTTCATTTATATCAACAAATCTTGCAGGAAGTTATGATCAGTTAAAAACGAGGTTTCCGAAAAAAATTCTTTGCTTATCAATTCATATTTTTCCACCGTTTTGCGAAGTTAGCATAAATTAATGTGCGCTGTATAGAGAGAGGTTTGGTGCCTCTGATGGACTTTGCCGCACCGAGAATGAACTTTTTAGAAGGTTATAGCACGTCAAAGTGAGAACTCGCAAAACGCGCATTACTTTTGCACCAACCTAATATAATAGCACATCGATGTTTTGGCCTACCATCGTATACATACCGTAAGCGTAATAAAAGGACACTATAAGCATGAGGGCATTATTTTCTAAATAGAGGGTCAAATAATCCCTGTGGTCCAAGTTACAGCGATTTCTGAGATTTCCAAATATTGGGCCATCCAAGTGAGATAGTCATTTTTAAACATGTTACCTTCATTTCAAAGGTGAGTTAACTATATTCTACTCTGAATACAAAGAACTACTGCTTTTTTGCTCACATTGGGAATCCTACTTCGAATAACATCCAAACTATGGATTTACGAGCAAGCCAGAATCCCATTTCTTCCAATTTCCGCTTTCCATATCTCAGAGTACAGAAGACCAATCAGGCTCAAATCACTTTAATGTAAATTACGAGAACTAAGCTATCGTATACATCATTCTTGTGGCCTTACATTGTGATTTGCATAGTAGCGCAGACTGGGCATGTTAACGTAATCCAATATTTTCGCAATATTTTATATTTGCATAGGTATGGAAAAACGGTTATATCTTTCCAGAAACGATTTCAAATGAATTTTCTACTATGTAAAGAAGAAGGTTGAGCAATAGCAACGATATAAAAATGCAGAGATTTGAATGATTTGAAGGTGAATCAATGGGGTGCGGCACAACCCCTAAAAAGCTGTGGCCGCTACAGCTTTTTAGGGGTTATGCCACACCTCATTAATATGCCAAAAAAAAAACATTTTTGGTGAACAATATTCATATGAATCGATAGCCTAGATCTCGTATTTCACAGGAGCGATTTGAGCCCACTTTTCTTCTCAACTCTGAGTAGTATTTGGTCAAAGCACAGCCATCAAAAGCGAAAAATGGCGAAAACGAGATTTTGGATGGTTTCTAATTCCACAATATGGAGGCCTTTTGAAGCGGGATCTGCGAGGGGACAAAGAAGGAGTAGTGCTTTGTCTTGAGTGCAAAAACAGGTAGCTGATTCACCTTTCAAACAAAGTTAATCATGTTGGAAATGACCAATTCATTTAGGTGCCTAGTCTCTTGAATCTACAGAATCGCACAAACTTTGTCTACAGGGGCTAAAGGACAAGCTAATCATAGATATCTTGCCCGTTATGCGACAGGGCCTTCAGGTAATGCTATCTTAGGTATATAATTCAGGGGGGGGGAGGGGTCTTATTAAGACAGCAGTCAGGGGAGGGGGGTCGTAACCAGCGATCGTGTGCACCTCTTGCTTGACCCTGGGGTAGCCATAAACTCGCATAAACCAGCAAAATTTGATATTTTATGAGATGATGATTTGGAAAAGAGTTACAACATTTTGAATCATAAAATTGCAAATCGGACAGGACTTTTGAAGGGATAAAAGAAATGTAGGGCACACGCTTTTCGAAGTACCACTAATGAGACGCAAAGATTTTTTTCCACATTGTGGCGGACAGTGACGGAGCCAAATAGCTGAGTAATAAGACTGTGCATTGAACTTATAATTTGCTAGCAATTCAAAATAAATACAAGAACTGAATTGGCCCTCCTGGTACAACTTTCCTGCTATAGACTTTCTAAAAGTGCAAAAGCGTTCAAGGGAATCGATTCTGGGTCATTTCTTTTCATCTCTCCCCCCCCCCTCTTCCCTTACCCTCTCACTGAAGAAAACTAGAAAAAGCAGGATACTCCTCAAGTGCTTGTGTTGTTGCCATCGCAGGTCCAGGATGGGACCAAAGATGAACGCTGTGCCCAATACACACGTGATTATTTGAAATGACTCAATCTAAGTGGTTTTTTCGCACCCGTTTGATTCCGGAAGTCCCATAACTCCAGGAGACACCCGTTTTTGACGATAGCGGCCACAGGCGCGTCGTCCCACTGAAATAATGGGCGTTGTGTGAACACAGAAAAGGTACAGCAGAAACAACCACGGCTCCAAGCACTCCATTGCCATTAATCCTGATCCGCAGAGCATTTTTTGGGTCGCAGTCCGGTGTTGAGAAGAGAATAGAGCAGCATCGAGTGCAATCTGATAATTGATCAATCTCGCATTTGGTCGTCGCAACTTTCATCAGCGCTGCCAGAGCGATACATCTCATCCACATCTGCAGATTCTACTCAGATAGATCCCATTGAGGTCCTGAAATGTGATGAGTGCAATTACATATGAGGTATGCATCCTTATGTTATAAAAGTGTTTAAGATGAACTCAAAGCCGGCTGAAATTCTAAGACAGGAAAACAGAAAAACATGGATTTGGAGGTGGGCATGCAAGACAGGCTGTAACCTGAGATTCTGTGTAATCACGACATTACTGCCTGCCCCAGGAAGGTTAAAAAGAGGTGTACCATTTCACAATATTTACACTAAATTCGGAAATGCAGTGGCCTGCCTCCACTAAATCATTGATAGCCCTCGCAAAGAGTTGCAAATCCTAAATTTGAATTTTTACTGGTTACTTCTGTTGTAGTTTAAAGAAATGTTTTTGAGCTCAGTCTATAATATATGGAAGCTTACTGACAATGAAAAACTTCTAAATATATTACGATGCGAGATGAGTCTAATAACAGCTTTGCCCATCTAAATTCATTCATCCGCACACGTCAAGCCAGAAAATTAGGAAGGTAGAGAGAGGAGTCACTTTTCTATCCTGTTCAGAAATGGCATTAAATTCCATCCTCGTAAGTTATTTTCGAAACTTGATCGCTGATGACCAAAACAAGTTAATCATGCCGTTGTCGACCACAATTTTCCAGTTGGCATTGCCAGCATATAGAAATGGATTTACACGAACCAGAAATCTTGACATTTCGATCAGTATACTCCGCCTTTAGCAAGTAGGTAGTTTAGTGAGGTCCAAGTATGTAGATAGGAGAAAATGCTCTACAAGTTGAATCAAACGAATACTTCTTGAGCATAAAAACTTATAATATTCCAGAAATTTTGATGCAAGACTTATAGACCAACCTAATATCAGATTGCAAAGAAAGTTCCCAATTCTTGTCATGTAATTATAAGCTCCTGCAAGACGAAGGCGGTCGGTTCGATGTGCAACGCGGCTGCGACATTGCTGCGTCACAGCCGCGTCACAGGCGCGTCACAGCCACGTCGCACATCAAACCGACCGCCTTCGTCCTGCAGGAGCTTATACTAAAAATAAATGTGAATGCAAGGGGCTGATTTGAAAAGTGTTCTTAGTGTGCAAGGACCTCAGCTACCAAATACGCTATTCAGTTTTGAAAAAAAAAACGATAAAGCAAGAAGAAATGCCCAAAAAAGGAGAAAAATTTGTTGTGCTTGGGTCTGCAAAAAGGCACACTTTTCAGATTATAAACGCGCAGAACTTGCAGAAGCTCGATTTGAGGATTTCTTTTATACACTTTGTATTGGTTAGATGAAGCAATATCCAACTATAACTTGCTCCGGTATCTGCTTTTTCTAAAGAAGAAACAGCTCATTGATTTGAGAGCTCAAAAACAGAACTCTCCATATGTTTCGACGCAGCCAGTTTTCTTGGAAAAGAGCATCCTTGATATACATAAGCAGTAGTCCAAGGTTACCAGTACACATGACCAAAACATTGTTGATTGACAGCCACTTATGATGAAGATTTAATAAAACAATTTGTGTCAACCTCTATTGGCAGAACTTTCTTTACTACCCGATATCATACAGTTCCTCATTTTATTGCATGCATGTCAAGAATGACCACATAGTGCACCTACATGCACCAAATTTGATATTTTTTGCGTTCGTAGAGTTAGAGTTTGACTGAAAAAATATGTCGATGCGAAGGTTTTTCCGTCTTTTGGACTCACCCGCAAACCTAACAAGGGAATGGTCAGAAGTCGAAGTGGCCAATCCAAACAAGCTGCATACCATTCGATGCAGCATCGAACGCTGATTTCAAACCTTCCTTCCGTATCTGCAGAGCACCTTTGTAGGCGAAGTTATGAGCAGCTTTACTGCGAAAAAATCGTACGCAAAAATTGCGAGACTAGGCACACTGTTGCTGTTTTAGCTCACCTTTGAGTACGAGCCATATGAAGAGATCTAGTTGCATGTTTTAGTCCAACACTGTGCCGAGAGTGGCTCTGCACGGCCAAGTTTGACCTTTACACGCATGATTTCCTAGCAAAATTATGGCCTTTAACGGCTTATAATTTCATCCACAAAAGCGCTCTGCAGATAAGGAAAGCAGATTTAGAGCCAGCGTTTTATGCTGCATCTAATGGTATGCAGCTTGTATGAATTGGCCACTTCGACTTCTGACCATTCCCTTGTAAGAAATTCTTTGAGCAGTACGCTATGAAAAATCTTCCTTTTTCCAGCGGTCATGTTTGCGATGCGAGTCCTCGACGCGCACTAAAATAATCGCCAAATACAACTCTTTATTTTTACCGTGTCTGACTTCCGCTATGTTTTTGAATTTTATGTGAGTCTTGTGAAGGTGCCTTGATAACCAGCTGATGGGCAATTTTGCAAATCGATGCCATTTTCTTGTACCCTTTAGCCCGTTTTTTTAGAATTTTACTGAATTATTGTATAAAAGTCTTGAGTTCTGAAAGCGAACTTCATGATATGGAGATTCCAAAGCTTGATTATTACTAACATCAATCTTACGAAATAAATGTGTGACTATATAAAAACCTGGAAACTTTAAAATTTTCGGTACAACACTGGGCGACCACGAAATTAAGGACTTCGGCAAATTTGTTTGCGAGATCTTGCATACATATATTGCAAAGAAAAGATGGCTGTTAGTGAGAAGAGAAAAAGCTGCTGGTATTTGAACTGTATACTGCTTCATGTATTACGAGGCCATAGAACGAATATAATATTGGTCATTATAGAGAATATATACTCTAGTAATTCTAAAAAGACCGACAAATAAATGGCATTGATTTGCAAACGGTTTGCCCTATCAGCTGTATCAAAGCACCTTCCCAAGGCTCGGAATAAAATTACTGGAAATTAACGAAATTTAGTTTTGACAAGAATGAAGGGTTGTAAGCTTTGAAGATATTCATCAGCGGTCGTCGAGGCACTCGAATTGTGAGCATGAAAATGGAAAGAGGAAGAAATTCCGCATAGAGAACCGCATAAAGAATCTGTTCACCTTTATTTTACAGGGTTTAGAGTAGGTCTAAAAAATTGAAAGAACTTCTGTACCACCTAATATGTGAAGGCTCACAGAACTCAACGCACTGCGGGAGTCTCATGAATATTCACATCACAGACGAAAAGTAATGACTTTCTTGTGCAAATCAAGAAATAACGAACGAAATAGTTATGCAACAGCCATTTGGTTTATAACCATGAGTCACATACTGCTGTAAACGTTGTTTCCACTTCAAGGAAATACGAAAGCGACCACAACGTTTACGTTTGGGGTAGAAGGTCATCACCATGATTATATAAGGTGACTAGTGGTGAGGCATCGGTTAGCTATGCACGTGTGATAAGAGCTCGTTTAGTGTTTACACACTCGCCCGTAAGGCTGTGTAAATCATCAAAACTCGTATGGTTCAAAAACGGCATTAACGGAGAATCGAGCTTTGGCAAATGCAAAGCTAACATATGCGAGAAAACCTTCTGAATGCAACTCAGGTGCGCAGTCGGAAGCATTATTAACGCTTTATATCCCGAGAGTGAAAACCGGTACGAACGTCATAGATTCCATGTTAAAAAAATGGTATCGAATTCCGTTTAGAGTAGTGACTCAAGGAATGACGTTAGCATAATGCTGGGCATCATCAGCCTCCATTTTTATAGCAATGACGTAACGTCATCTTACGTGCTATACATCACTACAACCTCCATACTCCCTTATATCAAAGATCCTTCCCATGAGAAGCTGACAATGATTGCAAGACATGTTAGAGACGAAAAATTGCTTAGAAAACACAAGCTGCTTTTCATGAGATCAAAATATGGACATATTGGTAGAGCATAGTCAAAAACTCTGATTAATAGTTATTGAAGACGTAAAGACAACGACACCTTCGGAAAAAAGTTCACGTCGCTGACACCTAACAAAACTCTTCAAAATATTTTCAGGTTATTTTTTTTAAAGGAGGAGAATATCGCTGACGCTTGGCAATCGAAGCAAATGTATCGGACAAGGTGGAGGCGGAGAGTGTGATTAATTATTGTTGGCGAGCAATTGATAAACGAGAGAAACTGTTGCACGTAGTTCTTATGTTGTCTTCTTTAATATTTACTTACTACCTCCAGTATTTTCGTGATTTGTAAATATCACATGTCACAAAATACCTTGGAAACGAGACCACGACGGATGACGAGTGTGCCTTCAGCGGTCTGCACTTCGGTCTAAGACGACATTAGCATCAATGCGAGATGTGTCTGCTTCAGCCCTGAGGTGGCATAACTTATAGATCGTAGATCCTACTTTGGTCTCAGCTACAATCGATACATTCTTCAAAAGCGACATGCAAGAATTCCACTGCTAGATAATAGAGAGCGTATGAAGTGCCTCAAAAATACGTTGGTGCTAAGGAACTATAATAATGGGAATAATTTGAATCGCACTTGCAGTACATTTGCGCGATACCACAGTCAACGTATTTTAGGACCAGTGGTGTTGAAAATCGTACTATCATATAATACAGCTATTGGAAAAGTGTTTACTGATAAGATTACGTAAAGCCCCAGTATAAGTCTGAGTTTCTCAGTCTTGACCCACATCAATTCTTAGGGATTATGTAAGTTCTTAGGTAGAAGAAGAGACCAATGCTCACTGTTAGCTAATCCTCTGTATAGAGAGAGCTTCTAATGGAGACAAAACAAGAAGGAGACTCGTAGCGATGGGGAAAGTGATGGATCTTACCTTCATTTCAAATTCGGAGTTCGAAAAAGTCGATTTTGAGATTTTGAGCTGATCTGGGCTTATCGTTATAAATAGGAAAATCCACATGAGAGGGCAAAAGCGGCGAAAAAGTGCTCTAACCCATGAGAGAAATCAGTATTTGAGCGCCCCCCTCTCTAAGAAGTCACTCTCCCAGCTTCAGGGGCACCTCTCGATTCTAAACGCCTTGGCATTGCCACCAGTCAAGTGCGAAAGCATGATTTGAAGTCGCAACTGAGAAAATCGCTCCTGAAGCTGGGAGTGAAATCCCGAAGGGGAGAGCCCGCACACCTGACTGATTTTCCTCCTGCGTTAGAGCCCTTTTCGCCGTTTTCGCGCTCTCCAGCGCGGGTTTTCTGCTTCAGCAAAGCGAATAAGCGGGTAAGCACCCATTTCAAAGTTGACTTTTTGCCGGACACTGCCTTCAAGGGGTGACCTTAGCTGATATTGGGAAAGTAATTCGAGAGTAAACATGAGAACTATGATCAGAAGCTTTTGAAGGCGAAGCACCTCAAACGACAAGCTACAAGGAACGTTATTCATATTCGTTGTAATATATTATTTATATTGAAAAGTATAACAACTATAACTACAGCACTTGCACTTACTCGTGCAGTTATGAAAGCTGAGAGGTAACGAAGCATAAGAATTGATCAGCCTCTTTTGTTAATATACCACATATTTATACACCTCACGTCTGGGCCTTCGTTAATTATGCTCATAAGTTCCCCAAACTCCAATGGAGTGTTTTGGAGATCCTCTCACCATGTACTGTCTTCGATATCATCATATAAGAGGTATAGTCTCTCTCCAACAGTTTCAATTTTTTCTGAAAGTGTCTGTTATTTCCTCGATATGCATTTTACGTTGGGTCGACGTTAGACCTAGAAAGATAGCTCCGTTCGTCCGTTCTATCCTCCCCCCGCACCTCCTCCCCCCCCCCCCCCCCGTCGACGTTTTTGGGAGGTGAGTGTCCGACACTACCACCTTCACTTTTGGCCGGCCAGTGGTAGCTGAAACCACCTTCACTTTTGGGGGACCCGGCTCCCCCTATCGCACCTCTGATCACACGCTCTTTTATGTCTCAACAGAATTCTCGTACAAAAGCTAGGGCGTTCCCCGGAGGCGACGCGCATTCGAGCCCGACGGATGCGGACAATAGGCGAGGGTTACCGTCTCAGCAAGGTGAACGGGGACGGCCAAAGAAGCTAGTTCACCATAGAAAGATTTCCAAGTTCTCGGCATTACGTCTAGCCACCATCAACGTCGGTTCTCTCACATCTCGACATCGCGAACTTGCCGATCTTCTTAGAAGACGTAAAGTAGACGTTGCTTGTGTTCAGGAGACCAGATGGAAAGGTGAAAGAGCACGGGATATCGGAGATGGCTACAAACTTCTGTACAAAGGAACGAACAACAGCAGGAACGGTGTCGGTATAGTTGTCTCTGAAGCGTTGAGGAACAGAATCATGGCTGCAGATCGACTGGGTGACCGTCTCATGGGTATAAAACTAGATACCGGAAAGAGAGTACTTCGAATAATAACGGCCTATACACCACAAGCAGGCTGCGAAGAAGCGGAGAAGGAAGAATTCTGGCAAATGCTTGATGACTACGTCAACTCGATACCACATGAAGAAATGCTTCTCATCGGTGCAGATTTCAATGGGCACGTAGGAGAAGAACGGAGCGGTCTACAGAAGTGCCACGGCAATCACGGGTACGGAACGCGTAATGAGGAAGGAGAACGTATCCTGGAATTCGCCACAGCTCATGAATTAGCCTTGGCAAACACATACTTCATCAAGAAGACCAATCACCTCGTCACGCATGCCAGTGGAGGACGCAAATCGCAGATAGACTTCTGGAGTGTACGGTACAACGAGCTGAAGTACGTGAAAGACAGCAAAGTCATCCCAGGAGAAGATTGCGTGCCACAGCATCGGCCACTAATACTAGATCTCAACGTACCAATAGAAAGGAAAAGGAGGGCTACGACAGAAGCTGAAGTACGCATCAAGTGGTGGAAACTCAAGAACGACGCCGTACAAGAACGCTAATGGAATCCGCCTTGCCAGAAGTGGGAAGTGATCCAAATCATTCCTGGACGAAGCTGAAGAACAACATCCATCAGATAGCTGGCGATCTACTTGGGCGCACGAAGCCAGGAAGAAGGAAGCTTGACAAGGAAACATGGTGGTGGAACGATGGAGTGCAGCTAGTGATAAAAAGCAAGAAGATGGCGTACAAAGCATGGCAAAAGATAAGGACAGAAGATGCACACTAGAAGTACCTAGAAGCGAAACGTGAAGCCAAGAAGAGAGTCAGAGAAGCGAAAGAAGCATACGTAGCAGAACTGTATGGCAAATTGCGTACTCGCGAAGGTGAACGAAAAGTATATCGGATCGCTAGAAGACGAGCAAATGCCGCAAAAGACGTTGAACACTTCTACCACATCAAGGACGCGCACGGAAGAATTCTGAGGAAGCCGCAGGAAATCAATGAAAGATGGAGGGAGCACTTCGCAAAGATGGCATCAGCAAACAACGAATATGCGTCCACCGTAACATCCGAACCCGTGAATGGACCAGTACCAGCAATCACTGAAGATGAAGTCCTTACCGCCATAATGAAGACAAAGAGCGGCAAGGCGACAGGCCCCGATGACATCCCCAGCGAGTTCTGGAAGCAGTGTGGAGAGGCTGGAGTTTCGTGGCTAACGCGTCTTCTGAATCAGATAGTCGAGTCGAAGAATATCCCCGATGATTGGCGCAGAAGTACGACGGTACCGATATGGAAGAATAAAGGCGACGTAGCTGACTGCTCCACCTACCGACCTATCCGTCTCATGTGCCACACGCTGAAGATCTTCGAAAGAATACAAGAGATGCGACTTCGAAGTATCGTGATACTGAGCTCCAACCCTTGCGGATTCGTGAAAGGATGCAGTACGACAGATGCCATTCACACCGTCAGAATGATGATGGAGAGAAGCAGAGAAAAGCAATGTGAGCTCGTCGCGGCATTCCTGGATCTTGAGAAGGCATTCGACAGAGTACCGCACTACGTTATATGGTGGGCACTGCGGAAGCACGAGGTACCAGAAGAATATGTTCGGTGGATCAGAATGATATACAAGGATGCCACCAGCTACGTAAGAACAGCAGCAGGACGTACAGAAAACTACCACATAGATGTCGGTGTACATCAAGGATCCGTTCTCTCCCCTCTGCTCTTCATCACAGTGATGGACACGATAGTCAGAAGCTTCGTAAATCCACCTCCCTAGACCGTCATGTATGCAGATGATGTGCTCCTGATGGCAAGAAGCAGGAAGGAATTGGAGACAGACGTAGCAATATGGAAAGAACAGCTTGAACTACACGGTCTGAAGATGAACACCGCCAAGACAGAATACATGAAGCTGGGACTTCAAACGCCAGAGACGATCCAGATTGCAGGCACGCAGATCAAGAAGACCACGTCCTTCAAATACCTAGGAAGTCGCATCGCGGCAGACGGCACGCTCGAAGACGAAATAACCAGTCGTATAAACGCAGCATGGCTGAAATGGAGAAGTCTCACAGGAGTGCTATGCGATAAAAGGATGCCGCTCAAGCTGAAATCTCAGATGTACCGCACTGTCATCCGCCCAACTGCGCTGTATGGAAGCGAGTGTTGGCCGTGCACACGCAAGGATGAACGAAGGCTTGGAGTGATGGAAACCCGCATGCTCCGATGGACGATGGGTGTCACGCTGCTCGACCACGTCACTAATGATACCATTCGCGCAACGATGAAAGTGGCCCCAATAACCAAGAAAGTGCAAGAAAGGAGGCTTAGATGGTATGGCCATGTCAGAAGGCGAGAGGAAGAACACATCACCAGACTAGCGATGTCAGTAGAGGTTCCCGGCAGACGACCAAGAGGAAGACCTAAGTTGCGATGGACAGACAAAGTCAAGTCAGATCTGAGAGAGCTTGGAATAGATGAACGTCAAGCATTAGACCGTGAAACATGGAGGAGACTAATAAGAGTGGCAGACCCCGTATGGGAATAATGCAAGGCTTAAAAAAAAAATTTCTGCCCAACGAAAACTCAATTACTGCTTATTTTCAAAATGTTACAGAACAGTTCTTCATTGAAAAAGGTATTGCGCCGACTACTCGCAGCCCCTTCTGCGATAGGAGGGCAGTGAGCACACTAATTTAATTGATGCTCGGCCAGATAAAATCCCTCATCACGGCTTACAAACCTGGAGAAAAGTCTACGTTCGACGTCGATTTTGCATGATCCCAACTACCAAATATTATATAGCTTGTTGTGGCTTTTTGCTTTTTTTCTTTAGAAATCCTTGCCCCGGTGACTCGTAAAGGCCAGTCATCGAGATGGGCAAGTAGGCGCAAGCTAATAGAAAAGTATGCTGTGGATTGGTATTTATACCATCGTCTTAGTTATGGTGGGGAAGGCGAAGCGAACACTGTATAAGTGCATTTTATCTACTGCTGTTATGAGCATTGCCAAAACGCAATTCTGTTACTGTGGTGCTTCATAAAATCAATGATGTATTTTATTTCTTGCTTTGTGTCCATTACTTACAGATCCTCGTGTGCCATATGTATGCCACTCGTATCGTGGACACGCAGACGACCATACACTGTGGAGGAACAGCAGTCAAACTTTTTGTGTGTCATGAACCCCCCCCCCTTGAAAATGTATCGAAATCTCTAGAAGTTGCTTACATCTTATATATAAAGCTGAATGTCTGTTTGTCTGTCTGTCTGTATGTCTGTCTGTCTGTCTGTATGTATGTACGTATGTTCCGAATACAAATTTTTATTTCTGAACCGATCGGGACCAAACTTGGCACACATATACTTCAGGGCAGGGAGCGTGTCATAGGCTACTTTTCGTTATCGATCGATATCGATTTTATTGATTTTTTGCAAAATTCGAGCTAGAGGGCTGGGATTTGGCAGAGGGGGGTAATCGAGCATGCTGATCACCCCGAAGGGGGTGATCAGCATGCTCGATTACCCCCCTGTGCAAAATCCTAGCCCCCTAGCTCAAATTTTGCAAAAAATCGGTAAAATCGACATTGATCGATAACGAAAAGTGGACTGTGACACGCTCCCTGCCCTGAAGTATATGTGTGCCAAGTTTGGTCCCGATCGGTTCAGAAATAAAAATTTCTATTCGGAACATACGTACACGGGTCTAGCTGGCAGGCCCGGCGGAGCCGGGCAAGCCAGCTAGTCTTATATATAAAGCTGAATGTCTGTTTGTCTGTCTGTCTGTCTGTCTGTATGTCTGTCTGTCTGTATGTCTGTACGTATGTTCCGAATAGAAAATTCCATTTCTGAACCGATCCGGACCAAACTTGGCACACATACACTACGGGCCCCGGCGGGTGTCATAGGCTTCTTTTCGTCATCGATCGATATCGATTTTATCGATTTTTATCGATTTTTTTGCTGAGTTCACCTACGGGGCTGGGAGTTGGCACAGGGGGGTAATCGAGCATGGGGATTCCGAATACAATATTGGTTTTCAGGATTATCGATTACTTTTATCGATTTTATCGATTTTTTTGCAAAGTTTGAGCTACGGGGCTGGGAGTTCGCACAGAGGGGTAATCGAGCATGGGGATTCCGAATACAATATTGGTTTTCGGGATTATCGATTACTATTATCGATTTTATCGATTTTTTTGCAAAGTTTGAGCTACGGGGCTGGGAGTTGGCACATGGGGGTAATCGAGCATGGGGATTCCGAATACAATATTGGTTTTCAGGATTATCGATTACTTTTATCGATTTTATCGATTTTTTTGCAAAGTTTGAGCTAGGGGGCTGGGAGTTGGTACAGGGGGGTAATCGAGCATGCTGATCACCCCCAAGGGGGTGATCAGCATGCTCGATTACACTCCTGTGCCAAATTCCAGCCCCCTAGCTCAAATTTTCAAAAATCGATAAAATCGAAAAAGTAATGGACGATCCTGAAAACTAATATTGTGTTCGTAATCTGCATGCTCGATTACCCCCCTGTGCAAACTCCCAGCCCCGCAGGTCAAACTTTACAAAAAAAATCGATAAAATCAATAAAAGTAATGGACGATCCTGAAAACTAATATTGTGTTCGTAATCAGCATGCTCAATTACCCCCCTGTGCAAACTCCCAGCCCCGCAGGTCAAACTTTACAAAAAAAATCGATAAAATCGATAAAAGTAATGGACGATCCTGAAAACTAATGTTGTATTTGGAATCCCCATGCTCACTTCGCCCCCTGTGCCAACTCCTAGCCCTGTAAGTGAACTCTGCAAAAAAATCGATAAAAATCGGTAAAATCGACATCGATCGATAACGAAAAGTGGACTGTGACACCCGCCAGGGCCCGAAGTGTATGTGTGCCAAGTTTGGTCCGGATACGGCGGAGCCGGGTAAGCCAGCTAGTGAGTTATAAAAACAAGACTTGTTGTGTTTATACTTGCGAACAACAAAAATGGCTTTTAGAATTTCTAAAAAATTCAGATTAGTCTTGTAAAAGCATCCTTTTTCTGATTGGGTTGGCCGTCAGAGATTTTGAGCATCCCAAAAAACTTTTTCGAAGCGCGCACCATCATTCAAAAAAACTTTGTTGCCCCACCCCCTCTCCCTAAAGAAATCTTGGGGAGACGGTCAAGAGGCACGATTTCTCCGGCTGTCACCAACTTCAAGACTTCAGTAGTGCTACGCAAGTCTGCAAAAAATATCAAATAAAGTGCATTAGCTTACCATCTGTCTAGGTGATGTGGACCGAAATATTCACAAATTTGTTCTTAACTGCATTTTCGTGGATTTTTGACCTCCAAAATTGCTGTTTCGAATTAATTCCAAGGTAGCAAGATTGAAGAACCCATGAAACTACCTAATATAACCCATTCTAAAATTTGAATACTTTTATAATAGAATGTTGTAAAACACTTATTGTTCGTTATTTTATGTCCATCCGGCAATAAAATTCGCGCCTCTACACCCGAAACAGGGCCCGGCACGAGTCGGTTTCTGGCGTTTTTGAAAACGAAGTCTTCCATGACTTTCGGAAGTTTACGAAGTCCCCTTTGACCTATTTGCTTAGAAGAAGATGAAAACAAGAAATAGTTACTAGTCTGAAAGATAAAACGTAGGATAAGAGTGAAAATCCAAATTGGAGCTGAGTACTACGCATGCACAAGAGTTTGGGATTGGAGCGCGATATTTTACAAAGCGATATATGAGAAAATGAAGGCAAAAAACAAAGGAAAGGCAATGATATGAAAATGTTTTCATGCTCAGGGGTAGATTTTTGACCGGGGAATCCGTCCATGATAGAAAAATCCAAAACTTATGTGAAGTGACAGAAATATATGCTCCAGACGATCTCAGATCGTCTGGTGGCCGTCTGGAGACGATCTAATTTTGGAAAACGTATTACTTCACATAAGCTTTCAAACCTTTATATATAATTCTTTTGCAAATAATTTTTAATGTATACAGTACAATTTTGGTGTCATATGACTTTGTGTGCACTGTAAACAAGCAATTTGTTTATTTTAGCCTTGCTTTCAAATTGCGCGCACTTTTCGCCATACACGATAGAGCATGTCAATCGTGTGATAACCTGTCTGAAAAGCTTGTATTCGACTAAATGGCGCTTATTCTTGGTGCTGGGCCCCGAATCGTCAAAAACGATATCTCCTTTGCTTTTTGCTCCAAAAACGAAATCCAGCCTGCTTCTAGACGATCTGTGCCGGGCCCTGACCCGAAATCTTGATGATAGTAGATAGAGTAGGTCTGAGTATTTACTTTTTGATTCCCATTGAATAGGAAAAAGACGAAATTTTATACAAATAGATTCATAAACACCATATTTTCATTTTTTAGGTTTCTTCTTGATGCCTAAGTTGTAAATAGTCTCCGCTCGCTTCCAAAGTTAATGGATTATTGAATCGAAGTTCGTCTGCGTCTGGCTCTTCTATGCTATTCCCCATTAGTCGGATCGTCAACACGGCAGTTGCAAAATGACCTGCGAAAGATTTTGAAATATTGCTCGACATAGATAGGAAGAACAGAACTCACTTCCCATCGCAATGAATTCAGCTATGTGGTGGACCTTCCAGTCAGCCGAGAGCTCGTCACCGGTTCCTCGATAATCTAGTTGAGTCAGAATCTCCACGAATCGAACAACAGACATAATCAAGAGCGTAGTTTGAGACATGGGGTGAAAAGCAAGCTTTTCTGAGCAGATGACCTGAAGAGATAAGGATCTCTTACAACATTGATATTTCAATATTGAAAATTGAATCACCTGATAGAGGGGGAAAACAATGAGGCCGATAGCTAGAGCTATATGATAGAGCGCCACATAGACGATGACCATTGGATGTTTGTAAATATTATCCTTAGAAGATAATAATCCAAAATAGGCTAGGGCCGCTAGCAACACCGCCAGTCCACACAAAGCCATCAGCACCCCAAGCCACTGAAATAAAATATATTTTGTAGTTCTCACGGGAGATTTTCACGCTTGAATCACCCTAATGGGAGATTCCAACTTGCGATTGACACCACTGCCTGAACCTTTGATCATTACGGATATACGCATTGCGACTATGCACAAAATACTGGACAGTATCAACACAAAGAAGTCCAGCAGCACCTGGATGAAGTGGATAATGGCCTCTGCAAATTTAGTAGGATAGAAGCATCATAACAACAGAATAAACGCTCACCTCTTCTTGTAACTGAGACAAAACATCGACTAGATGGTGGGAAGAAAAGCTCGCACAGTTGATCACCAAAATATTTATTTGACGATAGATAGAGATACGAGATCATTTGAAATATTGTCGAATTGAGAGAGTAAAGCGAGAGACAAACACTAAAAAATTAACAAAGTGATTTCCATATCAAATACATGTTCACTTTCCCTTTTGTCTGGACTGAAAACAATCGCGTTGAGCTTTTCCTAACTTCCGCGCATGCTGAGAACAGATTACTCATCGTTTGATTTATCCAACAAAAATTTCTCCTTTGTCAACATTTGGACTGCAACTTTATCTTGTTAAAATTAGTGAATTTTTTGGTCGATCACATTTGTAGTCTCATTTGTAGTCATCAACCCTTACTTATTCATTTTCATTTTCATTATAATGGCAAAAATTTGCCAGATTTATGGATATGTGGTTCACAGTGACCGACAGGAATGAGTAAGGCGAAACAAAATGAGCTCCAAAGGAAGAAAAAACCTTCACTTTTCGCGGCGCTTGTTGATTGACAAGAAATTTACGAAGCAACAATTCAAAACGTTATTTGAACTACTTTGTAACTTTAAGTGAAGGTTCGCAACTTAATTCTAGAAGGAGAAAGGTTTACAGATCTATTACTTTTAGAATCTTGAGAATAAGCTGACGAGTAAACTTAAATTGCTAAATTAAGCAATATTCATCGTCTTTGATCATTTGTCTAACGTAAGACATCAATTTATCAATCACATGAGCTGATAGAGGAAAAACGCATCAAAAAAAGGCTCACACCTTTTGGTATGAGCAATTGACAATTTGGCAGTTTATAACCTATCTTATGTGGTAGGCCATATGACAGCATTTGTTGGTAGCGCAGAAATTCTTACCATGCTGGAAGTGCTATAGGAGCAAATTTCGACATTGAAGCGGTCATTGCAAATATGGCTGTAAGAGCGGTCAGGAAAGGAGTTTTCTGTTCGGCTCCTTGGAAAAGCCTAGAAATTCGAACAGCAACTTCACATAACATTTCGGAAGAGATTAAGTCACCAACCTGTAGAAAAGCCCCTTCCAAATTGTATACACGTCAAGCGATATCGTACTGCAAGAAAGTAGCAAGAAGAGAGCAGCAGTGGCAATGAAAAATCCTTTGGTCTTCTCATCGATAGTTAACGAACGCCAAGTCGAATGCTGAGTGAACATAAGTGATGGGAAGTGAACTACTGACCGTAAAAACAGAAAGATGGACATTTTTCATGAAATTATGGGAATCCTAGAAATTTCCTAGAATCATGTATGGACATTATAGCACATATTAGGTTGTCCGGAAATTAATGTCCGTTTTTCTAGGCCTAGATTCCAAACAACTTTTTTCGTCAAACTTTCTATTACGATATAGAATCTGCACATCATTGGAAAGCTTTCTCCATGCACTTTCTAACGGTGGTGGAAATAAGCTGCTATCCTCATCTATGGGAATTTCACCAGCATTTTGCACATCCGCACTCAAAATCGAAATTTCATAGCTTTCAGTTTCTTGACCACAATTTAGGAGCAAATAAACGAATTCTTCTGAAAACATAGCAACTGTATTGGATGAAGATTGTCTACCTACTGCATGCTGATCTAGATTTTTGGAGGTGACTGGACTAAGAAATTGACTCCTCGAAATAGATACTTACTGATGGCATTTTATGGGTCACAAATTTCTCATAATTAAGGCAGTCACCAAAGCTTTGCCCAGTTCTGTAAGCTTGAGATAAGCACACCTTAACTACAACATCTGAAGAGAAATTGACTATTCAGTGCAAGAAGAATTCCACATTTTCATAATTTGGCACTCACAAGCCTACAAGAAACAGGCTCAAAAAAGTGAACATTTTTGAATTTTTATCTTTTCTTTTCGCACAACTCCTTCTTTGGAGTCTTTTCTATACATACGTAAACAAGTGGCCTGCGGCTACAAAATAAGCTGATTGGCAGCCATACGAACAAAACTTGAAGGGAGTTGTAAGCTCTCAAAGAAGAGGTTATCAAAAGAAAAACTTCCACTTTTTTGACGCATGGTTTTCTTCCCGTTTGCGATATTAGTACGAGCAGGTGCGCGCTAGAATACGAAAGGTTTGCTGTTTCTGATGGTCTTGACTGCATTTAAAAATATGAAGACTGAACGAAGTTATAGCCTTCCAAAGTGAAAATTTGCAAAACGGACATTAATTTCCGGACAACCTGATATATTGAGAATGATATGATTCATACCATTGTTATTAGCTGAAGAAGAGTAGCAGCGACCACTCCGACGTTCAGAAAGGAGATTATCACACCAATCACTTGCCAGTCTTGCAAATGAGGTGGGAATGACTCTGTTACATATGACAGACGGGAAGAAGCCAACCATCTGGAAATATATTGACACTAAGCTGTTACGCTGAGGCTCCGTCCAGGGCGTCCGTGCCGGTCTAGCACCGTACTAGCGCCGTGGCGGAACAAGGTAGATCGATGTGCGGACGGCATCCACGCGGGTTCTGGCACGGCGCTGGCACAGCCCCAGTACTCGGGCAACTATGAACGCTTCCAAGTATGGTCTGCCAAGGTACCTGTAATCGAGCCACAAATAGAAAACAGATGGCATAAGAGTTGCAGCGGCCATGGATAAAGCTAACGCTCTCATGAGCTTGCTACCTCTAGCTGCCAGAACGCAAAGAATACCTGAATCGTCGTATTTAAGTAGAAGACGAGTTCACAGTGCAAGGACATACCGAGAGTCAACTGCGTGAAGATCCAAGCTGGTTCATCTAGAGTGTAATTGGCAAATAAGTCTCGCACACGATCTTGCCCAGTAAGCATAAAAAATTCCCGAAGGTAACAAAAGAAACGAACTACTCCCAGAGCAACCAGGGCAGTTCCCATGCCGAGCAGCCTCACCGATGGCAGCTAGAATGTTTCATAGTAAGTGTAAGCAAGCCAGTTACTATCCCAGAGACTTACTTGACTGTAGGTATTGGAAGAAGAGTTGAAGTGCAGGAATATTATGTAAGCAGCCAGAATAAATGCAATCAGTGAAAGAAGTGAATCAATCCCATTGTAAGTCTTTACATGAGTTAGCTGAAATATTCAATAAAAAGTGATGAGCAGTCCTTTGATTAAAAAAACTTATTATCCTCGACTAAGCAATGCCATTCCGGCAGTAACGAATTTGGCATTAGTAATTTCGATTACTGATCAATCAATGAGATTCTACTACGTACAGTCCTGTGTCCGAAATGATAGTGCAAAATATTTTGAGAAAAAATTGAACAGGTCCTCCTTATTACTATAGCTTTTCGGTTTTTCCTCTTGGTTACACTTTGTTTTTTTTTTGAATTTTCGCTCGCTAATCTACTGATTGACCAATATTCTTACTCCCAAAAGCATTGGGTGAGGAATGCATCAAAGCTTGTCCGGATTTTTGAGTCTCTACTGGTTTTTTTGACGAACCGTTTCTTCTGTTAACAATGTAATGTTTGATTTTGGATGGATACGGATGGATGGATACGACAAAACCCTTAAATTCCATAGATCTGCAATAACGGCATTCACTGAGATACACAGACACAATAACTGCAGAAACACTGCGAATATCTCTGCAATCCACGATCTCTGCAAGTAGAGGCGGTGCTTTTCGAGCAGCAAGAAACGCTCAAGAACCCACAATCATGACTAGTCGGGAAATCCCAGCAAAGAGCACGATAGTGGTAATCCAGTGAGTGTTGATGTAGAGCTGGAGAGTCGCCGACTTCTCAGCATTTTCCAGTGAGGCATTGAGCGCGTTGATAAAGCCGAAGAAGCCGATCGCAAGCTGGAAGACCGAGGCTCGCTCGGCTGACAGCATTGGACACTGAAAGAAGCACTAACCAGAAATCAAATGAGTCAAGGAGAATCTTTCAATCGGACTAGAGTTGAAAAATTACATAGGATGAAGTCACATTTTAACAGTGTGTAAGAATATGCTAAAAAGACGAAGCATCGCAGCGAAGTCGACAGCGATGGCGGAAAAGTTTCACCAATTTTGCCGACCGATATGATTCATTTCGGTCTGCACAATTCTATCTATACAGCGCATGTTTAACAACGAGATGAAAAACTTGCGCCGAACGAATGGAAGAAATTTGAGCAGCCCACTTTTTCATTATATCGTACAAAGCATGGAAGCCTTTCAGGTGAGTGCGTAAGGAAAGAAGCTAAACAAGAGCGGGTTCGAAAAATTGTTCTTTATCAAAGCTGTATGCTTTACTATATACATGGAATAGAATAAAAGTTTTCCTGCGTACACAGGGGTAATAGACATGCATAAAGCATCTACGATTTACAATTAGCGAAACTGTGTGCTTTTCAGAGTTTTCCAAGTAGCTAAACCACCCTTATGATCAAAAGGTGAAAGTGGAGAGATGCTTGAAAAAAGTTAGAGATTAATTGGAACTGCAAGAGAGCTTATTCAAAACTCTAACCAACTAAGAATTGTAGAAGCCTTCAAAAACTTATATTGCCCTAGGTGCTAATTGATTCAATGGCAAGCTCTTTCTACTTGTAGCGCCATAGCCGCCTGCAAAAGCAGAAAATTGTTATCGAAGATCTTTAATTCTGTTCATGGCTTCAATACGGCTTCAAGCTATATATCATTAAGAAAAGAAGAGGAGCTGCACGAGATGAAACTCAGTGCTTTGCAGACAGCAGAACTCTAGCGATTAATAAGTAAAATTTCAGAGCTTTTATTTTCCCTTGACATATACTGAAGTCAACCGTAGAATCACATCGAACTTTTCGAGGCACGTTATTAAACACGGTTTTCAATATGCTTCCGTTCAGGGTGAATACTGTTGTGATTGAAAAGAGAGGAAGGGCCTTTTGCACATCCAATACCTACTGAAAAATGTGTAAAGATCAAATCTCAAGCTTGAATTGTGCTAAGAGGCATCTGGTAAGTCTGAAAAAACAGCGAGCCTTTTGCGTGATTTTGAATAACTTGCGTTTCTCATGTATTGACATTATTGACATTATTCTTGACACATTCACTAACAACCACTATTGTTTTAGTACAAGGGGACTGCTCCCGGAACTTTGCGAATTGAATTTTTTAGGCGCAAACTTGGTTCTACAATCAGTACCGAGTGGATTCATTCTTGCCGATCGTTTTCGCTAAAACTGCTAGCGAGCTATAATATCGGAAACCGACACTTTTTAAGAAACATTTTGGACAAGAAAAGGTGATGAGAAACAGCGAGGAACATTCAAGGTTTGCATGTCCGTATTGAGGCGATCCTTCACATAATTTTACAATTGCGAAAGAGTTTGATGGTTTATTCAGATGCTTTCAAAAGCATTTTGCTGTGCATGTCTGCCAAACAGACAATGAATTTGGATGCGACTAGTTTGTCAGCATACGATTTCATGAGATTGAAAGAGCTAATTATCTTTTTGGTTCGAACATGGATTAGTCACAGTTTTGTAAAAGAAAAATAAAAAAATAAGAGCAGCAAATGGATATAGCGAACTGGATATGCCGATTTCCAGAAAAGGTCATGATCGTTCAGAACAAAAGAGAAGGATGCTTCTACAGGAATTTCGTAAAATTGCTGAAATTCCATGTCGATATCAACGAAACTGTTTGCATACTCTGTGCGACAGCAGTGCAAAGAGAATTGTTTTTATGGTTCCAAAAGAAAACAGTCGAAGGCAATAACATGAGGATTGAAATAGCCAATTCATAAATGCTATCGATTGCGACTAGAGATGGTTTGGTTTATGCTCACATTTGTACGAGCCTATTAGTTGAACTCTATCCAATTAAAAAATCAGTGCTCGACACGACAGCTCGTATAGTAGCTACAATAAATGATCATGTACAAGAATTTCAAGAGAAAATTTTCCAAACGTCGCTGAAAAAAGATATGAAGAGTTGCGGGTGTCATACAACAACGGCACAGAAAAGCTCTTCACACTTGAGTACCTTGCAAAGAACTAAGGCGACAGCGAGTGTTTTCAAGCAGAGAATGTAAAAAAGAGCAAATAAAAGCTGTCTTGCAGAATTTAGGTAAATACATAAGGGAGAATACCAAAAACACCTACAACACCAATTTTTGGAATTCCAATAAAAAACCTCCAGATCGCTCTATCGTTGCAAGAACAATTATTAGGTACTCGGAGTGCAGAGCAATCGTTCTGAATCTTCAGATAATGTGTTCTATGCATGACCAGATTCTCGCATATGTAGGAGGAATTTTTTGGACCTCAAAATTGGCCAGAGGGTCATTGGGTTATCAGCGTTATTATGTAATGGCTTTGATATCTTCTCTTCTGCCATTGAAAATCGAGGAAAACTTGATATTCCACTTCGGATATTTATTGGCTTTGTAGTCTGTATGATCTCGTCTCTAACAATCATGAAATCATACATTGATCAGGCAAAATTTTAGTTTTTTCTTTCAGAACATAGAGATTCTCAACAAAGAGCTTTCCCAAGAGATTCTCAACAAAGAGCTTTCCCACTGTTCGCAGTTCACGCACTCAACGCAGATTGCAGAAATTGGACCTCCTATATGACAATCTTGAGAAGTGTCAATATAACATAAGTCTCTAACTACTGCCAGGTTGGAAACAAATGCATGTGCGTAGGTTAAGATTTAGGAATGGACTGATACACGGAGTTAATCTTCTTATCCCATGAATTGTCCAGTAAGTCCAAGACTTACCAATAGTCGAAACGTAAGAGCTGTTGGGAAAGTTGTGCAACAAGCTATGAAAGTCTACTCATAAACTACTACTCAGTCTACTCATAAGTCTACTCATAACAGTGCTAAATCAGACGAGCAAGGAAAGCGAGTTTTGACAGCATGCGACGGAGCACTAGAATCAGATTATGCGCATAACTGGTACAGAATTACTGTCGGACCATAGAAGCGAAATATATGGACCACTTGCGCATGCGCGCTCTCCCAACTTTGATCTACATATTTATTGCATGTGGCTTCCAGTGAAATAGAACATAGAAAGGATGGAAATAAAAATTTCGATTAGGCTCTAGGGCATTGATGTGGAGACAGAGGAGAAATAGTAAAATTCTACTAATCGTCAAAATTCAGCTTTCCTTTCTGCCTATGCTATAACTGATTTGATGTTAAGCACTAAGACGACAACGAGGCTTTACAATAGGTTAATCGAAACTTTGTCCTCGGCATTTTCAAAGATCGTAAATTCTTTCTATTTCGATGTTTTTGCAAGGAGGTGAGTTTACAGAAAGAGTGAATTATATGATTTCAAATAACAGTTTGGAAGTTTTGTATACGCTCT
The DNA here is from genome assembly GCA_958299035.1 of Cylicocyclus nassatus. Taxonomy (NCBI): domain Eukaryota; kingdom Metazoa; phylum Nematoda; class Chromadorea; order Rhabditida; family Strongylidae; genus Cylicocyclus; species Cylicocyclus nassatus. The sequence continues at coordinate 52,175,164 of CATQJL010000316.1, read as the reverse complement.
GATTGCAGAGATAAAGATTGAAGAAGTTCATCCAAGTTTTTGGCGATTTCTACCACAACTATCAAAAATGTGAAAACCTGCAATAAAAACAATTATTAGGTTCTGGAAAGTTGCTGATCGAGCTTGTCCGTGGAAAGTCACATTTTTTGTAAAATATGCGAGAAAATTGATTTTGCCGTTTTGTACAGTTCTCCAGTTTTATAGCTTTTGATAAGAAGGCTAGTTCAGCACAAACTTTGCTCGGTCAAATGGAGGTTTCTTAGGTTTGCTAATAACTGTTTAGGATTATGTTGCATGGTTTTTAGATTTTGATGGGCTTACTCAAGATCACCAAAACTCAAATGATCGCACTCTCAATTTTTTCTCGGCAATCAGTGCTTATAGGGCCTTCACATTTAGATGGAGCAAATTATCCAATCTTATAATCGAAATAGAACGAACTGATTCGAAAACGAAAGAACGAATAACGGTTTTCAGAATTACGAAAATTAAGGAATAGATTTACGAATCACGATTTAGAACCAATGAGGGGCCAGTACGCCTCTCTGTCTCTCCGTATATAATGATATTTGTTTCACAACGTCAAGAATGGGTCGAGAAATTTTCGAGAAAAATAACTTTTTAAATTTTCTAAAAATGCAATTTAGCCTTATACAAAAAAAAACTTCGAGGGCGTAGCTTGCGCCACGCGCCTTCATCAGCAAAGAATTCTTGTCGCGCCCTCCCCTCTCTCCGAACGGAAACCCTGTGTACACCTCTGTTACCGCGCCTCAGAAAAAAAGAATCTCAAGCGAATTAGTAACAGCGAAAAAAACTCTTGAGCGCCGCATCGACGTCAATTCCTTCACAAACATACTTGATTGACAAAAAGTTCAACATTAAACATCAAAGCATTTCGCTGTACTGCAGTGAAGTACATAAATATAATATGTCGGTATATGAGGCATATGATGAGATTATGGCAACAGTTCGTTTGAAACAATGCAATAAATAATTACACTTCTGTGAACGGCACACCCGTTGTCTATAAGCAAACAAGAAGATTGGCTATCCTATGGTAATTCCATCGTATCGCGACAGATCGTGCACACTCCTTCAAAAAAAATCGTTTTATTTGAGCGAAATCCTATTTACAACATTTCTGAAATACAAAGTAGTGAAATAAGCTTTCGTTCTGCGGAAAAAACTTCAGATGCTCCGAGTTCTAGCTAGCTTACAAGTTTGAAATTCAAAAAAGGGAGCAAAAACCTAGAAATTTTCAGCAAGGCTAATTTGAGTTTTTTCGGGGTAATACTGTGCTATCAGGATTATTTACCCTAATAAAGATGTTAACTGTACAAAATCAATATGTAGACCCTTCTGAAAATTCTAAGAGCCACTGCGGGAGCGGGAGAAGGTGCGCAAAAAAATGCTTTATGGCGGTGAGGCATATTATCGACTTAATCGTGAGTACCTAGTTTACTCACAGTAGATTTTCTCAAAGAATCTCAGGGTTCCGATAATGCAAGCTATTCAACTTAAAAAATCTAAAAACCATTGTTCTCATTCTTCGTATTCTTCACTACGCCAAACAGGAATTGTCAATCTTATTATTCAATCAATCATTTGTATTTTATTCATCATTTCGCTCTGACGTTATTGGTGATTGCCGAAACGTTAGCCGTGCTTTAATCACATTTTAACAATATATTCAGTATATGCAGTAAAGAATACGAGGATGTCGGGTTTGTGCTGAGATTTATCGAGAATCGTACAAATGGCTTTTCTTAAATTTGAATTTGTAGATTAGTAGCTTGTCAAAGACGCAGACTGAGAATCTTGTGATATTAGAACTGCAGCTTCACCTATTCAGCAGATCTGTAAGTCTTTACCTATAAGTTACAATATAATAGGCTAGGTAATGACTATGAAGTCAGCGTTTGTGGATACCGGCCCTGTTGACGTATGCACACGAATCATACAACTGAATAAACATTTGATGCCTAATTCGCACTCCGCTAGATAATTTCTCGCTCTCCAAAAGCACTGCATTGTCCTATGAAGAGCGTTTTCGAGAGCGATGAAAAAAGCTCAGAGCAGGGATGTGCAGGGATTTTTTATATTTCATTGTTCCTGTGCAAAATGGCGCTCTACCTCACGTTGGGTGCAAAATGCCCGCTTCCGTCTGCATATTGGAAAGAGGCGAAAATGAATAAGGTTCTTTTTGCAGGTGAATTCCTGCAGAGCTGGAAGAAAAGTGAGTAGTTTCGAGAGGTGCAAGTTTAGCGTCGAACACTTTGCAAGAGAATTTGATGGCATTATAATAACGAATTATGAATAGACCACAATGGATCGTAAAAGTTTTTGGTTTGAAAGAGCAAGATAAGAAAGCCAAAAGAATTTCAGAATCGTAAAATGTAAGCGAAACGATTTTTAGTATTGTATGAAACGAGTGAGGCATTTATCAAAGTCGTGAATGTCTTTGATGTCCTAGCAAAACCTGGTCCTGTCAGATAATTCTGGCAATAATTGCCGCTCTCAAAAGAAAAAGACCGCATCACTCAATACTAGTATACTTTGGAAGACCCATCGTAGCATACACCTAAATAACCAGTGGAAACTTTGAATAAGGCACGTTGCGAGAAGGCAAAATTTCGACCAAAGCATTTTGAGTTTTGTTTTGAATAGCTCACACTCAAAAAGTCTTTCACAATTTCTGATATATGCCAATCGAAAAGAAGCTCAAAAGCTTTTTGAAAAGGTATGTTGCAAGTTTCCTGCCCTTAATCAAAATCAGCATTCACGAATAATCAATGCGTAAATAAAATGAATATGGAAATTTAGTCATAAATTTTGCTGCTGCATTAGGGGTCGTGGCATGAGTGATACAAACGAGGTGTAATCGCAGCAGAGCAATAACTAGCCTCACAATATTCTGTCGATAATTCGTATACAAAGATGAAAAATATTTACACATACGTGCACGTGGTAGATGGCGAGGTAGCATGGAGAGAGCAGATACTTGCTAGTAACGATGTAAGCAAGTTATACTTCGGATTTTGGTGTTCTATCCGCTTTGATATTCAAAATATAAGAAACCCTTTTTTTGAACCGCTTTTTTTTAAATGAAACGAGATAACATATCATGGATTTTTGTTGGGTCTATATGATATATGCTATGACCAAATATAAATAATTGTCTTAGACTGCTGGCTATTTGTACATTTGCGGCATCAGTCATACTATTGTGTACGCCCTGTTCTGCCCTACATATGGAGCAGATTTGAAGATTTTGAAGAGCCTAATTTTTCAAAAATTTACAAAACAAGTGTAGCAGCAATTCTTCGTTTCAATCAGGGCTCGGCATAGGTGGCTAGTAAGCAAGCTAAAATCGTTTTTGGACTAAAAGCAAAGGGGGTTTTGTTTTTGTAGCCGAAAAGAGACAAAATTTGCGACTTTTTCTGGTCGACATTTGGTTTTTTTGGGGAATTTTCAGGATAATGGCTTAGGGTCATGAAGACTTCGTAAAAATTTGGGAAAGTCGAGGGGGACTTCATTTCTTGCATTTTCCAAGAGCCACCTCATGCCGAGCCCTGGTTTCAATACAAGGACGACTTGCATCACGCTGTTTAAGGGCATTTATGAACTGCTAGAAATGGCCACATGAGCTAAACTCAATATTATTTCCTCTTAGTTGTTTATTCAGATGCAGCAGTAAGTGTCAAATTCTAATAAAGACACTATTGTGAAAAACCTATGCTACGTTGTAACAATGGCGATTAGAGAAATTATTTTTGAGAGAAGGGGACAGAAGAGACTTTCCCAAATAAAGACGAGTTGAGTGTGCCACGCATTGGGAAAGACTTTACGAGATGCTTGCCAGATTAACGTGCTTCTACCCCAAACAACGAAAAAGGCGTGGAGGCAGTAGAGTCCTTGAGAATAAGCTCTAAAAGTGTTCCAACACTTCAATCAGGAGTGCAAACGAGTCCCACAGTTTTGTAGTTCATGCAGGCCGGCAAGTTCACAATTTGGTGTGCTGTGTTCCGTCTGCCCTGTGAAGTATTTATATAGACCATAACCTATGTTTCAGAGTGGCTATTGGAAAAGATAAAAATTCTCATCCCATGACGAAAGCCCAGGTTCAGCTGGGAGAATGAGAACAAAGCAACATTTATAGTGTAACAACACAATTAATTCTATTCCATATGATCCTCTTCTATTCCATATGATCGGTAAAATCTCAAATGCATCGCTTCGGCCTCGTTCATTTGTTTCTTTTCTACAAAAACTATCTTCAAACGTTTGAAAGAGATTGATAGGGTGCATATGGAACAATCTTTTTGTGATACGATTTCTTTATGCGCATTAAATAGGCTTCAGCCTTCAAAGTCATTGAGAAGTGACCGAATTATACTGCCCAAGACAAAATTATGCATTAAAATTCAACTGGTAATTTTCAGATAACATTTGGTAAATTTCCTGCTTTGTCCAATGGTTATTTTCTTTGCCATCAATGCATTGTTTGCAGAGAGAACAAGTGTGCTCGACTATACACAGAATTTTGAAAATATACTTTGAGTTGTGAAGGCTCATTTGCTTTCTAAAATTGGTGTTCATTGGCAATTGTAATTTGAACTCTCCACATTCTAATGATTTCTTCAGCGCCACTGTTTGACGCGATTATGGTTGCAGAATCTCTACAAAAGCGGTTAGAAAAAGTTATTTGGAAAACCTCAAAAACCATTAGAGTGGGAAGAAAGTAACAGATTGCAAAGAGTTTGCTCTGTTCTCTCAACATTCCTTCTGTCTGGATTGCTAAACAAGAAGTTCGCAAGATAAGAACGATAGGTTTAGAAATTTGGCTAATTTGATGACTATGAAAGGATTTCCAGAAAAGCAACTGTTGGATAGAAATGAAGAGTTGCGTAGACCTCTTTACACAAGAGTGCACTACCCAAGTTGGACTGCCTTTATAATTCCTTCCAGGATTGACCAAATTTCCTGTTAAGACAACACTGACAAATATTTGTGAAATAATATAAATAAATGAACAAACTCGTCAAACACTAAAGAAACTTTCTCGTTTAACATTCAAGGAAATGATTTACACTGTCGACAACAGCGATATTTTTGCATAAAAGCAGTGGTGCAGTTTAGATGCCAAACCGCTTAGAGTACAACACCAAACGAAACCTTCAGCTAAATGTACCTGACATTTCAAAGGAGAGGACCTATTGAACAGCAGAGACACACCCTATGATAAAATAGAACTGTCTAATGCGAATTTACGGAAGTAAACAAAAAGGCAAAACTGAAACTGAATTAGATAGTTCGAATTCATCATTGGGTGTGTCTCTTCTGTTCAAGTTAACTCTTCAAAAATTTCAGATTCAAATCGGGAAGTGATTTATAACGGGATCTATAAATAAAAACACATTAAGTCAATCCAAGTCAAAAGATTTTAAGTAGTATTTCATCAATACATGATAAAGAACAAAGGACGCGAACGATATACATGCTAGTTAGCAATTATTTCCTCTTCCCTCCTTTCATTTGCTACTTATTTCCCATTGCATTACTACCCGTACACCACGATATTGGTATCATATTTAACGATTCAAATACCTTTTAGTTTCAACGAGCGAATCTGCAGTTTATAAAAGATGGAGGTTTCAACGAGAGCTTTTAAAGGGAAAGGTTGCTAGTGCATGACTAGGGAAAGTTCAATAACACTTACACACATTGTGTATACATGTTCCTAAAATTCCAAGCAGTGGTTTCCGAGCTTCCAAATACAGGGTGTCCTAAAAAAATGTGAACACGGTTTGATGTTCATAACTCCGTTGCTTTCATGTCTTTCGCCGGGCTTGAGGAACCATTATGTAGAGCGAGGTTCAATTTGAATTTGTAGTGTGGAGCGAATCACTGACCGCTCTTCGTTACTGTAGGATTACGGTAAGAACTTCTTACATGTGGATCCATTGTGAAATATGCCATTTGACAAACTTTATTTCAAAAATTCTGAAAATTCGTGTACTAGGGTTTTCGCTCACGCTGATTCCACTACACAACAATGTTTTTAGCTTTTTTGACGGTGTAATCATATTTCTGACAAATGGTGGAAATTCAGTTATTACGGTTTATCTGGGATAACTTTGGGAAGAAGCGTCACGTAAAATGGAAATTTGATATTGGAAATCAGCGACTTCCTTTACCATAGTATAAGAATTACTGGCTTGTTTGGTTTTGTTCATAAGTAGAATATGGTCTCCAATGGCCTACAATCCTTGCCAAAACTCCCACCGTAATCCTATAGTAATGAAAAGCTATCGATGATTCGCTTTATGCTGTGGATCTAAGTTGAACTTTGCTCTACAGAACGGTGCCTCAAGTTCGGCGAAAGACATGAAAGCAAGAAAGAATGAACGATCAAACAATGTTCAAATTTTTTTGGGACACCCTGTAGAATTCATATCGAATATCTAATCTGTCATGACATATGTAAACAAGGGTGTCTACCATATTTACTCTGTTCACATTTGCTATTATTCGAGGATATAGACTTAATTCAGTTCAGCCAAAAAATGTTGAAGAAAAAACCAAGAATTCTTATACTTGAAGAAGAAAAGTCAAGAGCTAAAGCTTGGAGACTCCACAAGACAGGTTCGCACATTTATCGCTAGGCATCTTCTACCAAGTTTAATATGTGTTTTCAATATATCAAATTGTACTTCGGTAACTCTCGAAACACTATAGTCCCTCGCTTAATGACAAGGGATGCGGAATTGATCAATGCAAGCATTGTGTTACTTTGATGCACCTATTGGACAAAGTTTATGACTCACGAAAAAGTCGACGCAACAAAAAGTAAGAATTTAATCTTGGTATTAATCTTCTCTGAGCATCTCGCCTCAATGGAATGCAGTCGTGGTATTAAATGTGGGAAAAAATGGAAATGTTATTGAGTGCTATGTATTTCGACCAGTCAATAAACTTTCACAAACCAAAAATATGAAGGCTCGCTGCTCAGAATATATAAGATTTTTACTTGGCGCTATGGTTAATTCTAACAATAAGATAAGATCATTTCAAGAGCAGATCATAATTATTTTTGAATTATTAGAACAGCCTGCAGCAAAACATGAATGTCGAGGAGCACAAGACTGATTTGTATAAGTTTGCTTGAGGATCCTAATTTTATATTCAAAGCGAAAATCACAAGGAAAAACGATATTGCAGATTAACAAAGAACCAATCGTATGAAAGCTATTTCCATGACAAAAAACGACATTGTGAAAGGTTTACATACTTCGATACATGCGAACGCTTGCTTAACCAGTCTTGTTGAATACTTGAGCAGTAAGTAAACAGAAGATATCGATGAAGGTACATATAGCAACTAAAAGCTCGAAAGTCACCAAGGAAAAGCAGACTAAGGCCCACTCAAGCAAGAATCGTGCCAGCTTTCACCGCTATTGTCACCTGGACTGTCATTTCTAATCCCGAAGGTCAACATCATGGACGGCAGAATGGTATAGGGATTCCAAAATTACGCCATGATCAATATTCGAAAGACCAGGCGCAAATAACCAATGCGAACGCATAAACGCTCCTCGCTCGAATCGTTTTTTCCTCTTGAGAGGAGAAAGTGAAATCGAAAACCTGATCAGGGAAGGTCGAGTGCGAAGGAGGTTTAAACGAAGACCAGTCAATGCACTTACCGTATTGCTACTTCAAAATAGATGACAAAGTTCCTAATTGGGTGCTGTAACGATTCGTACAATACCGCTCAGATGTGCAAAATTTCCGTGAATGTCGCGGAAATCCGCGGAATTCCCGAAATTCCGCAACATTCACGGAAATTTTGCACATTCTGTGAGCGGTATTATACTGAGCGCTGTTCGATGCCGAACGCGGAATTCGCAGTACCAGCCGGCATCAAGCACTTCCACGCACTTGCAATGCATGACCAAGCCAGACAAGACTGACTGTTTGCCTTGCAGTTCTACGGCAGACTTTTTTGTGCGTCTACTCCATAGGTCAAGTAAACTCGAAAGAGTAGGCTTGCTGCAATTCCATGCACAAAAAAAGCACTGTGCAATGTTGCGGTTATCCGAGAGCAATAACCAAAAGAATGCTTATCAAAGGAACTGAAGAGAAAGGTGTCAGGAAAATTATCGTTGGACTTATGTTGGTGCACAACAGATTGTTAATAGCTTCTCAGTTATTAGTCTGTACCAAAACTACACTTTTGCAACCTTCAGATTCTTGCAAGCTTGCTTGAAATACCTAGCTACGTTAAAGAACATTTCTGACTTTTCCGTCCGCTTTAACTCCACAATCTCTGCCTCGTGAGCTGCTAGAGCGCCATTGCAAAGTTTTCATTTCTTCGAAAAAATTAAAGACAAGCAAGTTCATCAAAATAAAGGTCTATTGAATTTTTAATTTGAAAATTTGAGGGACAGAACCTATTAACATTTGCGAACTGCTCTTTTGCTCTACTCTGTGCTCAGAGGACCATCCCATAGGTAGGAGGGGGGTCGCGACAAAAAAATTTTCGAATGAAGGTGCGTGGCGTTATCTACGCACTCAAAATTTCTTGGGATGCTTCCCAGAATTTGCAGGCCCTCGACCCCGAAATCAGAAAGAGGGGGTGACAGCAGCCACACCCCCAAAAAATTTTTTTGCAAGGTTAGTTTGAATTTTTAGGAATTTTCAAAAATTATTTTGATTATTGACAAGTAGAAACAAGTCGCTTGCACATTTTTATAACTCATCTAATTAACTTACGAAAATTTCGCGATGCATTCTTGGGGGGGGGGGGGAGGGGTAATGGGCGCCCAAGAGAGATCCTTCAGTCGATGGCCTTTTTATGTGAACCCTATACCACTTTGAAAAGTGATTGAGAATGAATGGTTCCCAACCTGTTCTCATTATCTGCCAAACGCTTCTGAACGCCGAATTATGATCGTTCTTGGGGTTGAAAAGAATGCGCAACTTGAAAAGATTCGTCCAAGATTGCTCATCTGATTCAGTATTAATTATCAGACCATTTCCTCAATAAGTAACTTCTGTCTAATACACTCATACTCAACACTGCTCTAGATAAACGCTGAAAAGACTTTAACGTTTGATTCTACGTAGTTTCTGAGTTCATTTTTTGCTTCAGCGTCCAGAGGCGCTTGGCAGTTAATGAAACAGATTTGAAAGCAGCGTTCAGTGATGTTCAAAGCAGTATAGGACTTATTTGGAAACCCACTTTGACTGAACAGACCTCCTTTGCAAAATAAGTCCAAAATTATGCAGGAAGTATGATCATTTAAAGGCACCGTCCACCCAAAATCTCGAATTCAATGTTTTTGTCGCTTTCAGGCCTTCTGTAGGCCCTGATTCCGGATATGGAGTCGAAAATCCGCGAAACCCCCAAAAATCCCTGTTTCGAGAACCCTCTGCAACAAGCGCAGGCGAGATAAAGCACGCAAACTTTGCTACTTCCGGAGCGGATTTCTCGATCCAGAAGCAGTCTTTTGAGGCGAAGCTTGGGGGTTTGCCTAGTGTGGGGGCCCACACTAGTATGCCATCATAATCTCGCTAACCTCCATTTTGGGTGGACGGTGCCTTTAAGCTATCGATCTGAATTTTGTGTATAACACAACTGCGAGGAGTCACACTGCGATCTCGTTTGATTATCTAATTATTGGCAGGCAGCATGCATGGGCGAAATCCACTCAAAAGTACTCTGCTTGAAAGTGAAGCCCCTGGGAGTGTACAAAAGGTCCAGAAATGAACAAGAAAAGCATACTGCACTGGCACTTCTCTGCATTGAACACACTTTCAGGATTGTTTGCAAAAATGAAGAAATGCTATGTTAATAAACGAGTACAATGCATGAAAATTGCTGGGAAATGCGCCATATACGTCGTGTACTAAGCAAAAAATATTCTGGCAAATTTCGGTAACCAAAAAAAGGGAAACGAAAAGATTGTATAGTCAAGAACAGCAAGTGTAGCACAAGATCACCAATAAGGAGAGTCGCGTCACGCAAGAATGCACTTTTTAGTAAATGCGATGACTGAATCTTATTTGATGGCGATCAAAATCGACGTTACACTTTTAGGGAGACTGGACTGATTTGAAAGAACAACCATTATTTCGAACAGAAGGAAATATTCTACAAGATTACAGGGAATATGGATTCTGAACTTTTTGAACAATTCAAACGCAAAACGACGCAAACAGAGTGTTTGCAGTTGTTGTGTAAATAGTAAGCAAGGGCTAAAGAACACGGTGGTGGCGCCAATCAACCGTTGACAACAAAACGTCGAGACGGTGTTGATGGGCTGAGTGTCGAGTAAATTGGGAGCGCATCAACAAGCGGCCCCAACTGAGAAACAGGTTATGCGCCTGTAAAAGTAACAACTGAAATCAATGCAACATCGGCATCGACGACGATTCACCGAGGTCGCCCTGCCGAACGCCGCGCCTTTCTCTTTCGCAGACCATGACGGTCAGCGACCACCTGTACGACGAGAATCCCTCCCCGTCCACCCCACTCCTGGAAATGCGCGAGAAGTCACTCGCGTAGACGGCGAAGGTCAGTGGGATCTCACTAGCCTTTTGAATGGACCGTACACCTATTCTTTGCTTCACAGCACAAAGTACACGATGGTTCGGTGCAGTCAGCTGACAGGCTTTGCATAATGTGGTGTCTGCAAAAAAAACAATCTTTTCTGGTATATCTTATTGCCAAAAAAAAATGTACAGTGCTCTACAGTGCCATGGAAAGTGCAAAGAAACTCCATCTACATTTATGGTGCAACTTGAGCTTGTTGCTACAGTAATTTCCAACGCAAGGAGGAATTTGGATTGGCCGGGGTCCGCCTCGCAACGGTTTGCCGTTTCGCAGCTACAGCTCACATCGTGCTAAGGCCCGTATGCACGTACATCCCCGCGGGGAGGGGAGAGGATCTGAGAGGGGAAGCGTCATATCTCGCTAGTCTACATATCTTTCTCCTTCTTTCCCTATCTTGCTTATGAAGTTTCTCATACACTGATACCTGCGCATAACGGATGCCAGAACACTGCCATACAAGATTAGATATTCACTATTTCTTCTGATCCCCTGGGGATCCCCAGGGGATCCCCTCACATTTTCAAAGTCATTTATCTTCCTGAAAAACCAATGAAAACGCTCCAAAATTGTACTGAAGATATACCGCGATACTGCTGAGCATGTTTTCGACAGAAGAAATGGAATCCGAAGATTTTGATTTTTTCGATAATCCCTGGCTCGCGAGCAGCGGTTCATCGAAGATTTTGATATCTTGAGATTTCACTCATTTCTACCATAAGCATGTTTAGCAGCACTGTAGTATATCCTCAGTGCAATTTTCGAGCATTTTCATTGAGTTTTCAGGAAGATAAATGACTTTGAAAATGTGAGTTGATCCCATGGGGATCCCCAGGGGATCAGACAAAACAGTGAATATCTAAACTTGTATAGCAGTAACCTGCATCCATTATGCGCACGTATCAGTGTATGAGAACCTTCAAAAGCAGGACAGAGAAAGAAGAAGAAAGGTGTATAGACTAGCGAGATATGACGCTTCCCCTCTGAGATCCCCTCCCCTCCCCGCGGGGATGTATCGCCGACTCTAAGGGCCGTATGCACTAACATCCCTGCGGCGAGGGGAGCGGCATCCCCCATTATGAAGGGGTCGCGTGCGGACGCCGCTACGACTTTTACATCATTGGGGACGTCGCTCCCCTCGCCGCAGGGATGTTAGTGCATTCGGGCCTAAAAATCGTGACGACGGTCTGCAGTGCGGCCAGTGCGCGCCGCACGGCACTGCCGCTTCAACGTAAGGCAATCTTGCTTCTCAGCAGTGTAGGCTCCCTGCGGTAGCCATGAAAGTTCCTGCAAGCAAAAAAGATGCAAAAAGAAAAAGAAAAACCACAAGAACTCACCTTCTCCACGTAATTTGGGCGAATCATTAGGCGGCAGTGCCGTGCGGCGCGCACTGGCCGCACTGCAGACCGTCGTCACGATTTTTAGAGTCGACGATACGTGCAAACGGGCCTAAGAATCCATGTCTGCGTTTCTCAATTCTTCTCAGTCTTTGACTGGCAAAATGCCATCGCTGTTCGCTCGCAAAGCCTCCCGCGGTACGGACGAGCTGCTCCGTGTGAAATGTTACCTATTCCGGATTGAAACAGAGTGTACGATGTGGCCCACGTTTCGAGAATCCAAATCAAAAAGATCATTCGAGTTGGGGCGAATAAGCACTTCTTAGCAATTTCTAATGACTGTCGAGGTTAATGAAAGACCAGCACTATCTTTTTACAACTTCTTGAGTTTTCGAAAATATTCCATGTTGAACATATTGTTTGAAACAGAGTCGATAGTGAAAAGAGCAGTGGCGTTTTAGGATTTCCGTTCGGGAGGTGGGTAACAGAATTCTTTTTTGAATAAAGGTGCGCGGTGTTAATTGCGCACTCCAAAATAATTTTTTTGGGAATCCCCAACAAATTTTTGCAGCACAATTCTGAGTAAGGAAAGGGACGTGACCACAGCCAACCAGTGAAAAACATTTTTGCAAGGCTAACTTGAGTTTTCAAAAAATGAAAAATTCAATTATTTCAATAATCTACAAGTAAAAACAAGTCATCACTTGCACATTTTTATAGCGCAATACCGCGAACCACTTCCTTTCCCTCGCCCCTCCCTCGGCCATTGGAGGAATTCAATAGAAGCAATGTTTTTGACGTCTGTCTTTTTCCTGGGTTCACTAATTTAGTGTAGTGACAAGCATCATAGTCGCTTTTTTAGACTTTCAGAAACCAAACCAACTAAACCAATCACTTGCCCGGCGTTATAAACCGAGAAGTGGGTTTTCAACATAGTTTGGGTTTTGACCTCCTCTAGTTACAATGATTTCAATGAACATGACCAGCCAGAAAAAATCGTGTGCTTCCCAGCGTTGAAAATTAGCATACATCGGCTAAAGAAGCTGATAAAGATAACAACAAGTTGTTTCTTTCGTTAAAAATGGTAAGAAGTGAACAATCTACTTATGATTTTTATTGTAATTCATCACCAACTTGCTCGTGATGATAAGATGTCTTGACGACTACTTTTAAATCTCAACTCAAAAAAGTTTTTTTTTGACTTTGATTTTGTTTCGAACAACATTTCCTGATAGAATAGAACATTTATACTAGCGAAAAATATCCGAAACGTTTGTAAGCATTCCCAAAAATATTTTATGATTTTTGGAGCCTGGAACCAACCTGACAAAGCGATGAAAACTTTTGCAATATGCGCAGTAGGAGATTTTAGTTTCACTACTCGGATGTAGGTAATAGTTGTAAGCGAATAAGCAGTAATTTTCATGGAAAGTTCTAGGAGGACAAAACAAATTTTCATCTTTTTAAAAATTAATTACTAGTCTTTATCGACGCTGCAGTACATAGGGTTTTTTAATGTTAATCTGAAAACAGGTTTTCGATTATTCACAGAGAATTTGGTTCAAGAAATGTCTTTAGTGTTGAATCAGAAACTAATCGAATCATGACTACGAACAATGACGCTACGAAGACTAATAGCAATGATAAAATGGCATATCTTGAAGATGTGTGAGCAACCGTAGTCCCCGCACACAAACAGGAATGCGAAGATCTAAAACCATGCATTCTGTGTACATCACGACATTTCATCTGTAATTGAAATTGATATGATTCTGCATGCGTTAAGGGCAGCGTCCGGGTAAAAAGTCGATCTTGAGATTTTGTGCTTACCCAGGCCTATTCGATATGCTAAATCCGAAAATCCACACCAGAAAGCGCGAAAATGGCGAAAAGGGCTCTAACACAGGAGGGCAGGAATCAGAGGTCTTTCCACTGTGATCGCGCTACCAGCTTTCGAAGCTACCTATCTTCTCGATTTCGCTGCCGCCCTGACATCTCCGCCGGCAAAGTGCGAAAGTTTGACTTTCGAAACCGAGAAGATCGCTCCGGGAGCTGGAAGGTGAATCCACAGTGGGAAGGACCCCGCCCACCTGCTAATTCTCCTACGTTAGAGCCCTTTTTCGCCGTTTTCGCGCTCTCCAATATGGATTTTTGGGTTCAGCATAGCGAATAGGGGTAAGCACAAAATCTCAAAACTGATTTTTTGACCGGACACTGCCTTTCGTTGCGATACTCATCCCGAGTGGGACAGACTTCACTGGCGGAGAGGCCTACTACTCCAAAGGTTTGAAAACGCTGAGGATGCAGTGATTGCATAGTAGAATGCTCAGAACAAAACTGGTTCCAACAAATTGCGCAACATCATAAGACGTTTGAAATACTATTTCAAACCCTCCACTTCCGCTAAATGGATCCCGCTCAAGGAACAGTGCTATGAGTGTCTTGACTTGAATTATCTGGGTTAGCTTTTCTGTGCTGACAATGTGACTTGCCGAAGTACTGCAAATATCACGCCATAAGCATGACCTGCTTGATAGAAATACCGCTCTCGCTCCCAGTTCTGTAAATCCACTTTGCCAAGCTATTAATGAGCATTTTACCATCTGTACAGGTGCGGCCCCTGTCTCAATAAAAATATCTTGTATAATACATAGGAACTAGTCCAATAGGTGCCAGATAGACCATACATGAGAATGAATTAGAGCGCTTGCGCGACGTACGGAAAATACGTCAAAAAAGCCTTAAAAATTCATAAACAGCGGTAGTGAGATCAGCATAAGTAAAAACAAATTTTCAGATTCTTTTGGAGAAGTTCCAAACGGACTTCGTAGTGGTTCTAAAGGCTACTGTATGACGAAGGCGCAGAAGCGGTATTAGTTGAGCGGGCGCAAAGGCGACGCGCGCATATTCTCAAGATTGTAAATCCTGCGCCTCATGTGCTCTGCGGCTAATAAAGCCGCGTTTGCGCCCGAAGGTTTTGCGCCTTCGTCTTGCAGCAGCCTATACGTGCTAGAGGTTTCTACCGTAATCTCGCAACAATAAAAGCTAGGGGTGGTCCACTACAGATTTTTGCATGTACAGCACTAGTTTTTCCTGCAGATGTAAGCTGGACCGAGCTCTGCGGAATGGCACCTTAAAGATTGGCAAACGTCATTGTGTGAAGAGAGATACTAGCGATCAAAGAGTGTGTAGTTAGCTTTGAGACACTCTGTATATGCTATAGACTAGCGACCCTATGGGTCGCTAGCAAGTGGGTCAGGGCAGATACAATATAAGGGCTTAGTTGTGACTAAAAATATTTCTGAATAAGTTTTCTGTTCTTTTCCTGAGAACATTTTTGCGAAAAGGATTCTACAAAAGGAAAACTGCTCGAAAAAGCGATAATCTCCACAAATCATACAGCATTTCTCGAAATTCCTGCTACAACCATGCATGATATTATTCTTATCTAGTTTACACGCTCTTTATGCAAATCCCCTCCTCACAGAAACATTCAGATACCCCCCTCCCCACTTTTCTACCCCCTCAAAGAGAATTTGCTCTTTCACTTCTTCTCAACAAGTTCCATAAAAGTTCGTTAAGTAAGTAGCAGAACATCTATCGCTCTGGAAGTAGAAATACACCATAAGAATTAGTGTACTACAAAAAACACTTTTCTCTCAGAATCAATTTCGACAGCAACGAAATCAATCGTCTAAGAACTTTGTTAAAAAATCCTTATTTTTTCGCTGAAGGAATATGAAGCTTTACTACAAAAGGGAGCCACCTAAAGACCGTCAATCATAAGAACTGCACAAACGCACATGAAATTTCTTTCCCTGTCCGATCAAACTGCCCTACGTGCCGCTTGAAGACCGTTTAAAAATTATAAGGACCGCCCCAAACATTCAAAAATCTGTTTTCCTGCCCGATCGGGTTGCCCTACGTGCCGCTTACAGACCGACAGTAACTATTCAAAAATAAAGTTTATTCCCTACGTGCCGCTTGAAGACCGAAAAAATTACAAGAACTGCCCCAAACATCAAAAAAATCTGTTTCCCTGCCCGATCGAGTTGCCCTACGTGCCGCTTATACAAACCAATATTATCTATCTAAAAGACAGTTCATGCCCTACGTGCCGCTTGAAGACCGTTCAAAAATTAGAAGAACTGCCCCAAACATACAAAAATCTGTTTCCTTGCCCGATCGGGTTGCCCTACGTGCCGCTTACAAACCAATATTATCTATCTAAAAGACAGTTCATGCCCTACGTGCCGCTTGAAGACCGAAAAAATTACAAGAACTGCCCCAAACATCAAAAAAATCTGTTTCCCTGCCCGATCGGGTTGCCCTACGTGCCGCTTACAGACCGACAGTAACTATTCAGAAATAAAGTTTATTCCCTACGTGCCGCTTGAAGACCGAAAAAATTACAAGAACTGCCCCAAACATCAAAAAAATCTGTTTCCCTGCCCGATCGGGTTGCCCTACGTGCCGCTTATACAAACCAATATTATCTATCTAAAAGACAGTTCATGCCCTACGTGCCGCTTGAAGACCGTTTAAAAATTAGAAGAACTGCCCCCAACATACAAAAATCTGTTTCCCTGCCCGATCGGGTTGCCCTACGTGCCGCTTACAGACCGATAGTAACTATTTAAAAATAAAGTTTATTCCCTACGTGCCGCTTGATAACCGTTTAATAATTAGAAGAACTGCCCCAAACATACAAAAATCTGTTTCCCTGCCCGATCGGGTTGCCCTACGTGCCGCTTATACAAACCAATATTATCTATCTAAAAGACAGTTCATGCCCTACGTGCCGCTTGAAGACCGTTCAAAAATTAGAAGAACTGCCCCAAACATACAAAAATCTGTTTCCTTGCCCGATCGGGTTGCCCTACGTGCCGCTTACAAACCAATATTATCTATCTAAAAGACAGTTCATGCCCTACGTGCCGCTTGAAGACCGAAAAAAAAGCAGTGTTATCAACGCAGAGTACTAAAATCTGTTTCCCTGCCCGATCGGGTTGCCCTACGTGCCGCTTACAGACCGACAGTAACTATTTCAGAAATAAAGTTTATTCCCTACGTGCCGCTTGAAGACCAAAAAAATTACAAGAACTGCCCCAAACATCAAAAAAATCTGTTTCCCTGCCGATCGGGTTGCCCTACGTGCCGCTTATACAAACCAATATTATCTATCTAAAAGACAGTTCATGCCCTACGTGCCGCTTGAAGACCGTTTAAAAATTAGAAGAACTGCCCCCAACATACAAAAATCTGTTTCCCTGCCCGATCGGGTTGCCCTACGTGCCGCTTACAGACCGATAGTAACTATTTAAAAATAAAGTTTATTCCCTACGTGCCGCTTGATAACCGTTTAATAATTAGAAGAACTGCCCCAAACATACAAAAATCTGTTTCCCTGCCCGATCGGGTTGCCCTACGTGCCGCTTACAAACCAATATTATCTATCTAAAAAGAAGGTTTATTCCCTACGTGCCGCTTGATAACCGTTCAAAAATTACAAGAACTGCCCCAAACATTAAAAAAAATCTGTTTCCTTGCCCGATCGGGTTGCCCTACGTGCCGCTTCCAAACCAATATTATCTATTTAAAAAGAAGGTTTATTCCCTATGTGCCGCTTGAAGACCGTTTGAAAATTATAAGAACTGCCCCAAACATACAAAAATCTGTTTCCCTGCCCGATCGGGTTGCCCTACGTGCCGCTTACAGACCGATAGTAACTATTCAAAAAAAGTTTATTCCCTACGTGCCGCTTGAAGACCGTTTAAAAGTTATAAGACCTGCCCCAAACATACAAAAATCTGTTTCCCTGCCCGATCGGGTTGCCCTACGTGCCGCTTACAGACCGATAGTAACTCAAAAATAAAGTTTATTCCCTACGTGCCGCTTGAAGACCGTTTAAAAGTTATAAGACCTGCCCCAAACATACAAAAATCTGTTTCCCTGCCCGATCGGGTTGCCCTACGTGCCGCTTATACAAACCAATATTATCTATCTAAAAGACAGTTCATGCCCTACGTGCCGCTTGAAGACCGTTTAAAAATTACAAGAACTGCCCCAAACATACAAAAATCTGTTTCCCTGCCCGATCGGGTTGCCCTACGTGCCGCTTACAGACCGATAGTAACTATTTAAAAATAAAGTTTATTCCCTACGTGCCGCTTGATAACCGTTCAAAAATTACAAGAATTGCCCCAAACATTAAAAAAATCTGTTTCCCTGCCCGATCGGGTTGCCCTACGTGCCGCTTACAAACCAATATTATCTATCTAAAAGACAGTTCATGCCCTACGTGCCGCTTGAAGACCGTTTAAAAATTATAAGAACAGCCCCAACATGCAAAAATCTGTTTCTCTGCTCGATCGGGTTTCAACAGACTTTTGTATACCAAAACGGTGACAAGTTTTCCTCTCTTGCACAGCAAACCTGCAGAGAATACAGGGCCTAAATATCACTCATCTCAGATTTCAGTAAAATAAAAACAAATTTCTTCACTCATCTTTCGTTTGTTTTGTTAGTTCTTTCAGACGTTCCGTTACATCTGCTCATTTGTATCTGCTATTTGTACCTACAGGCGGATGTCATATTTGGAGTAAAATCTCTCTCACTGAGTGTTTTCAAGATACTAAACACCTCACACAGAAGAGTCGAATTTGTAATGAACTCAATTTTAGCTCCGATGTTACCGGGAATACGCTTGGCAAATTTCTACCTCAAAATTCCACTCTCCATAGAAAATAAATTTTCGGCGATAACAATCTTATTAGAAGCAAATGTCAAAGAACATAGAAGCACAAGAGAATGATGATCCAACTGCGAAAGCACTTCCGGTCAGATTAGATTCCCCTCTCCTTAGAAACCAAATCATCGGCGATGACAATCTCTTATTAGATATTCTCGAATGAGAAGAATCCAGAACAACAGTTACTGGAAGAAATTCTAGAATGAACGTGGAAATTAGAACAGTTCCTAGGATGGTCAAAACTGCAGACGTGAAAAATAATGACGATATCGATCGAAAACACGCCCGAAGCATGCCGTTATGCATGTGTGTTGTTTCAGTTGCCCATACTTACGAAATTTGGCACCGTTCCAAAAGCTTACGAAAATCTGGCATCGTGCCAACTGACTTACTCACCGCTAATGGCAGCAATCCAATTCCAAAGATCAGTGTATTTCATCATAATTTTTACGTCTGCGGCCTCCTCGTTTGCCATAATCCAACTATCAGAGGACTATTGCGTAATCAACGAATTCGTTATATATTACGTAGTGATATCGAATTCTCAAATATTCGGTGCTCAGCGAATTTTCGCGTGATCAATGCTCATCGAATTTTCGATTATTCGATGCTCATTGATTACTCGAATATTCGATAAACATCGAATAATCAAGTTGATAACCATCGAATATTCAACCATCGAATAATATTCGAACTGAGATTCTCGAATATTCGACTTTCGAACAATATTCGAAAATGAAATCGAATATTCGACTATCGAGTGATATTCGAAATCTTAGATTTTCAATGTTCGAATTTTCGAATAATTCCCGTTCGAGTGATTTATTCGAATGATCGAATAATCATTCGATTTGGTCCGAATCATAGTCGGCAGCTCAAATCTATGGCCACTGCTAGGCTTGATGCATGTACAGTCTTTTTCAACCCGGAGTGGGCGAAGCATTCTAAGTGGGGCAGCACGTCCGCGCCGCCACTGGCTCAGCGAGATAAACCAGAATGAAGGGACGCAGACGGCAATGCGGCGCGAATTGTTGCGAAGCGGACTCCCGCCAGTCCAGTTTTCACCTAAACTGAGTGGAAACTTATCGTCGCCTCCATAGCTCGTGCTACCCTTAATCTGCGTCTCAGATCTACCACGTGTGGCTAACATGCTGGCAACGTGGCACAACATGTTTGCAACATGCCACAACATGTTGGCAGAACATTTTGACTACACATGTTGCTGCAT
This sequence comes from Cylicocyclus nassatus, assembly GCA_958299035.1. NCBI lineage: Eukaryota > Metazoa > Nematoda > Chromadorea > Rhabditida > Strongylidae > Cylicocyclus > Cylicocyclus nassatus. The sequence goes on along the minus strand of CATQJL010000316.1, from coordinate 52,155,236 downwards.
GTTGCCAACGTGTTTCTGCCAACGTTGCCAACGTGTTGGCACTTCGCGAAGCCACAAGGGTAGCACGAGCTGTGGAGGGGACGATACTATAAGGGATCGTTCAGACCGCACACAAAGGCGCACGAAGGCGCACAAAGGCTCCGTATGTTCGACTTCATTATCGATCGAATTGAAAAGCAAGCCTTCGTGCGCCTTTGTGCGCCTTCGTGCGCGGTCTGAACGATCCCTAACGGGTATATATTTAGAGCCGCGGCTCAGTAGCAAAGAGCAATTGGGCGACCGGTCCGCTGCAGCAGTCGTGTTGTCGGCAACATGTAAGGACATGTTGACAACATGCTTGGCTGTTGGACTCAACGCCAACATGTTGTTGCATGTTCAGCATGTTACCAAACTTGTCGCATGTCAGAGACGCAAAGGAGGTTAGAAGAATGTGGAGGGGCTATAATAGGCGTACGATATTTTGCTCGCGTGTGCAGTTGCACCGCTGATCAAGATTTGCCGCTTGCGACAAATTTCATAAATACGTTTGCATTTGTAAAGCGTATTGAGGAATGGCAGGATGGCAATGGAAAATGTTCTTCGATATAGTCTGCCCAAACTCTTGGACTAGCTTCAAGGTATTTTGTAAACTGCTTGCTTTCTTCTTACCGCAACTATGCTTGACATTTACTTTTCATGGGGTTTTTATATTTGCGAATATTTCAGTTATTGCGGAGCGAAAAAATGAAAAATCTTATGATTGCTATGGAATTCGTCCCTATTTGCGACGTAAAACTGGCTATAATTCGTGCAGGTGATTGGAGGAAAGTACGTCGTGAGCATAAGGTTGGAGCACGCAATTCTGCTATAGCAGATTGATCAGTCGCATTGAATTGTGTAAGGATTTAGATGCCGATGCCTCAGATCGACTCACACTATTGGGCAATGTAGAGTTTTTCCAAAAAAGGATACCTGCCATGGAAGGTTATGTGCCACCAGTGAATTGGGAAGAGGTTAATTTTTGCATTTTCGACCTACTTTGACTTCAATTCTTTTATTGCTCTTTTGATTCCTTCGTTCGAGCAACGCTCTCATCTTTCTGCATATTGTTCCTGTGCTAGGTCCTCTCTCTCGCAAATAGTCGTTTGCGTATCAGATTTAGTCATTTCTGAGAAAGTCTGCAGTGGTTACTGAAACTAAACATGATGTTGCGTTGCGCCTTCTGACGAAGTAGTTATCATCAAAAAGTCGAGGAGATTCATATGGTGAATGGTGAACGAAGCGCTTCTAAATGAAAACATCTCGGGTGCTAGTAATTTGGTTGAAACCATTTTCCCAACTAGGTTTTCATAACACGAGCTAACAGCAGCTTTACATCGAAACCACGCGGTAACAATCAAAATCCACGACGTAGACAATTAGCAAAGCTTTCATTAAAGGAGATCGAAGCTCTCCTCATTCTCATGCTCGACCGCCTTCATTGCACTATCGAATTTGCAGTTCGGTCTCTAGCCCTTGCATTCCTTAATCTTATCTAAAGAGTAATGAAGTGAGCTTTCTTATATTAACTTTGAGAATGATTCCCCTACCCCTACTTACTTGAGAAACCATCATATCATGGTTTTAAATGAAAAAATGGTCAGGGATGATCATGGTCATCTTAAACAATTAGCAATTTAGCTGTTTAACGTCTGCATCTCACGAAATGCTATTTTCATTACTCTAAATGGCAACAAACAATGAATTTAACTTAGTGGATACTTCTCACTTTGGTTCAGAATGAAACAATCATGGAACAGTCATTGTATTTTGTTGCTTACTTGCTCGTTTCATGATTTTGTGAGACCGAATGAACTGGGAGATCGGCAGAAGATGAGCATGGTTACTACTAGTACCCATGATTCAACAACAATACATTTCATGTTGGTTCGACCAAATTACTAGCACTCTTTAAATTTCATCAGAAAACCATGGCGGTTTCGAAAGTCATAGTATTTAGTACACAAAGAATTGGTAATGGCACAGCAATGGCTTAACTTTTTGTAGGAAGTAGAATGCTGTGTAAAGAAAGAATTATATTGAGTAAACTTTGTCTTTTTCGGCCTTTGAGCAGCGTGCAATAAATACCGTGCATCCCCCAGAATTGTTCCCATATGAACCATCAACGTGGCTGCCTTTCGATCGTTTTAACAAGGTAACTCCAACAAATTTAAAGGCACCGTCCACCCAGATTCTCGACTTCCATGTTTTTGTCGTTCCAGGGCCTTCCCATATTCCTGATTCCGAATATGAAGTCGAGAATGCGCAAAAACCCCGACAATTTCCGTTCCGGAGAACCCACAGGTCGGCTTTCCGGAACGGTGATTGAAAAGGCGCGCACAAATGGGCGGGCATGGATGGGGGAGGGCGGCCATGGATGGGGGTCCTCGTGCATCTTCGCTATTCCAAAGCGATTTTCTCGCTTCCGAAGCGGCAATTTGCGCCGCGACTTGGGTAATGGATTGATAGGGGGCCCTACTATTATAAGCTGCCAAAAGCTCAACACCCTCAACTTAGGGTGGACGGTGCCTTTAAGGCGCTTATTCGAAGTTGACATGTTCAAATGATCGAAAGACAGCCACTTTGATGGTTGATATGGGAACAATTCCGGGGATGCACCGTACTCATCACTCATTTTGGCCCAGGAGTGTACGCTACGAGTACGCTTTGCGCACATTGTCTAAACAAGCCTGAACTTGTTTTCTTCTTCCAGGTATTAATTCCGAGATCCATTGTCATATAATGCAAGTATTAAGTTGTTAAAACACGGTCAAGCTTGTGCAAACAATGTGTGCAAAGTCCGCCCCCCCCCCCCCTTCCGAACAGAAATCCTGGGACTGCCACTTATCTATATGTTTCAGACGTATGCTTCCGCAATGGCTAATGGTAGCATAGTCCCGGCATTGTTTCTGTGCTCAGTGAAGCACCGAGCCCCAGATTATCTCTTGAGTTCCATTGAGGTTATTGGACGACGGTTATGGGAACGAAGGTTACCTGTTCACAAAGGCGCACACATGTCTGCTTGTGCGCGTGAAGCTGGAATTAGCTTTCCTACTTCGGAAGAAATCATATCACGACTATCCCATGTGGAATCCAAGCAGCTTTTGAGTCGAAACTCCGAAGATGCTCTTGCAACGGGAGTAAGTTTCTTGGACTGGTTTGGTTTATCTCTAAATTATCGACGAAGTTCTCGATATTTCTTGTTCATTGCAATAAAACCCGAATAGTTTACAATCAAAAGTTTGTTTTTCAGGCAACAACTTTTGCCCCTTTATTCGTTGGCTTCTCTGGATCTGATCGCATCGTGTTGGACAATTTTAAAGATTTTAGTGAACACTGCTGTAGTCAGCGTATGCAGCTTGAGACGGAGCGGTGAACTATCAGTCCTACCCTTTGCGTTGAACTATTTCGCCTGCATCGTACCTTTCATTTTGAATGCTAATAGTGACCCTTTCTTGTCAACTCACTGCAATTGTCTTATCTCCGAGTTTTTAATAAACGTTGAATTGTGATTTACAAATCTAGAAGCACAGTAATCAACAGACAAGGATGGTATAAACGCTCAATTCAAAACCGTTCAGTCCTTCAGGGAAGCTACAGCTCGAGACATTCCGCCGTTAGTTCTGCGTCATTCTCCGCATGGAACAGCAAACTGCAACACTGGTAAAGCTTGGCAGTCTATTAATGCAGAGGTTGCGAGCGTTTGGTTGGAAGCCGGAAGCTGGTCGGGAGGCTGACGCGCTCCAATCACGACTTTTCAGGATCCCGCAACGATTCCTTGCGCACGGTGGGGAGTTGACCGCCTATCATTTTTTCAGAAAGCTGCTCGCTTTATTCTGTTACTTGCTCTAAATATTGTAGATGATTTGCTTATCCGAGTAACAAGAGGAGGTCACATGTTCTGTCTGCTTTAGCGGAGCTTTCCCTTGCGTTTTTTTTGATTCGTCATTGGTTTATTGCTTGTGAGTGAATTCTTGTAATTTAGAAAAATGTCCTGGTTCCGTCCTCCTCCGCCGGGAACGCAGCTCAGACCATGGGTGCCAGACCTTATCTTTGTGCCCATTTCTCGAGCATTCGAACGACTTGGTGTTTTCTTTTACAACAGGTAGTTCACTCAATGCGGCCATAGACGTTTCTTTATGCGTTGATATTTCAATTTCGATGCGAGGTCCTTATTAAAGCTCCCAGAGTTGCTTGTATGTATGAGGTATCCGTGTCACGACGATATAGAGTCAGGAGGTGACCAGGGAAATGTATCCGTATCTTTCTGATCTCTTGCGTTGACCTAGATCCATGGGCAGATATATCAGACAAAGCAGTGACTAGTGCTTGGACAGGAGCGTTCATACGCAGTTTAACTTCCAGCTTCCATTTGTTATTACAGTTTCTAGCTTTCTGCTTATTATGTTTCAGGTCAAATTTTTGCTCAAAATTCATGTAGCTCTTTTCAGTGCTAGTTTTTCACATAGGTTGCTTCAAAAGTTCTACCCGTTTCTTTCAAATCTCACTAGACTAGTTTGGAGGGAGGGGGAAGGGAGGCATGTTCATAAACATGGCTCACATCATTTGAAAGCTCTTATTATCTCCAGTTTTCATGCACGTATTCGTTTCATATTCATTCATGTTGCACCGTACCTTAAAAGGAACAACAACGGATATGGAATTATGGAATGGTTGCTGGTATCATACATGCTCATCGTGACGTAGTTTAGAGGTTTAAATTTTAACATTAGCTACATAGCGTAGCTGTAGTTCCTATGAGTAGCATGATAATCATTAGGACAATGTGATTATGGAAGTTTCGCCCTATACAGTGGCAGGACCTAGGAAATTCAGTTTCAAAAAAAAAAACACGGAAGAACGTCGACTTTCTGCGGCAAAAAATCCAATAGTTCCATTTTTTGCATCTTTGAAGAGGACGAATCAGAGTGGGTTTTTCGGGTCTTTTTGCAGCATTTCTTCATGAAGATTTTAGTGAAATTCGAGTTTATTTACTTGCTCAGACACCATTGGCCACACGATAAGTTGAGTTCCTGTATCCTATATTCAGACTGGTTATATTCCTCAAAGTAGGGGTGCTCAAAGGAAAAGTTCGGCGATATCTGACTGTATAATTTATCTCTGCCGTTGCAAGGAGCTTGAAGTTTGTAGAGTAGTGCTAAAGATTTGTAGATTGGAACACAACTCATTATGTTCGCAGTTATCATTTCTTGAAGGTCATGATAATTTGAGTATCAGTTTTGAAAAGTATAACTTTTTGAACAATCCCATACTTCTAGAATCTCATTGTAACTCACTCTTTAACTTTGTTATGTATTAGGTTTAGTTTCGGATACAGTGTTATTCCTCAACTGCTAACTGTCATCGCTTTTTCCGTCTAACTGCCACTGCGTTTTTCGTCTGCTAAAAAATTCTTATTTCAGAGCTGAAGACCACAGAAAAATGACATTTACATTAGAAAAGTGGGAGCATGTAATTACTTTGAGTTGAAATTTATTGAGCAAAAGAGCTTCCCATGGACTTTGGGCGCAACATCCCATTTTTCGTCATCGCACTGAGTGATTCATTCACGCGAAAGTTTCGCATCTACTTCAACGACTTTTTAGTAATTGGCTAAGCTAGTGTACTAGCTTTTACTCTTGCAGCCTGCTTGAGAGCTGCAGTTTTCGCGGGAAATTGTGGGAGTGAAGTTTGCTTTACTTTCAACGTCAGTCACTTTAGAATCCTCAACAAAACTGAAGTTGGTCTATTCGACAAGAGATGGAACAAGAACGTCCATGGTCCTTATTGTCACTGGAGGTATTACGGGAAATGTGAGTTTTTCATTGCAAACTAATTGTGTTATGTACTTATACTAGCTGGCTTACCCGGCTCCGCCGTATCCGGACCAAACTTGGCACACATACACTTCGGGCCCTGGCGGGTGTCACAGTCCACTTTTCGTTATCGATCGATGTCGATTTTACCGATTTTTATCGATTTTTTTGCAGAGTTCACCTACAGGGCTAGGAGTTGGCACAGGAGGGGAAGTGAGCATGGGGATTCCGAAAACAATATTGGTTTTCAGGATTATCGATTACTTTTATTGATTTTATCGATTTTTTGTAAATTTTGACATGCGAGGCTGGGATTTTGCACAGGGGATAATCGAGCATGCTGATTACGAACACAATATTAGTTTTCAGGATCGTCCATTACTTTTATCGATTTTATCGATTTTTTTGTAAAGTTTGACCTGCGGGGCTGGGAGTTCGCACAGGGGGGTAATCGAGCATGCAGATTACGAATACAATATTAGTTTTCAAGATCGTCCATTACTTTTATCGATTTTATCGATTTTTTGAAAATTTGAGCTAGGGGGCTGAAATTTGGCACAGGGGTGTAATCGAGCATGCTGATCACCCCCCTTGGGGATGATCAGCATGCTCGATTACCCCCCCCCCCTGTGCCAACTCACAACCCCCCAGCTCAAACTTTGCAAAAAATCGATAAAATCGATAAAAGTAATCGATAATCCTGAAAACCAATATTGTATTCGGAATCCCCATGCTCGATTACCCCTATGTGCCAACTCCCAGCACCGTAGGTGAACTCAGCAAAAGATCGATAAAAATCGATAAAATCGATATCGATCGATACGAAAAGTAGCCTATGACACCCGCCGGAGCCCGAAGTGTATGTGTGCCAAGTTTGGTCCCGATCGGTTCAGAAATGGAATTTTCTATTCGGAACATACGTACACACAGACATACAGACAGACAGACAAACAGACATTCAGCTTTATATATAAGATACTATTTTTCATCTATACTGTATAGCTCAAGCCATCTAAGCTATTTAACAAGGTCTACAATTGCTTGCTTATTCAGTATTCTTGGCGGTTTGACTGAATTTCTGTTGAAAATCAGAAGTCATCATTTAAAGAACGAAATGTTCCAGATTTCTTCACAGCCATTATATATTTTGAATTAGCTTACAGTACTAGCCTGCTTATGGTTGATTCTTTTTCGTTCAATGTTATCAAAATGTCGTATTGTACTGTAAGGAAAAGATGTTTCAACTAGCATCTTTTTGTGCAGATAATTTTCCGGTTTTGTAGAGTTGCTGTTACACCTGGGGGCTTGAAAATTTTTTCGAGTGTGAGGTACACATGAGAAGAAACAATCGAGACCCAGATGATATTTTCCGGATTTTTCTATGCAAGATATAAAATGTTAGGAATATCCATTTATATGAAGATTATCGAAAGATCGAATCGATGACCATCGAGTATGCAACCGAATAATATCTGGTCGGAACTTAAATATTCGGTTTTTATCATTGACGAATAAGTTTAGAATAATTTTTTAATGATCCGCAATCGACCGAATTCGAATAGACTAATATTGATCAATTTGGGTCTAACATTTTCTTATAAATGGTCATGTCATACGCATTTTACAGTGGATACGAAACTCATGGATGTGAAACTTGCTGATCTCCCCGCCTGGTTAGCACGGCGTGAGAAGACACCCTCCGCTATGTACAATGAATTCATGAGAAATATCTGGAGGGTGCACAACAAATGGTATTCAGGACCCGTTTATGCTAACACCGTAAGTTGTTATTTTCGTACTCGAATGTTTCGGGTGCGCCATGGCCAACTCCTTTCTTTGAGGTCAAAACGATTTTCCGCTTCATCTTCGCCTACTCGTTCTTGAATTGGCTTGTGAAGTCCCACCGTTACCTTCATGTGCAGAAGACTATGTATCATTGGTAGATGATGTAGCAATTTTAGCGCAGAATTGTCAGGTTGATCGATAAACATAATGATCTTGCTCCGTTGTTTTATATGTGTAGTGTAAAGCAACACCTTTGCGCAATGCTTTGATCGCATAATCGCTTTTTGCTACTAACCTCTCAACCTTGTGCTTGAAGCAGGCAATGACACGGCGGGGCGCCTTGATAGTTTTTGAAGGGCTTGACCGAAGTGGAAAATCAACTCAGGCCAGGCGACTAGTTGATACAATTAACACATCGGGAAGAAGCGCTATACTACTTCCCTTTCCTGGTATGTTTTCCTGAATAATTAAGGTGTTGGTGGTAGACTTTGTCGAACTTTAACCAAGATATTTGATTTTGTGTGTTCCAAACGAACTTGCAGACCGAAAAGAGCCATTTGGCCAAGTCATCGACCGATATTTGCGGAAGGAGATTGATCTCTGCGAACACGCTCTTCATCTAGCTTTTTCGGCAAATAGATGGGAAAAGGTTTCAGCTGTCCGCAGTCATTATTTTGTTCAAATAAAAGTAATTTGAAGGCCGCTTTGATAGAGGAGAAAATTGCTGCTGGTGTTGATGTGATTTGTGACCGGTACTGTTTCAGCGGAGTCGCCTACTCCATAGCTAAAGGTGAGCTAAGAATTCCAGTATTGCACTAGTCTTTCTTTAAATCGCACTTTTTTGTTCATCGCAGCGGAGTGGTATGTAATTCCATTTTGATAGACAGCAGTGTGGTGCCGTCTAGTTTTGTGCAGGTCTACGCAATGGTAAAAGTAGCGCTTTGGGGCATCGCACATGAAATCACATTTATAGCATGAAATTCACTATCTGATCGTAAACTTTCTACTTAGTTTGATGAGATGATTCGTTTATCCTTAGATGTCTATCTGACTGGATTCGCTATCTGTATGCTGCGTGAATGCAGAGTTGGACGAAAGTATGGATTGAAGTGTTAATTTTTTAGATACAAAATACTGGCTAAAACCGAGTTTTTGTTCATCTAGGCTATGATGTGGGACGCAGTAAACTGGGTCCTGTTTTTTGCTTGTTGCAGAGCTGTAGGGGTCGAGAGAGCTACTGCATCATTGCAAACTCACTCTATTTTGGCTGCTGAAGTGCTTGCCTTCTGTCAGGTCGATAAGGAAGTTTTCTAAGTATACAGTGGGGGGGGGGGGTCCCACTACTGTTAGGCATCAAAATCTCATCGACCCTATTTTGGGTGAACGGTGCCTTTGATATCTGCTCTTAAAGCTTTCCTGATTGTAGGAACCTGCTAAATCCGATATCTGAGATGAAAGCCCTATTTCGAATATGAAATTTCATTTATTCTATTTTGGAAGCAATATTGTTTCTAGAGATTTAACACGTTTCGGACCGGTGCTGCACATGGTGCAGCACGCTGCTTTGAAGGACCTTTTTGACGTTTGCAGGAGTTTTCTTTCAGTCTATGGTTATCAATCCAAAGGCCTAAGCTTAATTCCCAAATGACTCTGTAGAGTTGTGCAGCTGAGTTTAGGAGATATGTGCGCAAATAGAACAGCAGTTGCAACGAAGCGCGGTAACGCGACCGACGCGTGCGACGTCGCAACTTTTCTTTGCTTCGATATCAAAGAGAAAACCGTATTTTCAATACTGATGTGTACCGTTTACAACGTGGACACTTTTGGATACTATTAGAAACTGAGTTCTTATTCCTATCTTTCAGGAAAGCATAAAAGTCCCTCTTAAGCAACAAAATTTAAACACTTTGAATTCACGCAGAACTTTGGGTATGGAACTTATCTGACAAGCTGATTAAGGTATAGCACACAGTCTACGAAATAAGGTCCCTTTGTTGGCGGCCGAACGTTCACTTTTTTCGCCGCGCGCGATTTCGCGGTCCGAAACGTGTTAAAAGAAGATAGTGGTATCTAAAATCGGCTATGGTTACCGTGGGATGTCGCAAAAGTTCGAAAGGCAGGGAAGAAGTCGACGTGAAAAACTGTATTACCAGCGATCTACGTAGTGAGCTTCCATCAACAATGCTTTTCTTGTTTGGGGTCTGAGCACCGACTTCATCTCACTTGGCATCCGCTAGGTGTCAATCTGTGCTGAGCGCGAGTTTCCTGAATGGCGCCTTGCTTCAGCTCAAGCATTGTTCCCTTTTGTGGACAACTGCACGGGGCTAAGATGTGTCGCTCATTGGTGAGGCTTTCTCATAATCGATGCGAGATGATGTGCCTTGTGGAGATGGCTGCAGTAGGTGTACGACAAGAGAGAGTGGAGGGGACGATTAGTCGCTCGGCTTGATGGAGGGAAGATTGCGGAAGGAAGGAAGCGATTGGGCGAGCGCGCTCTCATTGTCAAACTCTGTGCGTGCTTGCCACACGGATGCATTGTCCACCGGCACCTACGCGAATGTCCTCGGCAGCATCGCGAAAGATGATGTGGGCATAGTTGAAGAAGAAGTCTTTACACTATATTACATGGCTGGCCGATATTACTGTAGGTACTGCCTTGCATTTCAGTAGATCCACAAAATATATTATCTTCGATGAAATAGTCTAGATACATCCGTTTTGCATCAAAAGGATACCTTGAAACTATGACGAAGTAGCTATAGCTGACTGCACCGAATCGCCCGGAATGAGCACCCGCGCGCGTGTCTCTTGCGGGCTAACATTCGCATTCGCGCGCAGAGTCATCATAGCGCCCGTACTTGGCAGCCGCGTTGCAGGCACGCTCGCGTGCGTTCAGCCTATAACAACCCGGGCGACTTCGTGCAGGCGATTTTACTAACATGCGCTACCTAGACAATGTTCTGCTGCTTTCTTGATTCCATGAGGCTGTCCTAAAAGTAAACCTCTTTTCTGTCAGTCAAGTGATTTGTTTCCGCAGCAGACTTGGGCTACTGTTCGATAGAGCAAGTCAAGCTCTGCAGACAAGCTTTAGATCCACCGATGTCGTAACTCAGGTAAAGTCTGAGGCCAAAAACTAAAATTTTCAAGTATTATTAGGATCTTCCTCCAGAAAATTTCTACGGACTTCCAACTTGGTCGTCAATAGACACATAGAAATATCCGTAAATACATTTGTGGATTTTTTCCCTGCTAACAATCAGAAGACAAAAGCACGGAAATGCAGAAATGTCATTGTATTGAGAGAAGCTGGGGTGGAGGTTGCCCTAATTTCCTTTTTTTTCGATTTCTGTGCCCGTGAAAATTTAGCAAATGCTTTCTTGAATACTATTATGCATGGTGACCACTTTGACTCGTAGGACTTTTTATGCAAAAATCCATTTCTCAAATGTTAAAATTTTCGATTTTCGGTCCAAACTTAACATGAAATTGCGACTTAGTGATTACTGAGCTTGACCAAAATTTGTATAATAACCTGGGCTCGACAAGAGGTGGAAAATGCAAGAAACGAAGTCTCCCTTAACTTCCGCGAATTTTTACAAAAGATTATAAAAATATCCCTTTGACCCTAAACCCTAAACTAAAAAGCCCTTAGAAAACGGGTAGGGGAACGAAAGCCGCCAGGTCCAGCCGCCTCCGCGGACTGCTGGTCCTGAACGACATGCAACAACGCTGCGAAAGGACCAGCTGGCCGCGAAAGGCGGCTGGACGTGGCGGCTTTCGTTCCCCCACCCTTAGAAAACGAAACGTCGATTCAAAAAAAACTTCGCAATTTTTGTGTCTTTTCGGCCTCAAAAACAATACCCCTTTTGCTTATTGCCTTGAAGGACGAAGTCAGTAAATTTCCATTCACATGTCAAGGTCAAACTCAGCAAGTACTGAGTATCAACACATCTTTTTGTACACTGGTTACATCATCGGTTTAGAATCTGTGCATATATTAGCACTACGACGTTCCTTCCCGGCAGTTTCTGTCTAATACACCAAAGAAGCGAACTAAAGAGCCTTTTTGTGTAAATTTGCGTCTTACTGTCTATGTGTTCATGAGCTAGGCTTCTATGACCATAATTGGGACGCAGCCAGCTTGCCTTTCATGCAGTGCATTACCGCATGACGGCGGGTTCCATAACCCATAAGGTGAATTTATGATATGGTCACTTCGGCGGTGTTGCCTTTGAGCCGAATAATTTGTGCGTGGATAGCCGCTGAGCAGCGGAGCCGCGCGCTGCAGAGCAGCAGCTCCGGCGAGAGAACTCTAGAGCCACAATGTATAGTGCACATCAAAGTGGCCGGCGCGACGCTGGTAATTGAGTGTAAACAGACCTGTTGCGTAAGGAAATTGGCGTCCAGCTGGTGGCAAGAGGTGCTGAAGCGTGGTACATCAATTGGATCTTGCCGCCGCCTCGGCGACTGCCTCGAAGCGCCTCCGGCATACGGTAGTGGAAAGGCTGCACTGCCACCAATAACACTCGCACATCCGGTTCGTGTTGGAATCTTGCTTTTCGACGGAAGAGGGCGATGAAAGTTCTTTGGCAGTTGATCTTGTTAGCTGCTGGGACGGGAAAAACTGCGCCGAGAAAGGACTGGAACACATTGTGTTTAGAGATCTCACGTGCGAAGCCTTACTAGTTTGCATCAAACACTTTCTGCAACAATCTGGTGTTAGGTGCATTCCCGCAAAAAACTCAAGCTGTGTACATTTAACCAAAGGCGATTACGAATGATACTAGACACCAAAAACCCTTCCCAGACTATTCAGGAATGGATTCGCACTGGGTGCGTCAAGCTGACATTGGCCTTCCGAAGCCTGATGTGGTGCTCTTTTTCGAAGTCTCGCCCGAGGTGGTCAAACAACGAGGCGGATATGGGCAAGAGCGTCTTGAGAGCGACCAGTTGCAAAGAAAAGTTCACTTGGCCATGAAAGAATTGCAAAAAAGCTACTGGCAGGTGAGATTGGACAATTTACTTCATTAGATGTACGTATCTGGTATTTTCAGACTGTGAATGCTGATGGTGATATGGAATCGGTACAGGCTATAGTAAACGATATCTACTCGAAGATCTCAAGGGATCAGCCTCTTGGAGTAATTGACTCCATCTAATATGATTTCTTCGTATCTCGTGAAAGCTAAACCCCTTGTTTGTATATAGGTCATTTGATTGTTAATTTGTTTGCTAATCAACTAACAAAAGGTCTCCTCAATCTCTATGTCCCCTGCTGCCTACCTCTTCGCTTTCTTGCCCACATATAGCCTTGGCTGCGAGCGATGCTTAACCCCAATGCCATCGCTTCCGTTCGTTCAAGGAGCATTGTCTTGGTCCGGAACCAATTAACGACAACAGGTGCCCCTCCCCAATTCGCAGGCCCTCAATCAGTTGGTTGTGCAGGTAGATTCGAATTGATGAATCTTGCCATATGTTGTGTATGTGCTGTAGTGGCTTCTGCTTACAAGGTCACTGCAGGCTAATCGTCGAAAGGTAAAAAGCGGACATGATAATTTGTTGACATAATGGGTTCCATTGTGGAATTTGTACTGCTGTTATATTAATTACGGTGTTGGAATTGAAATGCATAAAGAGTTTTCTTGGTGGTTAGCAGTGTGAATCCCAGATACGCTTCATCAGTAAATTTGATTATGCTTGGAAGTATGAAGTACGACCCAAAAAGGTTCAAATTTTTCGTTGTGATATTTACGCATACGACCCTATACCGCTGCAAAACTGATTCCACATCTTCGACTAACCTACACAAAACAGTGAAAATTGGGATAGGAAATTCCATATCAAATTTTAATTGATGTCATTGAGGTGTTCTCCAGTCTTTTTTCTCCGAGTCTTTTCTTCATAGTTGAGATGGGAACAGTGCAAAACTTTCTAAAATTTGTTTTCGGTGCTCATCATATCCGATAAATCATTTATCAACATAGAACGATGTATTACATATATACAAGCATCTGTGTGTTCCTGTCAGCTTCATTTTATATGCATTCACTTTGGCACAGTCTGAAACAATGGATATCAGCTAGGAGTACATCACTCTGTCAAGTTGATTCTAGTCTTTTTTGAACTAATAGGGCGGTCATAATAGTCTGAACCTATCCTACAGAAAAGGGATCACAGAAAAAAATGCCTGAATTTCCAAACAAACCCTTAGCTCAAGATTTTTAATGGTTCGTTAATCTAGAAAACGAAGTTTTTTTTTTCTGAAAATTCTTAAAATTTACCTAGATTTTGAGCATTGTGGCAAGCGGGAGATCGGGGCTGGCGTCGTGCTTTTTCAAATGCCGATCGAGATTAGTCTGTTGTCCGAAACAGCGATCACACCTTGGACAACGAAACGGTCGTTCCTGAAAATATCACAGATTTTAAATTCCTTCTTCGGCTGTGTATTAGTTTCTCACCTTATTGTGAATATTCCTTACATGCCGTTGAAGATTTGAACTTATGGAAAAGGATCGTTCACAGTACTGGCACTGAAATCATTTTCGATATATAAACAAATGTCTGAAGATATGTGTTTCCAAGCCACATCTTCTCGATTACATCTACTTCTCTCAAGTCAATTTAGCGCCAGCTCAAAAGTATTGTATGTCATTGGTCAAGTCCTCTCGCATAATTGGTGCCAGATGATACTCGAATAGGTAAGGACTATGCCGTATCACATACCTTGTATGGTTGCTCTCCCGTATGTGTTCTCAAATGTCGAGTTAGATTCGCTGATCGAGGAAAGACCTGAGAATAATTTATTGCTGGAACGATCAACAGAGACCTTGATTACTATACCTTCTGGCAAAATTTGCAGGTATAGCGATCCTTGGTAGCTTTAGCTACTTGGGGATTCACACTAAAGGTTGATGGAGTTGAATAGGGAAATGGACGTTGCAGCAAGGACAGGAAGGCTGACGAGCTGGAATGATTAGCATTAAAATTAGGAATGGGACGATTTAGTTTATTTTGACAAAATTTAACAAAATTTCTTATTCTGCCATGGTCGCTTGCGTTGTTCATAGTCATAATAACTAATCTGAGATTAAGAGGCTTGAAAGCGCTTTGCACACATTGTCTAAACACGCTAAAACTTGTTTTTTCCTAGTTTCAAGTAATGGATAGTCTTAGGAAAGGTAGACCACAAATGTAGACTTGTTAACCATACGTCCAAGCTTGTATAAACAAAATGTGCAGAGCCTATTTGATTCTTTTAGTCTCAGAATAAATTATAGATTTTCTAGGACTTGGCAAGCTCTGTAGCCAGAATACTTTTGTTATATCTTCATCCATTTGCATGAGAATATAACTGGTTTTATTCCATCTTTTCATAGTTATTACTTGGTTTTGTTTTGTGCGATAGAACTTCCCGTTTTGAGTTCAAAAAGTTTGTACAACCTTCATTTAGCAGATTTAATCCGAGTCACATACGTGAGATTTTAATCATCAACAAACCGAAGGTAAAATTACCTTGAGAGCGTAACTTTAGGTACATTTTAAGTTTTTTTTCCGTTTACTATTGAGGTCAAGCATACCTTGTGTTTTATGGATACGGCGCTCTCAAGGTGAATTTTGCCTTCAAGATTTTTTATGAATAATACGGCCGTTGGAATACCTAGAAATTATTTTATGCCAACCGGGAGAATTGCACTTGGTTTCCTGTATCTGAACACATCTATATTTTAGAGCTGACCGCATTAACCTTTTTGTTCCACTCAAAATTTTGTTGGTCGTACATAATATCCACCTGAACGGATTCATCGACGGTGTTAGGCAGGGTGGCTGCGCAACAGATTCGCTTCGCTTCGCATACGATGCCGGCTCGTTCTCGTCCTCGTTGCCGGAGTCATTGCTTTCGCTCTCGGATTTCCGCTCCTCGCGTTTCGTAGTCAAATCTAGCGGGCAGACTTCTGCTTCAGAGCACGGGCTCGCTTTTCTTTCCAGTGGCGAATGCTCGCTCGCGTGTCCGCTGTAACAATCACTTCAGGTGACGGAAATGAGAAATTATTTCCAGAGTTGTTGAATGGCAAGGTCAGCGTTTTGAGTGGGCGGAAAAAACGAGAATGCTTCTCACCTTGAATGCGGCGAACTTTCCACATCTGATGAATGCTGATTCATCATTTTGAATGCGTCTATTGGGCCATACATGCCCATAGGGAACGAAGGCATCTAAAAACTTGTCTTACGATTCTACGAAGCTTTCGCTATCCTCTCCACGAAAATTACCTGAGAAGCGATATGCAGAAGATGAGGCCAGTAAGTGGGAATGATTTGTGGGGACATGCCGGGCATCGGCAAATGAGGCAGCAAAGGTTTGTAAAGAGCAGAGGCCATCTCACACAATGGTCTATGCTTTACCAAAGCACTATGTGACGGTAAGGACTGATGACACAGAGGGCACTGCCATCCATCCTGCAAATCAAAACCAGCATTAGCAAGATTTGCGAAGGAGATGTAGGTAACTTGAGCCTACCAGGTGTACTCGTCTATGTCGACAGAGGTTGGAGAATTGAGTGTAGGCTTTGTTACAGATATGACAACGGAACGGTTTTGAGCTACAGTGGATGTGGGAGTGCTGCTTGAGTCCGCTGAAATGGAACAGATCATAGCGAATCACGATATTTGTTTAAAAATGCAAAATTTTCTCATAGTAGTGAAAGATGAAAAGCTCAATGGCAGCCTAGCTAAATCCAGAAGTTTCCTGAGGTTTGAGAGAAGCTAGGTCTTCACAGACCTTTACAGAGAAGATTCATGACTTTTACCAACATTGCATTAAATTCATATAGGCTTTAGGTCATCTAATATAATTTATTAGATATCTGATAGCCACAATAAGCAAGGAGGCTAATTATTGGTATAGTACTAGAGTCATGAGGGGTATCACAAATCAGACTGTACTTTTAACTGCTCTGATTAATCTACGTCGGCATTTATGTCATTAAAGAGGTTATGGTAGAAGGTAAAAAGGTATCACTATATTATTAAATTATGCCTCCATACAGAGTCACAAATTCTGCCTAGGACAGTGTTTTTTGCCCAACAGAACCCCATCAAGGACAGAACCAGTTTTGGAGTTCTAAAAGCCTCAGATAAGGTGGAAACTAGAGATTTGCGATGATGCTTGGCGTTGAGCTGAGCAAACAGAGAGACATCGAGCGGAGCATGCATAGCCGTAGCTAATGCATCCTGGCGCACCTGAGGACGCACTCCTCAGCCCCGTATCCCTTTCACCATTACCGTATCCCCATGGCGCTCCTCATCGTCAGCCACCCCTCGTCATCCATCCGGACAGCTGGTACTTAACTGCTAAACAAACTACGATGCGCTCGTCACGCTCTTCGCTCACCTTGCACTCGAGAAACTCTTCGGACACAATGGACACTTATGAGCTTGTCCTTCTGGAGCTAGTTGTCCTGGTTCGAGCTCACCGTGTTCACGCGATTCACTTCTGGTGGTTGCTGGCTCGGAGCTAAGCCTGAAAAAAATTCCAACAATTTGTTCATCTTCTTGAGCGGTTATGGGCTCTGTCCAGGAAGAAAATTTTTTTTACTGAGGTAGGAATGGATAAAAAAGTTGGTGAGTGATCGCAGTGGAAAAGAGATCGTGATAGATAGCTGTGAAGATGATGCAATGTACGAAACTACCTGCCTCCGTCAAAAAAAAATTCTCAGCACACAAAACTTTTGACGTTTTGACAGTGATTATCACTGATCTACAGGGAGAATTTTTTAAAATACAATAGTCTTGAAAAAGTTGTTAATTTCCCATCCTTCCCATGGCTTGCCGGTTCCTTGCAGGAGAGCTTATCAGAGTGCGTTTCGTTGGCAGAAAAATAGCTGCAGTAGGCTAACTAGCTCTTTCTATCTCAGATCTCATTGTCAGAAATTAATAAATCACGAAGCAATGAATTTGCAAAATTAGAAAACAGTTGAACCCCAATTGGAAGGAAATGCTGGAAGATGGGTCTCTCAAAGAAGTACTCTACACTTCCAAAGATATTCAAAAATAATTAGACCTCTTACTGGCACCTTTTGTGCATAATTATGACAGAAGCAGTTCTCGAACTGCATCCATGGGGCGACTCTTGACTCGTTAGTGCTTATCTATGCTACAGCCACAAAGGAGCTCATACTATTCTAGGAAATCTATTAGAGGAGAAAGATTCGGAAACTTATTGTTAGTGTCAGAGAGAAATTCACAGCGACAAAGAAGACCAGAGCGTCAAATTGAGAGAGTCGGTAAATGAATGAGCCGTGGACGATTTCGATGATCTTGAGCGCAATGAGATCATGATCGAGGATCTTCCGAAAGATGTCACGAACGATGAAGATGAGAGGATGCTGATGTGTGCATGTAAGTGTTGTGTATGTGATTTCGCTTTCCTCATGTGTCGTAATTGGGGTTAGTAGAGCAGGTGGAGCGAAGAAAACGCGAGATAGTTGTAGTGTGTATGAAATAACAACTGCTGACGGTCGCGCGCGCTCGGGAGTGCGTCGACGGCCGCTGAACGGGCGGACCGCCGCCGGCGCGGCTGCACCGACCGTCGAGCGACCGCTGCCAGACATGCAGAGTGGAAGCTGAGGGGGAAACAGCGAACGTGAAGTCTTACCGGTCGTCTTTCATCTCGCTATCTTCTTCCTCTTCATCACCATGCTCGGTTTCGCCTTCTGGCTCCACTTCTTCCTCCTCTTCTTCATCATCGCTGACAGGCTCAGTGTAGCGTTGCATGAGGAGCCGTTCGCCAGTTGCAATGTCGCGCGATGTTTGCAAATAAGTCTAAAGTGGTAATTGAGAAAGAAGTTCCATTGAGCGAACACATAACCGAAGTATGATTTTGGCAAGATTGATACCTAGCGATTCACAACTCAAAATTCTAAAAAGAAAGCATGAATCACTGGAGCTCTGTGACTTTCACATTCAACGCAAAGTGTGGGATATTGTCTTCTCTCTTCTTTGATAAGCATTATGGTAGGTGGGGGATGAAATATAGAAATAAGATTCTTAACATTTGACAGTAGCTACTTTTGGTTTTTTTTCACCTTTGAGGTGCAGGTGGAAAGAGAAATTCAAAACAAACATGACAGCATAAAACTCAGATCATCTCTGAAGTAGATTTCAAGCATTTCATATCTTTACTAGACCATTTTCGTAACGACGGGCTATGAGATTTTAGCGCATAGTGTAAATTACGAGACTTTTGATGTCTATAATGAGTGAAGTCCTTCTAAGCTAAACATACCTTGTTGTCGATTTGTCTCAAAGTGATGTTGGCCTGGTTTTTGTCATCGGCTTCTTTGATGAGATTGAGGATAAGCAAAGCATTCGGATCATTTGTAGCTTCCTGCAAACGGGTTGTATACAACTCTCGCCAAATCAATACTCTCAAGGAGCCATAATCTAGAGCAGGTGCTCTGCGTCAAAACGAGAAGTTCCCACCTTATCAATAACTCCAATGAGTTTTCCGGAGCGAATAATAGAAAGTGCACTCAACGAGTTGCCGAAACGTTCGTCGGTTCGCACCTCGACGTTTCTCAGGAATTCTCCGTCGATGCTCATGCTGTGGCTACCGTAACCAAGGTGGCGAGACGAGGTGTCGACGTCGTCGTGCTGCTGATACCTTAAGCGGCGAGGATGCTTGAGGGATGCTCAACTTCCCGCGCCTCCACCCCGCCTCTGGGCCGAGCTGGCCAATCAGCGGCGGCGGAGGGCGGGGCGGCGAGAACGCGAAGACCCGTTCGGATGCGCCTAGCTGACAAATTACGGTAGCATCGCTAGGCAGATGGTAACAATGATGAGCACGGGAAGATTTGCTTGTGAAAGTGTTGCGTTTAGGGGGATAGAGTAGATTCAGTCGAGAATAGGGGGGCTTAGATTGAGGATCATGATTGAGAAAAGGCTCAATGCAACATAAAAATGCAGAATAGCACATATCATAATCTCCACATCATCCTTCTATACGCTATCTCGAGGAAAAATTAGCTTTTGTGCAGAGACTCTTTCAAAGCCAACAACCTCACATATCACTCAAATGGAATGAGCTGCCCCAAAACGAACTTGTCAAAGCTCTAAAATTATCACCATCCCAGAATTTTCGCGCGGCAAAATGTCTCAATATGAGATGGATGTCTAATTGAAAGACCAATATTTGTGTGTAAATAGTCGCTTTTCGAGGATGCGTACCGTAGCGACTCCTAACAATGAATTGTCGGGCCGAGCCGAGGCCCTCTCTCTCTGCACACCTGAGAGTCGCGTTCGAACAGAGCCGCAGCTGTCAATTTTCGAGGCGAATCCAGACAACTATCCCGCAGCAAATAATCCGAGTGAGAATTTGGCTGAACAAAGAACAATGTCCTAGGGGCTCTGGTGAAACACCGCTTGTCCACAAGGCTCAATTGGGGAAGCGCTCAGCCAGGATAAAGCGCTTCTTGTTGACGAGCAAATGAGGTGCGCGGGTCAAGACGCGATTTGCAACAACGAGGATTAGGAGGCCAAATGAGGACAGGTGATAGGTGACAGACAGCTCCTCCCTCCTCGACTCCGCCCCACCGCTCCACCATCATCATCGCATCCCGAGGACCATTCTGCCATAATTTTGTGGCTCGAAGAGGCACTTGACGTTGAGTGAGAGCTATCGTGTTAGCGCGCATGCCATATAGTTGCTTGAGTATGAATTGTAGACATTAGACAATATAATGCACCTGTGTCTAATAATGAAATGATGTTATTGCCAAGTGAAGGGCGTAAACAGCTGAGAATATGCCTCATAATTTCATAGTATTCTGTTACTAGGTAAATTCTAGTGCCTTTACTAGAAAGGCATGTGATTGACTTATTCTTCTAAACAATTGGTCGTAAAAACGGAAGGGGGAAAGTACTGATCGAAGTGACATTTTCTGACACTCTGAAATTTTTATGCCAAATGTTCAAAAATAGACGCTAGCAAAATGTTTCGATCAGTTTCTTTTTCCAACTTTTCCATAAATGTCCATGATAAAAGTAAGAGGAGTTTATTCTCATCGTATCACCTGCCTTTATGATTAACCTTGAATCTAATTTCTGAGTTAGGCAAGGCATAATTTGAAGTTGGATTTAGGAGTGATGACAGTAAAAATCCTACATGGCTAGGACAAATACTGTACCATAGATTTTGAATGCGCGCAGGAAAAATGATTGTTGTTGGGTCAAAAGAACACTATACTAAGATCTTCAATTTAGTACTCTGAGTTGTTATTGTTACAAAAGGATTCCGTAGAGCGAGGCTGTTATGTGAATTGGAAAGCGATGGATGAACGTTCTTCTGATTTTGCACCTGGACAACATGGTATCGTCGATGTCGAGCAATTATCAAGCGAGACGTCAGCGGTTAATCGCATTTTCGACGGAGATTGCTTTGCCCACAATGGAAAGGCGGTAAAGCATAAAAGTTGGGCCGCCAGAAGAAGTACAGCCCTAGGTGCCAAATGGGCAAGACAGCATCGGCAACAATCGCCAAGATGTGCCGAATGCACTCGACGAGAGTCGTGGGCTGGCAAAGACGAGAAGGAGGTTCTCTATTTGTGGCTGTGATTACGGTTGAGAAGTGGGGGATCGCGTTCGGGGGTGAGGTGTTGGGGTGGTGCAGGTTCAACGCAGCAAGTCAAACATTCATGTGACGAAGTGCTCCGAAAGAGAGCAATGGATGGGCCTCCATTCAAGGATGGTAAGGGGGCTGAGTGCAGTGCGCGCCCCCACTGATAGAAGAGCCTATAGGGTTGCTGACAAAATGGAGTGTAGTCATGCGATTCTCAGAAAACACACTCAAAGACAGAATTCTTTTCAGTGCTCCAGAAAAGTGCGAAAGATGTGTGAATAGACTATCGTTTCAGCCAACACTCATCTCCCACTCATCTCATTTGGGGAGTTTTCAAACTCGATGCTTGTTACCGCTATTCTTAGAAATTGTAGCATAACGAGCGAGAACGATAGATTCTTTTTCTAATGCGTTTTCAGGATAATCAAGCGAACATATCTTCTACAGCCGAACTCTGATAGAAGACTAATCGGAAGCACATGCTTATTCTTCTCTTGATGGAAGTTCGAAGTCAACCGAATGCTAATCAAATGCGCGATTTTAAATAGAAAAATGAAACCAATAAATACTTTTCTTCTGGAAGGTTCCTTAAATCACAAAATTTTTATTATAATTTAGGGGTGGGACAAGTGAATGCAAAAGCGCGTATAGAAAATCGTAAACTCTAGAATTATGATCAAGATTGATTCTATAGAATGAGTCAGGTAGCTTGCCCATGGATGGATTTGCCTTCCACTGTTCATTCTATTCTCGATAGGTTCTGCATTACCATACCATCCTTTCACAAAATTTCCCTCATATTTCATACCTGTTCTGGAGTCTAAATAATTATGACAATGACCATACCTATTTATAACGATCCGCTCTACTTCAGCATCAGTTCAAACCGTAGTCATAAAGGCAGAAATTCAACTACACATTCATTCCTCTCCGAAAGTGTAGTGCGATTTTTGCTTCTCCTTCTGCCACTTGACAAAACGTATCTTCTAGTGAAGCAAATGCAATAGTTGGAGATATCTCTAACTATTCAAATCAAGGCAGGTCGGCATCGCTGGTGATCATCGCTAGGACACGGCTACGAATTATGTTGCTCATTAACATCGTGCATCCATACTACGCATGTTACTTCTTTCCAGAGACTGCTCAGGTTTCCCTTAAACTCGTTCGGGACTACACAATGCAAGTCTTGTCTGACTGGTCACCACGACGTGCTCAGCTTGACTCCGCTTCGGCAGATACAGTACCTCGGCTCGTTAGCATCTGCGTGAGCTCAGAGGAGGCTGTTGTGGAGATGGAAGTGTCTTCGGGTGAAGTCGTCGTCGTCGTCGTTGCCATGGTCATCAGCAATTGATGGTGAGTGTGTGTCTCTGTCTGTCCGTCCCGGAGCCCGCTCTCCCGCAGTAACCTATCCAATCAACGGTACTCGAGAATTGATGAGTCAGTGGGCGGGAAGGGAGCGAGCGTTGCCGAGAGACGCAGCGCGTGTTTGTGAGATGCGTGATTGCTCCACGGGCGCACACAGGTAATCTCGCATGTATTGGGTGCTCACATATTTATTTGATGAGATCAAGCTGATGCAATGAGGGCGCTACCGTATTCGCAACGCTCCCGGGGCGAATCCTCTCTCGATATGATGTTATGCATACGCGTCGCTCTCCAATTACGGTACACGCCGAAGTCGCTGAAGAGATTTATCGACGATAAAGCATCGTGCGAAGTGCGCTCGAGTGCACTTGTCAAGGTGATATATGAACAAGCATCTGAGCAACTTGTTGTGGGAAGACTGCCATTTTTGACATACATTCGGAGCTCTGAAGGGATTGTCAAAAGCATGACTTCGCTGGGAAAGTAAGTAATTTTCTCAGAGGAGCACTTAGATAACTATACAGAAGAGATTATTCTGATTGGCAGTCTCTCAGACTCGCCTTTTTTACACCAAAATAAAATAAGTGTCGAATCATGAATCAATAAATTATCTTGTAGAAGAGAGCACATCAACGAGTATCAATGAACAACATCTATCTCGAACTAATGGCAAAACTTTTTACAAGCACATTTCTCATTTTAAGAAGAAATCATTTTCAAGATGCTTGGCCTATACTCATTCCACGTACACTATTTCGAGAGCTCGTTTAGCCCTTTTAAGAGGTCTTGTCTATTGACGATTGCGAGAAACGTTCAAACTAATCTATTACCTAGCCTATAAGTCCACCGCGTTTTTTTTTTCTTAAAGAAAGTCCTACTAGCATAAAGTTCGTTCACAGATGCCCGTTTTATTACAAAAGAAAGCAGATTGCGTTCAAGGGTCCTATTTATAGGCGGCCTTATCTGTGTGGGAGGACTTATCCTACCTTGCAATTTATCTGCGGGGAGGCCTATGTGCTAGATTGGTGTTTATGATCCGAAAAAAGGTATTGGATATTTTTGCCATAACTTTAGAAGAGTGCGCTTATTACTGAAAAGCTATTCCTACTCAAACTGGGTTGATCCACTTAATCGGGAACGATTCCAACTGAAGGTGGCAAATTGGAATGAACCTCATATCATTGAATGCGTCTTGATGAGCCAATTCCAAATCTAACTTCCCCTGCGATGCCGTTCTTAAAGAAATTTATGAGCAGTTGAAGGTGCGAAGTCATTGGGGCTTCTATGCGTAATGTACTTCAAAATCCAACTTGGGAGTGCATGACTAGCATGATAGTGCTGATTTTAAGGAAAGCTCACCTTCACCGAAAACACAAATAAGTGCTTTTGAACAGCTAATTCTGAAGGGGTGGCGCCGATTGTTGACCGAAGGACTTTTGGACGCTCATAACTTTTTCAAACGAACTGCATCGCAGATATGGAAGGTAGATTTGAAATCAGCTCATCATGGAGCAAGTAATGATATGCTGTTCATTCCAGTTCGCCACCTTAGGTTGGGATCGTTCGCTTGTAAGTCATGCGCAGTGCAAAGAGTTTATTGAAGACCTTTGCGACTGGACCTCCGGTTTTGAGTCGCGGTTTATAGAAACCATAAGAAAATCAATCCTAATCTTCGTCAGAATTTCATCCGAAATCTGCTTACACTCAAGTTGCTCTTCATAGTGACGCGCAGCGCAAAAAAATCCTTTTTTTCAAATAAATTTTATACGATTAAGCGTCCAGTGCTTTAGGGCTAGTTCCAGTGATCACTGAATATTTTACTGATAGTCACAAGTACATTAATAGATTCTACGCTTATCTTTTCCGACTCGGTGGTCACTGATAGTAGCAGCGTAGGGGGTGATTGCAGCTTATTCTGCCACAATTCACTAGAGTACGTATATCTCAATTTTTTCCATGGGAGCAATATGTTATTATGAGAATTATTTGTATATTATTACTTGTTCATTTGAATAGCCTCAATGAGGCCAAATCTGTGGTACTAAAAAGTGCCCATTGGTATTATCTATCATTTGTACTACTTCTCACGCAGTTATAATTAGTAAGGTTGTTTGGTACTATCTACTTTGTTTCAGCAAAATATATTCGAGGGATTGGATACTTGCCAATAATTCGTTTCCGTGGCATAGGCACTATGATTGTTCTCATGAAGTAAAGTTCGGTTGCAAGAGAAAAAAAATTGTTCTAACCCGGAGATCAAGGCTCCGGACATACTTCATGCGATTTCAGTCTTTAGCGTTTCGAATGCACAAAAGGGCATTTCCTAAACTTGCGAAAGTTATAGGCATGTATTTGTAGTCGGTGGGCACTGCAATCGAAGGCATCTGGCAAATTGCCAGACCGAGTCGCAAATGAAATAGCCTGAAGTATGCCCTAGGGTATGGTACTATGTGTATGCCCTAGTAGGGCCTATCAGCCTAGCCTGATCTCTACAGTACGGAAAGTGTCATTTGAGGAGGAAACCAGAGGACTAAAACTAGCAAATTTCGAAAGCTGACAAAGAACTTGTTTGAGATTCACTATGATTCCACTTATCACACTTTCTTTCTGTGTGCCAAAAGATACCTAGGCATGAAGATTCCGTGGTGATCATTTTAAAACAGATAATTGTTATTCTGAAGTTTTCACATAAATAATAATAATTGTGCTTCACAGCTTTCGCCAGAAATAAAAGCTTCTTTTACTTTTTGCTTTCATTTTATTTGCAAAGACGCACGAGTCTTGCTCTTATCTTTATTGCCATTGCTGCCAAGGCTTTTTTCGTTTCCTTTCTCACATAACCGGTTAATAATTCCGAAAAACAGTTTTTCTTGCCCAAAGAAAGCACGTTCGCTCCGCCGCCGCTTGTTTTTTACCACCTGAAACACTAGACACTCGTTTACGTACGGTGACGTCACCGCGCTCATCCGCGACCCATCCGACCCGCTCCGCTCCCCATGATTCAATCGCACTCGTTGGCCGCGATATCGATCGCACCCAGCTAACACCTCAAAACTCGACTCCGTTATGTATTGTTTACTAACAAACTGACTCATATCACAAGGCTCCGATGGACACGAACGATTTCGTGCTGCGAAGGATCAAGCCCCAGGCAAGGCCTGCAACTGTACTTCTTGGCGGCCTATTCTCCATGCTCAGCTATGGAGTTGTTTATACTTTCGGTAAGCATTTGTACAGAAATCAGTTCTGCTCGAAACTTCTTATTATTCCTATTCTGCTTACTACTTACTTATTCCTATTAATTCTCATTCCCTTCTTTTTCCATCACCCATCTCCTCCTCTCACTTCCATTGACTCTTGTTATGATTTTCTCAACTTTCTGCTCTTTCCGCAGTTATGCGCTTCAACTTTTGTCGATGCTTCGAGATGTACCTTTGTCATTGCATTGTTTCTATTTCCTTCGTTTCGTAATTAATCCACTTTCCATATAATGCAGAACATCATCTCTTGTCTTTTACGTAGCTTATCCAATCCATTATGGATAAAATTCGAGTTTGCTTTGCTTTGCTTTCTTTTTGCGAAGCAAAACCGGATAAAATGCCATCTTTTTCGGTTTCTATCCCATCCTCCATCATCGCTGCTTAAAAGGAAAAACCAGTTGCTGCTCATCGCTTCATACTATCCAGAAAAAACTGTGCACAACAAAAAAGGCAATGTCTGCAGCTCAAGGACAAACCCTGTGATTTTGATATAAGTACTTCCTTTGACCGGATGCAGCATAATCATGATCTTGTTTAAGGACAGAGCGATAGTGTATAATCATGCTTATTTTTCTCTCGTCTTAGAGTTGACAAACTTTTCTTACTATAGAACTTCTTTTTGTTGCAGACTGAGTAAGAGCTAGATGGGTGTAAAAGATTTTTTTCATGCTATTCAATCGCTAGCGTTGTATACTACTCATCTAACTTTCACATCAAGGTTTACATTGGGAAAGTCGGCGGCGCCGCGTTATGGAGCAAAGGTACACCGCATTTGCCTGTGGTGTATCCTGAGGACCCTCTGCGCTGCGTCGCTCCTAATTGCAGTCGCAGGGGAGCTAGCGCTACCAAACGGATTAAACCATTTTCTTCATTTTCCATAGATAAAAAGATCAAAATGTGAATGATAAACGCATTTCAAAGGCGAATCAATATAGAATATGACGAAGAAGTGTCTGCAAAGCAAGCCAAGAGAAAGTAAAAGATGAGTAAGTTGATTCTCTGGCGGAAAATTTCTATCCTTTTTCTCTACCAATTCTCGTGTTCCACTTCTCTTAAAAACTTTTAAAGTCCGGCAATGGATCATCCCAGATTCAGCTTTGATTCGTTCCTGGAATTCATCTATTTTTGAATTTTTTGAATTGCAGTCTTTTTTGTTTTCTTTATTACATTTATAAAGTTTGAATATATCGGTCGTAGTGATAGGGAATGGCTCAATCCGCTGGCAGGAGCAGCACTCTCCTGCGCAATCAAAGACAACGCAGCGCAAATGGCCCTCAGGATATGCCGCAGGGAAATGCGGCGCAGCTTTGCTCCATAACGCTTGCCCCCCGGGAAAGTCATGATGTTCCCAGCAAAAAAAAACTGCATACACTTCAGTGAGCGATCGTTTATCTTTAAAAAAAAACTCTTACAGCACATAATCAAACAATCATTTTTTTTGCTCTGTTTGCGGCCGTCGTCATTTCATTATGAGAGCTTCTATGACAGAAGGGTCCAGTCGTTTTGTAGAAGCTTCAATCCAGGTCTTATAGGCACTTTTAGTAAGAAATGGAAGCCTTCGAGCGATAGTGCTTATCAAATCAGCTTTCACCGCCCTTTTCATTCCGAAGAACGGTTGGACCTGAAACTCAAATGAATGATCGATCGGTTTTTAACAAAATGGAAAAGTGCTTTGCAACTAAAGCCGTTGTTTCTTTCGGCAAGAAGTGTGACATTGATCTGATTAGTGAGGAAGTTCTCTGCCTTGCCCAAGTAGTCTCTGCATTACTCTCTACGTAGCATGATTTCTTTTAATTAGACATTCAGATAATGGAAAAATTGAGAGGATGACACGCCTATTTTTGGGCTATCTATGCGTATAAAAACACCATACAAGCACCAAATTCTACTTTATCTTTGATCTATCTTTGATCCTTGTGCATCAATGCGATTTTTTTTCTAAAACAAGTTCGGAATATAGAACATATCCCTGCGAACTTCTACTAGTAAGTAGGCATCAGTTCTGGATGATTATTGAGATTAGGGCTCGGCACAACTGGCTTGTAAGCAAGACGGATATCATTTTTGGGACAAAAAGCAAAGGGGGTATCGTTTTGAAGCCGAAAGAACAGAAAAATTGTGGTTTTTTTAGTCGATGTTTCGTTTTTTCAATTTTTTTAACGTTTAGGGTTCAGGGTAAACGGGACCTTCGTGAAAATTCGCGGAAGTCAAGGGAGACTTCGTTTTCTGCATTTTCCAAAACCACCTCATGCCGAGCCCTCATTCAGATTCCTTTGGGCAGTTTGCGCCAAAATGTTCTCATTCCCAATTTACAAGAAATTGACTCGAAGAATACCTGTGTCATTCTGTTCACCAGCTTGGATTCATTTGCCACTTTTCTTTCCCATTTCTCTCTTTCCTCTTCAGCAAATTCAGTAAAAGAATTATTGAGCCAACTGACTTGAAGAACAGTGATAATACCAAAATTAGAATTCTTGAGATCTCAAAATCACCCATAATCTCATCATTTATTTTAACACCTCCACATCACCATCTTTCGTTTCCAGGTAATCTCCTACCGTACCTGGCGTCGTACCTGCGATGGAAAGTGGATCCGACGATGCGATTTGGGCGTCTGATGTGGCTACAGACGCTGATGAGTGAGTGCTGTCTGTTTGAGTACGCGGCGGCGGTGGTGCCGGGCTGGCGCGCGCGGATCCACGTTACTCAGCCGCGGCGCCTAATCGAGTCCTTTTCATGATCCCGTTGACATTGTCCGCTATCAATGGCCAGCGTACGGCAGACGCACCCTTCCTACCTCTACAAATAACGTACACGGAGTTGTTGTTCGGAGAGGGAGTGAGGAAGAAGTTGGAGGAAGGGATGGGGATAGCAAGAAACAACTCTTACTTATCGGTCCTTGTACTTTTTGATTAGCCTCTAACTTGGGTGATTAGTGAGGGCCCCATAAGTCGCAAAAAACGTACAGCATCCAAAGTCAATCCACAAACGCGTGCAGTTAGGGAGTGGGGAGGAGACTGGGGAATATAGGTAAAGAGTAGAAACAGGGCTCGGCACAGCTGGCACCGGGTCAAGTTAGATTCGTTTTTGGGGCTGAGCGCAGTGGAATATCGTTGTAGCTGAAAAGAACAAAAATCAATTTTAGTCGACGTTTCATTTTTTAGGATTTTTTACGTTTAGGATTTGGGGGTCAAAGGGGGCATCGTACAAAATGTTTAAGATCAAAGGGGACTTTGTTTTGAAATTTCCCTGGTGCAAGCTCGCGCCGAGCCCTGAGTAGAAACTTCAAGTTTAGCAGAAATGTTTGAGTTCGATATGGATCTGGAAATTTATGGTTGTGAGATAGTTGCCGCTGGCTGAGGCTGGTCAAAAACTTTGTTTGGCCTGACGGTTCAAGAGTAGTACTGCTCTGTTCCGATCAGATTTTCTTATATGTCAAGTCAGTGACCCCTACTACTTTTTATAACAACGTTTTGAAAATATTTCAAATAATTTTTAGTCTTTTAAAAATTCAAATCAGTCTTTCGAAAAAAAAATTCGGGGGGCAACCACGCACGCCTCTATCCTCTAGACCGTGACTATAGACCCGTAAAAATTCGGGAAGCATCCCAACCAATTTTTCGGAGTGCGCTTCATTCAAAAAAAAACTTCTTGCGCCGCGCTCATCCCCTGCAAGGGATGCTCTCTCCCACATTTGAAATAATTTATTGCCTATTATAGTATTTAAACCAACTTTAAATTTTTAACAGTTTTCCCTTGATAGGATGAACCTAGAACCTAATAGTAAAGCCATATGGAACTCTAAGATCTTGCACGAAATAGCTTGTAAATTATTATGGCGCTTTCTCAACTGTTTTAGCTGGATCTATCGGACCGTACCACTAATGCTGATGTTTTCTTACTATGAAGGGTTAGCTTGAAAAGAGTTGCTGCAGGTAGCTGTAACTATCTAATTGTTGCATATTTTCATTTATATGCATTTAGTTCATGTGGAGTTCAGAGACAAATGAAATATTAGGTTGTTACATAAGTCTTGTTACACTTAACTTCTAACGGTGATATTTCATGCACCTGATTTTCTTTACAGGACTCCAGGATACCATTCGATAGAGCAAAGCAAGCTCTACAAGATAGTATGCAAAATTTCGCACCAACTTCGACCCACCGTAATTTTGCATCCAGAATCTGAGTCGTAGTGAAGGCTCAAAAATTACGAAAAATTCATATCTTTGTTCAAAAAAATCCTCCGCATCTCCAACTTGCTCATAAAAATTGCCCACTATATCAGGCACTCATATGTACCGTTGCTGTATTTTTTTTCTATCTAGAAATCGAGAAAAGGAAATTTTTTTAGTTTCTACAAAAATGGAGCTATGCTGTTTCTACTCATGTAGCTGTATACTACAAGCCCTTAGAAGTATAACCGTAAATTTTCAGCTTTCCAGAAGCCCTAGTTTTCGAAAATTACCAAATTTGGTTTCTCTCACTCGGATGTTCAATGCTAAATTAGGTAATTTTCGAAAGCTAGGGCTTCTGGAAAGCTGAAATTTTACAGTTATACTTCTAAGGGCTCGTAGTATACAGCTACATGAGTAGAAACAGCATAGCTCCATTTTTGTGAAAACTAAAAAAATTTCCTTTTCTCGATTTCTAGATAGGGAAAAAATACAGCAACGGTACATATGAGTGCCTGATATAGTGGGCAATTTTTATGAGCAAGTTGGAGATGCGGAGGATTTTTTTGAACAAAGATATGAATTTTTCGCAATTTTTTGAGCCTTCGGTGCGACTCATATTCCGGACGCAAACTTACGGTGGGTCAAAGTTGGTGCGAAATTTTGCATACTATCTTGTAGAGCTTGCTTTGCTCTATCGAATGGTACCCTGGAGCCCTATCAAAATTATGAAATTTACGACTTATCGTCGTAAGAAATTAAAGTGTAACAAGACTTATGTAACAACCTAATAGAACGAAATATATCGAAATTTAAAATTCGCGCCATTATTCCGATTTTTTTTTGTTCCTGAGAAACCGAATGCAGAGACAAAAGACCTATATATTCAAGAACTCCAGCGCTCAAGCGGAAGCAGTTTTTGGGTCTCTATCTATGTTCATGTTGTTATCCACTGTTTTTCAGGTAGCATTCCGTTTGCGATGTTGATGGGCGGTGTTCTGGAACGGAAGATTGGCGGTCGAAAAACGGCCATCATCGGCTCAATTATCTACACGTGAGTACTGCTCGTTCAAGCTGCGGTATTCTGCGGACATCGAAGACGTCGCCAAGCGCGTCGTCTCGTAATTAGCCAGCTGTATGTATGTGGTAACAACCTAATCTGACGTCTGCTGGGAATTACCTGAGCTGCGCACTGATTGTCGTGTACTAAACGGCATTTGTCAACTCAGCCAAGCGTGCAACGATCGGGCGAGGGAGGGGGTGTTGTCGGTGTGCGTCGCTTTGCTCGTAGTTACTGTTTGTGTTGGATATGGTGCCATCAATGGTGCCTTATTCAGCGCTCTGTTTGGGCATCAATCAGGGGTACTGGCTGCTCTGTTTGCTACCTGACAGTCGCTACCGCCCAAATCCTGGCGCGCACCACAAAAACTGTCAACTTGACTCATACACGCCCACGCAGCCAGTGTTTAGATGGGTGTGTTTGACATCGAGCATCGCGCCCATCCCCAGGGGGCCGATATGGCCCCTCTTACTGGCCGTTGAACAACCAGGGGGTGGATTACGGTGACCAGATTCACAGCACTGCTTTTACGGACCCTTTCATTACGGCCACACTCGCGATCCAGCAATAAAGCGCACATTTGGCGCACTCGCAGGTGGCCACGCATATCACTGACTCGCCAAGTGCTCGCGGCTGCTTCCATAAAGGTGAGTGGGGTGGGAGGGCTTGAGTCATTCAGTTAACATCGATAGGGAACACTCAGTCAACACAGATTCATCACATTTGGTAGAGCGAGTACTTTTTGTGAGCGTTGGCAGGTTTAGCTAAGTCTTCGAGGAATAACCGGTCCAGCTTTTTGAGACTGAAGGAAGTGATGTCGGAAGTGGTTGAGTAAAGAGAGATGGTAGTGACTGGAATTTATAAGTGATGTCTTTGCAGTGTGAAGGGGTTGCATGTTCAAAGTAAACAAAATCGTGATTTGTTTATGACAAACGAAAATATCGACAGGGATGATAAAAATTTTTGTGTTAGGAATACGGAGCAAAGAGGTTGGTGATAGATTTGAGTCTGCTGGAGTCATCTTCTGGAAAGTCTGAAATTTTTGTCATTTAATGAAAGTTTTTTTGGATAATATTAGGTTGTCCCGAAAGTTTTGTCCGTTTATTTCATCGCTCACTAAAACTACAAACTACAGAACACTAATCCATGGACGATCTAGGAATCATTCGATTTAGATTTTCATCCTCTTTTTTACAGCTAGATTTGCTCTCTGATATACCCTGTCTTTGCAATGTTATCACCATGGCATTTTGAGCAGTTCAGCAGTGATGCCAAATCTTTCTTGAATTTTGAAAATTTTTTCCTGGCGTTTACAAAGAGCGCTGATAACCGCTATGTAGAACAAACCTTTGGTTACATTTCACTCATTTTAGATTACATGGCCCACGTTTACTAATTCCGTTATAATTATTTATTTATTAAAAACCCGCGGCTTTTTGATTACGTTTACCACCTAAAAGTACCGATAATTCCAAAAAGCTGCTTTTTCAAAACAAATCATACTTGGTTATGTTGCATGACTAATGTTTAATGAAAATCATGTTTCAATTCGCAGTAACTTCAAAAGCTTCCGTGTATTTGCTGCAGTTGTGTATTTCATGACTTTGCCAAAAATCGAGACGTCTGAAGAAATAATTTTTTGAAGCTGAAAATATTAGGTTGTTACATAAGTTTTGTTACACTTTCTTCGCCTTCCTCTAAAAAACTCTAGAAAATTCGGCAAGACCTCATATCCGGCATGTATGGGGAAGGGATAAAGGGCTATCTGCTGGCACCACTTATGCCCTCACCACATGACTTACAGTGAATATAAAGGCGACACTATAGGGGCACCCCACCTTCATTATTTTCTTTGTTTCCTAAAAATACTCTTATCCTTCTTTTCCATATTTTTAGATTTTTTATGGACTTTGGGGAGCATTGGTAGTAATACTGATGCAGTTTGGAAGTTCAAACTTTTCATCAACCAAAAATGGAAATTGGCCAAAAATAATTTGAAAAAATTTCAAAAAAATCCAAAATTTGATTTTTCACGTGTGGCATGTATATATCAAAAATCTGCAGCATTACACATAGTTTGGAGGCAAGGAAAAATTATTTGAGAAAGTTATGAGCATTTTTTCAGTCGAGTGTAACAAAACTTATGTAACAACCTAATAGCAGATTAGGAGAATCTAAAAATACCGCCCTGTAGTCCGAGGATTACTCTGTTTGATCCACACTTGAACCTTTACGAAACTTTGGAATGAAAAAGTGAAAATTTCAAAAATTAGCCCAACTTGGAGCAGATAGAATTGACGGGTGGAGAATTTTGGCAATTATCAAGAAGGCATTCAAGACTGTGGTTCGAAAATGTACCCACATGAAAGAGAAGGAAAAGCTGTATCGAATGCGTTTTGAAGCTCCTTCAGTTGTTTATTGTGCGTGGTTCTATAGTGGTTTGAAAAAACGGACAAAACTTTCGGGACAACCTAATATAACTGAGTGCATGGTTTAGTAGTTATATCCGACCCTCGCCCTTACCCGTCACCCCGAGGAAAGTTTGAATCGAAAGCATTCAATTCTACAAACGCTTCACTAATCATAAATTCAGTGCTTCATTCCTCTCTAAATATCACCTCTGAAAATTTTTGGAGAATTCGAAAAATTCCGTAGATTACTGGAGTGCAAGCTAGTGGCGGACCGAGGGGACGGTTTGAAGGTTACTCACTGAATTCTAAAATTGCGCAGGTGACTCATTTTGCTTTCAAATAATAAGGATCTTTCTAAAAAGCTTTGAATATTCAATTAGCCTCAAAAATTTTTTAGGGGCATAGCAGCCACTACGTTCCTTTTTCCAAAATCTTGGAGAAATAGACCAACTAAATCTTTGGAAAATACCCTAAAAATTTTAAGGTGTGTCTAATGCCTCTTCATTAAAATTTTTTTGTCACTTATCTCCTCGAAAAATTTTTTCGGGCGGTCACTGCAGACGTAGATCATGCGTGAGTTTTCTGCGCTTACAGGAGAGAATCTCATTTTACACCGTTCTTCTACTTATTATTACAATTTTGGGAGAAAAGTGAAGAAATTATGAGCAGTGATGATGTTAAAATCAAATTATCGAAATCTAACGTTTCGATGAACAGAAGGAATGGGATAACACACAAGTCCTGATTTTTCAGCTCAAGTATAGGTCTCACCTACTTCTCCATACAACATTCATTCGTCGCCCTTCTTCTCTCAATGGGTATCTTCGCCAGTGCTGGACAGAGCATCGCTTACAATGCTATACTGACCACAGCTCAGCGTGTAAGTGAAGTGGTCCATTCATTTGGAAGGGGCATACTGCCTTCAAAAATTCACTCGATCATTTACGCTTACTATTTTAGTGGTTTCCAGACGAAGTCGGGTTGGCAGGTGGAATGATTGTGGCAGGATACGGTTCTGGAGCATTTGTTCTTGCACCGTTACAAACCGCTTTTATCAATCCGCTGGACTATAGAGCCAACAAGGATGGTTTCTTTACACAAGTGGATCTTTTGGAAAGGGTAAGTAAGCTAAGCGCTCCAGTCAACTCTTGAGCACGCATCCGTTTCCTTGGAAAAGAAAAGAAGTAAAGAGAAATTGGTAGGAATGTAGTCTATTGTTGATCATTCTATTATATAGATATGGAAAAGTTAAAGCACTCTTATTAAGACTGGAGAGAAAATTGGAAATGAAAGAAGAGAGGGAAATGAAGTGGGAAGAGGGAAAAGCGAAAGAAAGAGAGAACATAAGGGGAACATTTACATGTACTGATAGAATACATTCCCTCTTTACTCATATCACCCATCAATGACTTGAAGCAGCAATTTCTTAACTCTTTATCAAAATTTCTCCTACTGCAAAGTTTGAGTCACCCCCCCCCATCAAGGCATCAAAGTCTGTATTTTCAGGTCCCGCAAGTATTCATTGTAATGGCTGTTGTTTTTGCACTTCTGCAAATCGTTGGCTTACCTCTCATAGGACAACCGATTGAGGTAACCTTGCCGGTCATTTGCTAGCAAATTCGTCACGCCACAGTTTTAGGAACTTGATGTTGAAACTGAGCCGCTTGTAATGGAGAATAGAGGCAGATCAGTCGCCACCCATTTGAAATCACCCACATTTATTATGCTCTTCGTCTCCTTGACCTTCAATGCACTCTGGGTTCAGCTGGTCAGCGGACTTTACAAGGTGAGTGACAAAGTACTATTTAAAGGAAAGACTATGCAAAAAGTTTTTTCTACTGAGCTCTTTCTCAGGCTTACGGTCAGCAGTTCATCAACAGCGATGCCTTCCTCTCACTTGTTGGGTCACTAGCTGCTATCTCTAACGCTCTTAGTCGGGTCATTTGGGGAGTAGTCGCCGACAGAGTGAGTATAAACGCGTACTTGACTGTTAATCGCAAAGATTAGTCTTGCAAAAACCATTTTTACAGACGTCTTTTCAACTGACGATGTCGATTG
Organism: Cylicocyclus nassatus; assembly: GCA_958299035.1. NCBI lineage: Eukaryota > Metazoa > Nematoda > Chromadorea > Rhabditida > Strongylidae > Cylicocyclus > Cylicocyclus nassatus. Next base: position 52,119,676 of record CATQJL010000316.1, on the reverse strand, counting down.
TCTGTACGCTTGGGGCAATGCTGGTTTGGTTATTGCCAGCAGTACAACTGCTAGGCAATGACTTAGTGTTTCTAGCTGTGGTAAGTGCTAATCATGTACTTATTCGAATTATAGTGACTGAAAGTAGAAAATTTTCGGATTAAATATAGCATGCAAATCTTCCAAAAATCTTGGTTTCACCTATTCTATGCAAAAGTGTCCCGAAAAACCTTGAAGAATCCCTTACCAAATTCCACAAGAAAATCTTGGTGTTTGGCCGTCAAAAAAAATTGAATCAATGAATAGCCAAGTCATACTATTTCCACTAACAAAATGACTTATTCGTAAGGGATCTGCTATTTGAAATTAATTCCACATAACATCAAATATTGCAAGAATGAATCAAGCCCTTTCAAATAAAGATTGTTTTATGTCAACTGCGGCCTTTTCATAACGAAACTAAACAGGTTAGATCCTGCATATAATTTTTTTTCGTCTGGTCCTAAAGCACACAAATTTTTGTAGCGCAAAGGTATGCTTATGCACGAAAATGTTGGAAAAGCACTCAAGGTCATTTCTTTGGATCCATGAAAGTTGCTAGTGCTAAATCTTTGAAAAATTGGGACTTGCGACAAATTAATCTGCTTCTTTGGTGAAGCTAAATTTGAGATATCATAATTTCATTGGGTAGGCGGAGGGATGTAGATATGACCTTGCATTTGTGAAATAGGGGTCTCTTTTGTCAGCTGTGAAGTATGACTAGTATTTTTCTGAATGAAAGACGAAATCCAGGCGACGACACTTAATCATGCCCTTATTGCAGTAAAGGAAATTGTAGTATGAAACTACCTTTTGCCATAATTCTCTCTATCGATAAACTCTTTTTGACAACACATTTATTTCTTGCATATTATAGTATGTAGTTTTTATTCTTAACTCGAATTCTATCATTTTTACGCTATGAGCTTGTTTCAAGATATGCGGAGCCTTTACTTGCATCGGCGGGACATATTCTCTCTTTCCTTACATCACCCATAAATGCTTCGGAAGTAGCAATTTTGGCGTACTGTACGGATGCCTTCAGTGTGCTTTGGTGAGTACATAAATCTTTCTTTTGGATTCAGATTTTCGCACACCAAGCTTTTCAGACAGTAGCCGGGGTGGCGTCAGCACTGCTCTCTCAGTTCGTTCTTCCAATGATAGGATTCAATAGGTTCTTTCTAATCATGGGTGGATTCATGGCCTTTTCACTCTTACTAACAACTCTTGTACATTGCACTGTTCCTGAGGAACTTCGAGTACGGCCGTCGTATGAACCGGTTGACGAGGAATAATTCGTTCTTATTGTTGCCTTAGATTGTTAATCTTCAGTCACTATACTGGTATGTACTGTTCACTTTGCTGTGAGTTCACTGATGATACATGTATCAATGTTGTTATGTTGCTAGCAACTTGGCAATTCCAGTAGCTTCAAGGCATTTGCAGTAGTGGTTGTTATGACTTCTTCCAGTGTTAGGCCTTTCACCTGGAATATGTACAGGAGATGAAGGTAGCTTTTTCTGAAAGCGTGATGAAAAACTATGAAAATGACTTGGGTTGCGTCCAGAGTTGCCCGTACCAGTGGTGCCATCGCCGTTCTAACGTCAAGCCGAAAGATTCATGCGCGACGTGGGCTCCATCAGGGTACTGGCACTGCGCTGGCACAGGGGCAAGTCTGCACGCTGCACGCTGCCCGACATCCATTACCTCAGCAATAAAGTTGGCTGAAAGTCTGGCATTAGCCGGCTCGTTCCTTTCTCCTCTTACTGGACCCAGAACTGGTGAATCGGTCTCTAGCAATAACTTCTCCATGGGTATCGCATCAATCAAGAAACGTTTCTGTAATTTATTCAAATATCATTGCGGTGGTTGAGGATATATTTACTGGTTGATGCATAAGTTCCGCAACAACTTCATAGCTTTCTTTTGCATGATGTACACTATGATATGATTCAACAGTGTGCTCAAAATATGCGCTTGGTCGAGGACGAAATAAAATCTTAGCCTTTTACAAAAATTAGTGAAACTCGAGATTACAAGATTTGAAACAGATGTGTAGCCTGCACATCCTGAATAAAGCACATGAAGCCGAAATTGTAAACTAGTTTGCTAGAAGCTGTTACTGATATCAGCGAAGAAGGAGCTGTAAGTTAAAGAAGAACTGAGATACGGCGCCCTTGAGAAGTCGAAGGAGTCGGGTCAACGCTGCCAAAAATCCATCAGGGCCAAAAGTTGGAACTGCCAGATTTTGCTGAGAATCTGCATATTGGAATAAGTTGACCTGCTCAACGCAGGTATCATATGGACTTCGTTGCCAACCTATACCAATATGAATGGTCTCAGTTTTTTCATGAAAATTTCCGTAAATTTTGTTGGAAAACTTGTGCATCAACCTAACACTAATCATGGTTACTCCAAAACCTACGTGATCACCAGTAGTGAATGATGGAGGAATAGAGAAATAGAATCCAGCTTTCAGTCCACGCAACGCCTCCTCTAGAGATCCGTTAAAAGCATGTAAAGCAACACGATCAGCGCTATTCTCAATGAGGAAATCAACAGTGTCTCCGGTGGCAGCGCGAGAGTGCACAGTTCTGAACTCATGCCGCTCATTCGTACAATATGCTTTAGTTTACAATGGAGAAACCCACAGAGGCAGGCAAAACTGCTTGGCCCATCCGATTTGCTTTGCGAGGACTTCTTTCTGTACTACTATGTTCTCGGGCGTTATTTTGTAGTACTGTGTGTAATCCAAGCCGATCTGAAAGAAAGTTGTATTGAGAGGATATATAACGGTGGCCCGCTTACCTCTCCTATACACTTGATGACGTGACGGTGTTCGTCTAAAAATGCTTCCATGCCCTCTATGTCGCTAGTCTTCACAGATTTGTTCTTCTTCTGAGAGGAAAGCGAAAAAACTAAAGTTTTTTCTTTTTTTTTGTCAAATCAATGTGTTTCATATTGATGAGAGAGAGGGAGAGGGAGGAGGCGAGTGATTTAGAACGTACAATGATTTTGCAAAAAATTAGATTGGAGGCATTGTCCTGATGCTGGTCATTTTTTTTGCTTTCATCTTATGCTTTGTGATATTTGTTGAAGAGGAATGCATGCGTTTGAAAGCAGCGTTTGTAGCATAATTCTAGAGAAAAATCTCGGAGATTGGATTTTCGTAGTCAATAAGACTGTTCATTCCTTTGGTCCAAAATTCCGTACAGACTTTATTCTCGAGCTGTTATATATCACTCACAAGGGATGAATACTTTGTCGAAGTGGCGTTTCCATATAAAATGTATGTATCATATAGAGCATGGAATGCTGACTTCAAACCTGCTTTCGTTATCTGCAAACGCTTCTGAGGGGAACTCCGGAAATTTTTGGATGCAAAAGTTTGAAAGCGTCGACACAATTAAACCGACCAAAACTTTAATCCCTGAGCTCAAATGGAGCCATGATTATTACCAGGGCGTTTTGTGGAGTAAAGATCTTGAAGCTAATGAAACGCTTGAAACTCATGTCAGTCATTACTGCTTTCAAGCGCCAAAATGACGTCATCACCTACTTTTATCTCAGCCAAGTCACTGAATTTCTACCTCAAAACTTCCAGAACTCCTCTCTCTGAAGGGCTTTGCAGATACCGACAGATTTGGAATCTATGTTCCATGCTCTGTAAAATAGTGTACATCTCATATGAACACGCCACTTTGAACAAGTATCCTCCCCTCGTCAGTGGGTAGTGAGATACGTAATTTCTGCGTAGACAGAATCTCTCTTTGATATGAGTACCTCCACGACTATCACTTATTATGTCTGGAGAAAAACACCGGAAACCTCAAGCAAAAAAAATTGAATTTACGATTCTACAATACCGCTCTCAGAATGTGCAAAATTTCCATGAATTCCGCGAAATTCCGAGAATTCCGCGAACTTCCGCGAAATTCCGGGAATTCCGCGACATTCCGGGAATTCCGCGAAATTCCGGAAATTTCGCGAAATTCATGTGAATCACGCAAATTACGCAGGGCCATAACTTCTTTCCGAATGAGTATATTCAAAATCCGAAAACAGCATTGTATTCAGCTCGTCAAGGCGAATCTTTTGGTATACAGGTTGTCTCCAATATCCTCTTTTCAATAATCTTGAATCGGCATGCGGACGCCTTTTCGCGTGGGTGTAACGCAACAAGCATCACATATAGGAGATTACGGCGGGCACCCTTCGATAGTACTCTTTCAGTAGATTATTCTGCGCTAAACAGCAGCCGAAGACTCTCTTTTAAAAGAGATAGAAGAGCTGATAAACTCTGGAATAATCAAGCTGTTCCAAGTTCTACTAGCCGTAACTTCCTTCAGAATGAATATCTTCGAAATCCGAAAACAGTATTGTGTTCAGCTCGTTAAGGCGAATCTTCCGGTATACAGCATGTCCTTGAAATTCGATTTCCAATTTTTTCAAAATTTTCTGCGCGCATATATTCGTAAGGTCGCAACGCAGCGCACATCAAGCATAAAAGACTCCAATAAGCACTATTGGATTGTGCTGCTCCCGCAGATTACCGAGCGCTAAAAACGAACTGGAGAACCTTTTTCGAAAAAGATAGAAGAGCTGGTGAATTCTGGAAAAATCGTGTTGTGTCAAATTTTGCCCACTGTAACCCTAAAATGGGAAGCTCTCCTGCTAAGCAGTTGTGCTTTTCGTAATCAGCAGATCAGATAACCTCTTTGAGCGAAGTTTCCTTATAATCCAAGATCATCGACATTTTGACCAAAACCCATCGGCGAGCTTCAGGGCGTAGAACGAGAAAAAATCAAATCACCCGAATTTCTTTGAAAACTTGCTCATAGAGGTTATCTGACCTGCTGATTACGAAAAGCACAACTGCTTAGCAGGAGAGCTTCCCATTTTAGGGTTACAGTGGGCAAAATTTGACACAACACGATTTTTCCAGAATTCACCAGCTCTTCTATCTTTTTCGAAAAAGGTTCTCCAGTTCGTTTTTAGCGCTCGGTAATCTGCGGGAGCAGCACAATCCAATAGTGCTTATTGGAGTCTTTTATGCTTGATCTGCGCTGCGTTGCGACCTTACGAATATATGCGCGCAGAAAATTTTGAAAAAATTGGAAATCGAATTTCAAGGACATGCTGTATACCGGAGATTCGCCTTAACGAGCTGAACACAATACTGTTTTCGGATTTCGAAGATGTTCATTCTGAAGGAAGTTACGGCTAGTAGAACTTGGAACAGCTTGATTATTCCAGAGTTTATCAGCTCTTCTATCTCTTTTAAAAGAGAGTCTTCGGCTGCTGTTTAGCGCAGAATAATCTACTGAAAGAGTACTATCGAAGGGTGCCCGCCGCAATCTCCTATATGTGATGCTTGTTGCGTTACACCCACGCGAAAAGGCGTCCGCATGCCGATTCAAGATTATTGAAAAGAGGATATTGGAGACAACCTGTATACCAAAAGATTCGCCTTGACGAGCTGAATACAATGCTGTTTTCGGATTTTGAGTATACTCATTCGGAAAGAAGTTATGGCCCTGCGTAATTTGCGTGATTCACATGAATTTCGCGAAATTTCCGGAATTTCGCGGAATTCCCGGAATGTCGCGGAATTCCCGGAATTTCGCGGAAGTTCGCGGAATTCTCGGAATTTCGCGGAATTCACGGAAATTTTGCACATTCTGAGAGCGGTATTGTATTTCTCGAAGTCTAATTAATACGGTAAACTTAAAATATGCGCCCAAAGCTTTTATTTTCCGAGCCGAACCCTGTCCGCAAATTCCGGGAAACTCGTTAAATTTTGAACGTCTTCCCAAGCATACATAAGTTGCAATAACTCCAGCAGAATATCTTCTTGAGAACCTCCATGTTTTTTGCACATATGTGAGCCAATAAAAATAGATGAGAAATGCTGGAGCCATAAACTTGAGGAATGATCTACCCACATCAACTTCTAGGAGTATGGCGAATCTGTGGCACAGTTATAGAAACTACCCTTTACTGCACATAAAATGAGAGTACCTTTTTCGCAAATCTTTGAAAGGAACAGTTTAGTAGATTTTTCGCGTAATGTGTGGGCTTACGGTGTCGAGATTGGGCGACTAAATATGCTCGTGAGCAATCAGTTTTGCTTAGGATCAAGATGTGTAGCGTTAGCCACGCACTCCGAAAAGTTTTTCGGAATGCTTTCCAATAATTTTGCGGGCCTATAACTCCGAACTTTTGGAACAGGCATGGCGGCGGCCACGCCCCAAAAATTTTCGTTACAAGGCTAAGTTAAATTTTCAAAAATCTCAAAGATTGTTCAGAGTTTCAAGTCACCGTTTCCCGTGGTAGACGATGAGCTCAAGATCGCAGAGTTCAAGCCACTTGTATGGTAACCCAAGCTCACCATGAAAATTATTGTTTTTCTAACTGGGATTACCTGAATAGGATGTATCCCAACGGCAGGAATGATAAACTCGGGGTGTTTTGCGTAGAGAGCCAGTACATTATCGAACTGACTCGCATATTCTGTGCACACGACCGCATGTCTAACTCCATTCTGCATAGCTCGTTCGACGACTTCATCGATGTCCGCTTTGAACTTGTTGTCCACCAGGTGACAGTGGGTGTCGATCATGCTGTCAAATCACCTGAAGAGAAATCTCAGTAAGTAATTTATTCATTTATTTATTCAATACGCTCTAAGGCGTGCTACAAAGGCTGGGGATATAAATCAAAGACAGAATGATGTCTATTCACAAGAGACGAAATTAAAAGACAATGAATTTTTATCAGGTTCAGTTCAGATCTAGCTGGATTTTTCAAGAAAAAACATCAAAAAGCACTAAGAAGCATTTGCCGAGTAGACATTGCCAAAGAAAATATAGATTCAATGAGCTTGTGTTAGATGGTGGTAGGATGAAGGATAATTATGCAATGATGAGTGGAAGAGCGGATGGAACGAGATGAAAAGATGAGAGATTGAATAAAACTTCCATTTCTTCCTTTCAGAGATAATAACAATATTGTCATCGATTGTTGCTGTCTCTGACAGGAAGATGTGGAGATTGGAGGTTGTATCTAATCTTGTTCTTCTTTTGAGAATGCACACATATAAAGTGCGGTTCATAATTATACGAACACCCAGAATTTTGTAAGTTTTCGGACTTTTTGGGAGAAACCCAAAAAGCCGTTGGTACCACGCGATAGAACACAGCCGAAAACGGCATATGATTCATAAGAATGGAAATCGATGTCAATTGTAGGAGTGTTTTTGCGCCTAGTGCGAATTTTTAGCGGTTCATAATTATACGAACATTTCAAACAAAGGTCCATTTTTCATTCAAGAATGCAATCGTTTGAGTCCAAATTTTTTGAAGAGTTATAGTAACAAAATCTGACATATCTGCTACACACTGTACCCAGTGCAGTTCAAAACGGGGACCGTTACTTTTTTCAGAAGGCTTTAAATGCTTTTGGAGTGATTGGGCTCCAAAAACATCCGTTCTCTGTGATTTACAAGCTCTAATTAGCTTCTACCAAGGCTACGAGATAAAATAAGCTTCTTCGATAGGTATTTTGTTTGACGCTCGGAAAATCTATGCGTTTTTGTACCTTTTCAACCAAGTTCCAACCTTACCACAAAGTTAGCACGATTTCGAGCCTCAAAACTCAGCCTTCTCTCTTGCGCAAACATTTGATATGAAGCAGCTGCATTGCTTGCATGATGATGTTTCTGTGCCTAAGTTTTTGGGTTTTTTCTAGAACTGATCTTGCGGCTGTGGAGCTACAAACCAAATAAAGGTGAGATTGCAATAGTAAAAACAGTATTTCTGATGAAATAACGTCTGCGTGAATAAAACAAACGCTCAACGCTGCTGATTTTTTCTAGCCAAATATAAAGTCTTGTGAATTTCTACATACTATATGCTTACTTTATTGTACGGCTTCAGAAGCTGACTTTTGAGGCTCGAAATCGTGCTAACTCTGTGGTAAGGTTGGAACTTGGTTGAAAAACGGCACGAAAACGCAAAGATTTTCCAAGCGTCAAATAAAATACCTATCATAAGAGCTTATTTCATCTCATAGCTTTGTTAGAAGCTAATTAGAGCTCGTAAATCACAGAAGATCGGATGTTTTTGTAGCGCAATCACTCCAAAAGCATTTAGAGCTTTTGAAAAAAAAGTGACGGTCCTCTTTTTGAAGTGCACTGGGTTTAGTGTATAGCAGATATGTCAGACTTTGTTACTCTAACTCTACACAAAATTTGGACTCAAATAATTGCAATCTTGAACGAAAAAATGGACCTTTGTTCGAGGTGTTCGTATAATTATGAACCGCTAAAAATTCGCACTGGGTGCAAAAACACTCCTACAGTTGACATTGGTTTCCATTCTTATGAATCATATACCGTTTTCGGATGTGTTCTATCGCGTGTTACCAACGGCTTCTTAAGTTTCTCCCAAAAATCCAAAAACTTACAAAATTTTGGATGTTCGTATAATTATGAACCGCACTTTAGACCAGGCTGCGTCGATCCGGAAGTTTGGGAACAGTTTCAGCACAGCGCTCGAACTGGGCACTGTGCTGGAACGTTCTCGGACTTCGGGATCAGTATGAATGCAGCCTTAGCTACCCTAAAACCTTGTGAACATGTATGCACTTTTTGGAGAGCCTGCATCCTTTCTGAAGGAATTCCTGCAATGCGGACAAGTAGGTTGCCGTTGTATACGTAGTCGGAAGCCCTCAAAGTGATCCCTCCAAAACAGTAGGGTTTGCTCAGCGCATCTTATATATAAAACTGAATGTCTGTTAGTATGTTTGTCTGTCTGTCTGTATGTTTGTCTGTCTGTCTGTACGTACGTTCCGAATAGAAAATTCCATTTCTGAACCGATCCGCACCAAACCTGGTACACATATACTTTCGAAAACAACACAGGGAATGGGAAATGAAGTGTAGAATTGGGCACAGGTAGGGATGGGACCTTTATTACAGTGTTTTGGACAGGGCAGGGCGGAGCCGGGTAAGCCAGCTAGTATAAAGCTGAATGTGTGTGTGTCTGTCTGTATGTATGTATGTGCGGAATAGAAATTTTTATTTCTGAACCGATTTGGACCAAACTCGGGACACATATATTTCGGGCGGGGAGCGTGTCATAGGCTACTTTTCGTCATCGATCGTTACCGATTTTATCGATTTTATTGATTTTTTGCAAGTTTTGAGCTACGGGGCTGGGAATTCGCACAGGGATAAGTGCGCAATGCTGGTTACTAACACAGCGGGAACAGGGAATTGACATAGAAGTGGACAGGGAAAGGTCGTGCAGGGATAGGGATGAGATATCATAGTATTTGACAGGACCGAGCGGAGCCGGGTAAGCCAGCGAGTTTTTTTAGACAATTTCCTCGTTTTTGACCTACCTTGATGTACCGCATCTGCAAAATAATGATTGAGTCCAACCCTTTGTGTGCTGTGCTGTAAAGTTCAGGCCTACTTACAAGGGAAGGAAGGTTGGTCGAATTGGCTTCTTAAAATGAGTGTAGGCTGTCTTGTAGAGCTTGGAACACTGAGTCCATATCTAACTTTGCTATCTGCTGCGGGCCTCTGGGCGAGGAGTTATGAAGGTTTCTGTGCGCGAAAATTTGAATGCAAGATTATTGTGAAATCAGTCGAAACCTTTTCCTAACGTTCACATAAGACGGCAGCGATTTGATATATTTGTATCAAGAATTTTTGTTGCATCGAGTGACCCTACCAGTTAAGCCCTAGAAAAAATGTTACGACTGATTTTACACTAAATTTGCATGTAACTTTTTACTCAAGAACTTCACAACTCCTCGTCCAGAAGCCTGCAGCAGATAGCGAAGGCAGATTTGGAATCAGCGTTCCAAACTCTACAAGATAGTGTACATCTCATTTCAAAAGGCCATTTCGACCACCCTTACTTCCCTTGTTAGGGGCAGTGTCCACCCAAAAATTTGCCTCCTATGCCATTACCATTTTGGGGCCTTTCCGTGGCCCTGATTACAGTTATGAAATCTAAATTGTCGAAAAACCGCCAAAAAACCCAATTTCTGGGGACCCTGTTTTGCGGGCGCGTTTCGGATTGCTCATTTCCGTCGGCATGCCAGCGGGGAGGAGCTGCAACTGCATGGTTGCACTTGCATGCAGGCGTTGCTTTTGCTTCAACAACTGCTTTGCTTTGCAACAACTCAGTCAATACGTGTTGAAACAGTCTCGGGCTGGGCGGAGCTTGATAGGATCTGGGCGTGGCTTGATAGCACTTCCACTGTTCCAGGTCCATTATCCCCATTCAGAGACAATATTACAGGACAGGACCAACGCGGATGCCCTCTCTTGAAGCCTAAATTCAAGATCAGCGCTAATCGGAGGAAGATAGATTTGGCCTGGACACTGCTTTCAACATTCAAGAGCAGGCCTGGCACCAGCTGACACGCGACAAGGTGGATATAGTTTTTGGGAGAAAAAGCAAAGGCGATATCGTTTTTGTGGCCGAAAATTACGTATTTTTCAGTCCACTTTCGTTTTTTGAGGGTTTTCTACGTTTAGCGTTTACGGTCAAAGGCGAATTCATAAAACTTAGCTATAGTCAAGGGGGACTTCATTTTCAAAATTCCTGGTATATACCAGCTCGTACCGAGCCCTGTCTAAGAGTCATTCAAGATAGTTCTTCAAAAGCTGAATGATGTACAGAAAGCTCTATACCCTTTGAATCTATGGAACTATAATCAGATTAAAGCTCCAAGTTTTACGGACTCAATCTGTAGGCATGTTTTTCTGAAAAATTTAGTGTTTATTTAATCATACAGAAAGATCACATACAGCATTCTTATTTGTTGTAAGTGGTTGCTTACAGTTGTTTAAACGCACAGCATTTTACTATTATTTTTTAGCATCGTCGTTGCGACAATAGAATGACCGTAAATCGTTCATAAAGCTCGCTTTTTGTATATTTTCTCGAACTATTTCTCACCCACTTCACCATCACATTCGTTCATGTAGAAGTATAACCAAGAAGGTAAGTTATCACGAAGGCAATCGCGCAAAAAAGACATCAGACAAATAATGTTTATAAGAGATGATCTGATCACAGACATAGTAAGTAAGATAATAAACTTATAATGAGATTCTTTAACGATATGTTAGCATAAGAGGTACATGATGTCACCTGTTTTCAACGGAAATAAGAAAGAATTGTTACATGAATGGGATTGCACAAGAGTTTAGCATGCTTTTAAGAGTGACTGACTGCAAGAGAAAAAATTGTTACCAGCAAGTGAATTGATTTGAGCAATCTACAGTTAGTACATACATGGGAAAGATCACATCAGAGATCTGTGGTAAAGCAGACTGCATCAATGGTGTACTTCTGTTAGTCGTCCAGCTCTATGACTTCATCGTTCTTTTGTTTCTTTTGAAAGTACTGGGAAAGACGCGGATTTGCCAACAAATTCTCGTTCTTCCTCTTCAGTAAAGGCCTCCTCACAGTTCTCGGCACTGCTGTTATGTTCCTGAAGATGCGACATAGAGCTTCAAATGGAATAGCACCAGCTACTAAAGTTCACTGGTGTAACTTTACCTTAGTTCCAAACTCTCCAGGGCTTTCTCGGCGGCTCGATGAGCTGTTCCTACTTTGTTCTGCTTAGCATGAAGCGATCCTTAAGTAACAAATATGAAATCAGAATGTGTAAAAGAAACATACCTCATACGTAAGATGATGCTTGAAAGATGCAGCTCAAAAATAATATCTGTTTCTCTGTTGTCCCAAGTGGGGAAAAACTACACATGTCAAGAAGATGCAAGTGCTACATCATTACACTTTGCAAACAAAAAAGTTTTGATTCGTCTGTATCTAATATCGAATGAACACTGCAAATCCCAAGATTTCCTGAATAGAACGCAACCGTTCCTAAATCAATCTGATTTGCCCTTTACGTTATGCAGCGCTGCTCTGACTAATGTACATATAGACTAGCCCACATAGATAGCAAAATGTTTTTTGATAGCAAAAGCGACATCTCAACATGAAGCAGCAAGGATAAGAAACGACAGTAAAAACTGACCTGCCAAAACTCGATCGCGTAAGGTTTTTGGCACTACAGGGCTAGATCTAAATTCAGGAAATCACTTTTTTCAAACTTTTGCAATAAGCTTTCTTACATCTTGTCCAGTGAAGGAGGATATTCTAGTGACACGTTAGCATTGGTTTCAGCTCCATCATCATCCGAAGACTCATCGAACAATGGTCTACTAACTTTTGAAACGACCTTCTCTCGCACACAAACCTCAAAGCATCATAAGATATTTCATATCCAACCACCTTATTTACATATACATATAACTAGGAACTCACTGGTCTGGGAGGTTTTCTCAAAGCGGAATTGATAAAGGCGTCATTGAGATCGATTGATTCGTCAAATCCGAGAGAACCACGTTTTTGAGGACTGAAAGAGTTAAAATAAACAGTGTGAAAAAGTTTTTTCTGTAAAAGAAATGACAAAGAAAACACCAGTTCACCTACCTGAAATGACAAAGAAAACACCAGTTCACCTACCTTTTATCCAAAACGAGATGTTTTAACCTAGGATTGAATGGAGTCGATTTAGACATATTGGCCGCAGCACGAACATCTCGCAGTTCTTGTTCCAACACCTTCGAAGTATTTTCAGTGAAAAACTACGTTACAATCAACATGTCTGAAAAGTTTCACTACTATTTACCTTCACAAAATTTTTCAGGTCATTTTCCTTGCGTTTTGACAAGCGTAGCTGCTCCCGCTCAGCGCGCAACTCATCAGCTACACTTATCTGTTGTCGCCTCGCCTCTTCTACCTGTCTGAAAGGCGTAATCAATAGAAACTACACTGAATATTCTATTTGACAGAAAACAAACCTTCTCAGAATATTCAGAAACTGTCCCATTTCAACAGAACCGTCATCCTTGATATATTTATCCAAAGCCTCCTCGTTCTTGCCTGCCGTGATAGCTTTGTAGCTGGAAAATGAGGAAAACAGAAATTTATATAAGTAACAAGATTGTTACAAAAGCCACATGCTCAAAAAAATAGATAGTAACATTTTGCGCTCTATTTCAACAAAATCGCACAGGCTTCAATGTACAGTCGAGTAGATTTAGCGGTAATTATAGTGTGCTTGCACAGAAGGTGAAATGCGGTGAAATTTGCGCGTGAACAAGTAGCCACGCCAGTACTGCGGGTATTTTGCGCGCGCAATTGGCCGGCGTCACAGTCGAAGCTATTTCTTCACGCGCCAATTTTACCGCATTTCACCTTCTGTGCAAGCACACTATATTTACCGCTAAATCTACTCGACTGCAGCTGCGAATGTCAGCATGACCAAATACCAGAGATAAACCATGGAACATACAATTCGCAAGCCTTCAATCGACTTTTCGTCTTCTCAAGTTCTCTTTCAAGCTGCTGCTGGTCGACCAACATCATTTCTAGCTGCCGATTCCGTGCTTCTAACGACGGTACTTTCTTCAGAAAACGAGCTTTCTCAGCATCGAGCTGAAATAATGATATAACAAGGACAGGAGAAGCAATAACGAAATTTTACCTTAGACTGGAGACTAGAATTACAGTCCTTAAGCTTTCGCAGTTCTTCTTGAGCATCGAGATGAGCACTTTTCTCCTTCTCGAGAGCTATTGATAGGGCCTCGACCTCAAAAGAATGTGATGAAAAGAAGGTCGATGAAGCGTACGGTAACTACAAAGAACCACCAGTTCTAATAGGCTCATGAGTGAAAGAGACGAAGATTCAGAGCTTGGAAGTAGAAATACTGCACAAAAAAGAATTATAGCAAAGGATACAAACCTGAGCACCGTTACTCGAAAAGAACTGCGTGGTATTCAAATCATCGGGAGCGTCGAAGAAAAGATGTTTTATAATTTGTCTTTCGGTGGTGCGAACCCTGCAGTTCGGACAAGTTTTCGAACGCTAGAAAAAGTTCAAATGACACGATGAGTGGACCTTAATATCAGACTCACCTCAATCCACTTATGAACACAGTCATAATGGAAAGTATGTCCGCACTGCAAAGCAGCGATGTTATTCTTGACGAATGTTGATGTACAGATCACGCATCTACCACGGACTTGACTCATCGACCTACTATGATCTGCAAGTCGTAGCAATGATTCTTACATTTGGATGAAAAATGCGACGATGGTAAGTCGGAGAGGATATCTGGTGCCAAGTAAGCCTTTGCCATACATTAGTGCTAGAGCCGCTGTTACTGCTACCAAACTGATTTCAAACGTTAGTTAAAGTCGCCTCCACGCTAAACATTGGGCGAAGCTTTGCAGACATTCTAGCACATTGGTAAACATGTTAATACTTCAAAACCTTGCTCTTCATAATCTCTCGCTATCAAATCGCCAAGGCTATTTTTTGGTAGAGATTCAACAAGCTTACCAATGTGTTCTCATGTCTACATAGCTCGTCCCCTCCCGACTGTACGCCCAACGTACAGTCGGAAGCGGACGATATAGGATAGATGCCAGAAACCCTAAATTTGCTTAAGACGAGGCTATATAGCATGATGTTTGCGAATGCGATAGCGCTTTTGCAAAAAAATTTTCCATAATTATGGATTAATCACCATGAGTGATATCTTATCTTATATATAAAGTTAAATGTCTATCTGTCTGTCTGTCTGTCTGTCTGTCTGTACGTATGTGCGGAATAGAAAATTTTATTTCTGAACCAATTTGGACCAAACTTGGCACACATACACTTCGGGGCCGGGAGCGTGTCATAGGCTACTTTTCGTATCGATCGATATCGATTTTATCTTTTTTGCAAAATTTGAGCTACAGGAGCTACAGGGCTGGGAGTTGGCACAGGGGGTAATCAAGCATGCTGATTACAAATATGTTATTGACAGGGCCGGGCGAAGCCGGGTTTGCCAACTAGTAGTACATAAACAACACCGCTTTTCGTGGAGGCTTTTAGGCTAAATAACAATAAGAAGTTCGAAATTGTCTCGCTGAAAATTACTCTAGGCAAAGCTTAGAGCAATCTGAAGATTTGATGCAATTAACCTACCCTAATTTCACGCGTATAAGGCGCAATTTTTCGAATTTTCAAGCGAGCCGCTCAGCCGGTTCACTGCATCCCAAAAAGAAATCCTTAAATCGCACGATTCTCTCAAGCAATATACAGCACGTTACAGGGCCCTTTGGTTGTAAAGTCCTTTGGCGTGTCTGAGCTGGTCGATTTCGGAAAAAAATCCCCCGCGCCTTATACGCGTGAAGGGTATATCCACCTATCAACAGAACTGGCGCTATCGCGTGACATCAATATGATATCTATCAGTCTGGCAAGCAAATAACCAATCCAGGTAAAGTTTTAGCGATATACAACACTTTGTGTTATTGTGCTATACAAGATGGAACAGCGCTGACCAAACATATATGCATGAGAAACACACGAAAATGAGTCGACCGAAAAACTAAACGGATGCAGCAAACTTGTAGGACCTGTGTACCAAAGAAGTAAAGGATAAAGTCAGCGCAACAGATTGGATGATAAAGAAAAGGACTTGCAGGAGTTCCATGTATATATCTCATTTTCAAGCGCTGCGCCTACAGCGCAACAAGGCTGAGTGCCAATTTTGCCACATATTTGATTGCCACAAACTTCCTACCCTACCTATAGTAAGGTTGATGTAATATGCTCGAGACTCCGACTTTGCAAGAACAGCTGGAAATGATGCTAACCAAAAAAGACAGCATGTTAACCGAGTCAAACTAGAAATTAGCAGCGCGATAGGTAGGCGCCAGGGCTCACCCGGTTCAACTGGTTTGTCCTGGTTCTTCACTATTAGTCAATCTAGTGATTTGACCAATAGCGAAGGAGTGAACCGCATGAACCGATTGAACCGGGTAAGTCTGGCGCCTACCATAAGTCAAAAATTCTATCTTCAAATAGATTTGTGCAAGTACGCCATCTGCATAGGAATAGACGCCAATGCAGCTTTCAGTTGCTCTGCTCTTCTTCGATGCATCAATCTTTTGCTGCAAAGTTCCTGGTCTTCATGTGCTGACTAAGTATTAGAAAGGAGTTCCAAATTTATAGTTTTGTTTATGTCGCTTTCTACTTCTTTTTCCTTTCCGTTGTCAAGATTGCTCCCAACTTCTACTTTTTTGTAGTTGAAAACTTCGCTTGTTTTTCAGACCCCCTCATTTAACCTCGGTACTACAGATG
The DNA here is from genome assembly GCA_958299035.1 of Cylicocyclus nassatus. Lineage (NCBI taxonomy): Eukaryota > Metazoa > Nematoda > Chromadorea > Rhabditida > Strongylidae > Cylicocyclus > Cylicocyclus nassatus. The sequence continues at coordinate 52,103,422 of CATQJL010000316.1, read as the reverse complement.
CTTTCGCTGTGGAGGGTTGCTTCTGATCTATGGGCATAAATGTTCTGATTATCTCGCCATATTATGTATATCCCGGTAAGTTGATGCTTTTTGCACATGAACTGTATACTCAGAACTCTTTCTCAGGTTGACCGTGAAACTAAGTTCCGTTTGCCTGTTCCCAATGAGGATGGCGACTTGCGTGAGCATCGTATCGTCAAATGCATCGCTTCGAATAGGGAGAAGATGTTTATGGCCATAGTGACTTCGGATTGTATCTATATATGGCTCGCTTATGTACGTTGCTTTTAAAAACTTTTTTTCTGAATAGACGCTATGAGTTCCAGCCTCAACTCCTTTTGTGTACGCTGCGAATATCAGCCGGCGACGTAATCGAAAGGGGGACATTGAACAAAGCCTACTGGAATTATGATTCCTCACATATAGTGATAACGGTGGGTCTTTCTTTCAATATCTTTTTTACTTAATTTTTTTTTACACACTGAGTTCAGCTCTGTAGAATCCATTTACAACTAACCCCACTATCTGCTTTTCCTGTTCAACTAAGTATTTTTTACTTGTTTCATACATCTACACCCCGTGACATCCTAGGCGTCACGCTACGCTTTCACTGTCTCTTACTCTTTATCGTTTTTACTCTTGGAAATTTTCATCATGTGACATGTTGTATTATCACGAAGTTTTCAATGTTTGGGCTTTGCTTCATTTCCATCCTGTTGCTTGTCCGACAACACGTTAAAAACAACTCATTTTGCGTTCTTTACAGACCTCGCGTAACAATCTCCTAATATACAAGGTGATTGTCTCAAGTGAAAACTGCTACAACCTCATCGACCCCCCTGATGCACATTTTCGGCGAAGCTCGCAAGAGCTGTTTCTTCGAGGACCTCGTCCTTCTTTAACTTTATCTCCCTCAATTGTTATCAATTTGGCTTCATCTGCTACTTGGTTAGTTGAAAATGTGGATGTCATGTTCTTTGGGTTTTATACGGTGTCTTGCTTACTTTTGCAGTTGTGTTCCACTCCGCGAAGAGTTGTTTGTTTGTTTACGGAATGGATTCATTCATCACATATCCTGGGACGGCCAAGTAAGCGCAGAATACTCCATCAGACTTCCAGCCGTCCCTTTCGCACACGACCAGCTGCAATCGAAACGTAAGTAAGCTCGAATATATGCTCTCTACAAACTCGCCAATCTATTCCAATCCTGCTGTGTTTAGCTGACTTTGTCACCGACCAGAATGCTCACGTGGTAGATGCAGTCTATGCACCGCTCGTGGGTGGATACTGCATAGTTTTGTCAGATGGTCGCGCTGCATTACTCACATCATCCGACTCACGATTTCATCCGAATGTGAGCTTCTTTTATATTTTCATGTACTAATAGAAGCTTATTCACATCTTTAGAGTGTTCTCGGTGTTTGGGCGCTAAATATGAAAGATGCAACATGCACTGATGTGAATCACAAATTCCGACTACTGACGTTTGGCTGCGCGAAGTAAGTTTTTCTTCTTTTCTTTTGTTTTGTCAGACTGAGTTGGGAAACGCTATAACGTTCAGCGGAGACGTAGCTGCATATCATCTGGATGATGCTGATGGGTCACTTATTCAAACATTTCGAGTTGCCCTCAAGGTGCAGAATGGCCCAGGTCAGAACTTTTTTCCATAGTTTGTTCGTTGACCATTTTATGAATGGACGAATGACAGTTTCTTTGCTATAAGATGCTATCGATGGATTTTCATAGTATGTGAATTTGCTAGTTCATATCTGCAACGTTTGTACTGAGAGGATGTGCTATTGTCGGTTATAAACCATTGCGAACGAATTGTGAAAGTTGAACACTGAGGGAAATCAGCTTTTTTTAGTCCCTATTCCATTCTAGCAATGAGAAACACTTATTTTCAGATGTTGCCAATCGGGTAGGCAGCGTATCTGGAATAAAAGTGCTGAGTAATGGAGGTGCATTCGTTGCCGTATGGTCTTCAAAAGTAATGCAGAGTAATGGATCTGATACGGCAGCTCATTTACCTCCAACATTAGCTGTATTCACGCCATTCGGTACTCAGACGTGGTGTTCTCTAGAATCTGTCGCTGATAGGTAAGTGCTTTGCTTTGTCTTCGAAAGTCCTTATGTGCATGCTGTTATCTCAGCGATGGTGCTCCCTCGATTTCATACACATCGGTTGACTGGGGACCTGAAGGGTATCATTTATGGTTGGGACGGAGCGACGGATTAGCCATTTTACCTATGGCTAGATCGGCTGCGTTATGCAACCCTATCATGGTACGTTCTGTGCAATGTAAGGCTGCCTTATTTCTGCACCGGCGGGCGCCGTTAGACGCTGCCAGCCGCCTATAGCCGCCGATAAATTCAGGGTAGTCGCTTTGTTCTAAAGATGCGCGAGATTATCAGATTTTCGCTAGCTTTGATACATTCGGTTACGCGTCGTCCTCCATGCTCTTTTTTTCCCTCATGCGCAGTGACATACTAGGTACTTCATCTGATTATTGTCGTCACTCTTCAGTTGCTGGTGGAAGACTGTATAGACAAACGCTTTGCCTCAAACTACAAGGGATATACGTTGGCGTAAGCGTAAAAAAATATGATTCAGGTGCAGAACTTTTCATGATTTTAGCTTTATATATGAGCAGAAACTTAATCAAACTTGAAGAATTGCGAAGCACTCCTGGAAGGATTAGCGCGTTCAAATTGGAAGGGGTAAATTATTTAATTAGATTGTTCTAGACAACCGGATCATATGATTTGGCCAATCATAGCTTATTAAAGGTCCAGAACAGTTCGGTAATGACGACAGTGAAAAATAATATCATACATGGGCGAGAAAAAGAAACATGGAAAATGAGCACTAGACGGCTGCATATAAGCTATTGGATTTGTGAAAGCTACTGGATTTTTAACGGCTAACGCGGCTACGAGCGACTGCCAGCGGCTACGGGCGGCTAACGGCGAGCTGGCGCGGTTTGAAGTCACCTTGATCGTGAATGACAAGGAACTCTTATTCTCACAGGATCATGCAAGTTACGTCGTATTAATGTGTAGCTCGAGAATCCTCATCAGTTCGAATCGTGAGCGTGAAAACAACGCCAGCGCTCCACATGCTGTCTGGTCTACTCACAATCCACCACACGAGTATGTCGCCTCAAACTGGCCTATACGAGTAAGAATACTTAATGAATTTCTTTTATACCCAAAATTTGAACATGTGCTTGTCAGTACGCTGCTGTCGATCAGGACTGTGCCAAAACTCTTGTAGTGGCAGGGCTCCGTGGTTTAGCACATTGTACGCTGCCGGCAGGCAGGTGGAAGATCTTTGGCAACGAAAGTCATGTAAGTCATTTATGCTGGTCCAACAGAATTCTTGGTAGCTTGTTTGTCGACGTCATGAGCAGCACAAGAGATCAAATATTTTCTTCAGGAAGCTTCGCTAATGGTGACCGGTGGAGTGCTCGTGTGGAAGGGAACTGTTGGTACTGCTTGCTACGATATAGATCTGTCTCGAGAACAGTTGCGATTTTATCCTCTGAACAAAAAGCTCGACAATCGCTATGCTTCCGTACATAATTTGGAATGTCGTGTGATCATGATGTCGTTCAGGTATCTAAAGTTTTTCGTTTGCGGGACGATAACATTGAATTTACTATCATCTAGGAGCGATGCTTTGGTAACATTTGACATTGACGGAAGGATAATTATGCACCATATGTCGAAAAAGGCTTCTAGTGGAGAGGATTACATCAGAGTGAGGACCTCGTTTTCTAAAATAATAATAGTTTACTGCCAAAATTATTTTGGTGGTGTTTTCTGTTTCAGGTTTCAGTCGAAAGGATTGCTGAGATACGCGTTGGCGATTTAGTGACACATCCCGCATGTCTGGTGTCAATACACCTGACGCAGCTGAGTCTAGATTCATGTGAGTTGCAGAATTGTGAATAATTAGACATGAAAATTTGCTCCTGCATAGCGCTTCGCGACTTACACCGCAAACCAAGTTTTTTAGCAGCATTATGTTTTTTCCCTGGAGTTGATACGGTTCTTATCAACGTATCCGGTCGGTTACTAACGCTGAATCCTAGTAAATCTACGAAAGACGATTCCGAAGAGCAGTTCCAGGTATTTTTGTATTGATCTCAAGAGTATCTGTGTTGATATAATATGGCGCTTTATAGCTGAGTCAACCGATTATGGTAGCGTCTTTTGTCGAACAGATTTGGCATTATCGAGCAGTTACTGATGAAGAACCTAAAGGACTTCCTCATCTAATCAATGCCTTATGGATCAACTGCGGATCGCGTGGCATGAGGGTGCCTATATTCATGAGCTTGATTCTTACGTATCTAAACTTAATCCTTTAGGTTTGGTTGCCGCTAGTGTCTGCACGACGTAATATGACTACACAGGACACATCTTTCATCTCCAAGAGAATAATGCTGCCTTTTGAGTTGGATATCTGTCCATTAGGTCCGTGAGAACTTAGCGCATGTGGTGAGGGAAGTGCGTGGGACATGTGTACTCAACTGCTCTTTTCAGTCATCTGTTCCAACGATTGCCTTGCAATTGGAGTTGAAAGCTTACCAATGTCCTTTCACAATGGTGCTAAGCGTACGACAGTGCTGTATAGTTTACATCGAAACAGTGAAGTGAGTTTTGCTCAATATGGCGTACAGTTTACTCCATAAGGTAGACTTAACTTCTCCCGTCCATCAGTATAAAATATGGCGTGCATTAAGTGTCAGTTGTTCTGCTGAAATAAGGTTTTATTGCATCCGCTGGGTATCTTTTCTGTCCGATCTTGACTTTTTTGTGCTATAAAGACCATTCCAAACAATTTTTTTGAAGGAGCGTAGTTTTAGGTGTTCGCCCATCACATTCTGCGACAGCTACTTAAGAGGAATCTAGGCGTATTTGCGTTGGAAGTAGCTGCTGCTTGTCGTGATCTGCCACACTTTGCGCACTCTCTCGAGTTGCTTCTTCATGGAGTATTAGAAGAAGAAGCCACGAGTAGTGAACCAATACCTGGTACAACAGTTATACCTTCTGCACTTGTTTCCTATTATAATCTGTTGTATCACTACAGATCCCCTGCTACCCAGATGCGTTGCATTCATCCAAGAATTTCCGGAGTTTCTGCGCACTGTTGCTCATTGTGCTCGAAAAACTGAATTGGCATTGTGGTCTTCACTGTTCTCAGTCACTGGTTCACCGAATGATTTGTTCGAGGTAATCATATTTTAAACATATTGTATGAATATGACAGTATCTGCAAAGGTTTGCATCCGCGATGGTCAGTTGCATACAGCTGCTAGCTATTTGATTGTTTTGCAAAGTATCGAAAGTGCGCAGACAAGTCAAGAGGTCGGTCGAGTTTTGTTTCTGACCTTTACTGCTCAAATCTTCTTTTCGTTCTAGCAAGCGTTGCGGCTTCTGCGAGAGGCGCTATCTGCTGGTGAGTGGAGCATTGCAAAGGATATGGTACGTTTTACGCGAGCCATAGGATCGGAAGACATGGATAGCCCTGCAAGGTACCTTATAACCTTATCTTCAAACAAACTGTTTTTATTGTGCAGAACCCCACCTCCTTCTAAAACGTCATCTCGTCGACATGCAGCCTCAATCAACAGCGTAGCGGAAGCGGATGATCTCGTCTTTGCACGATTCCAAGCGGGTGACTTCGACTTACTTGGTTTTTTCCTGCTTATTTGCCTCCAAGTTGCTAGGTTCCTTTTCTTTTTCTAAAAGGAGTCATTTACAGCTGGAAGAGTTTCGAAAGTTCGGCACTCACATGCAGACTCCCGCGATGCCACTAGAAAGGATTCATCTGGAAGCACTGGAAAACGAACTGCAGCACGGGTGCGTCCCTTACTCTTTGATCTGTTGAGCATCTTAGTACCTTTCGTGCACAAAATCGTTTAGGCTGTTTCTAATGATATGGCGCCTCCGTCTCCAACTCAAATTAATCCAATAGCTGAGAAGATGAATACTATCCTTGATGGGCATGCTGTTCATTTATTAGATGAGTACTGCATTAGGGATCTTGGTGGGTCATCTTTGGAACGTATTGCATATGGTCAGTCTTATATTACAAGATCTTCATTTGAGGTTTCTTTGTGACTGCTTTGGAACTCGATGTTTCCCGTGTTCTGTCTGCAGCCAAGCGAAAGCCGGTGCAGGATTTTTCCCTCGCCCTTACCCGCCTACATTCTCAGTTTTCCTGGCCCTATCCTGTAGCAAGCAAGAAAGTTGTGGATCAGTTAGAGAAAAAGCTTGGAAGTATGCGCTGTAGCCAAAGTGCGCTTTCGTTGAACGGTAAGTATCAAAGCGTAGCTTTCAGTATGATTTATCGTGCTTGCAAACTGTTGTTTTGTCTTATGGATTGGCTTGATATGAAGCGTGGGAGCATTCTCGCACTTATTTGCACAGACTTGGCCATTTTTTTAGGAACGCAGCCGAATGATGTCACAAAATCATCACGACAGATCATTCCGATGAGTACAAGCAGTTCCAAGGAGAAAACTACAGGTGCAATGAGTTGTAGTTCTCAGTCTGACGTAATGATTGAGGATGCACAGCTCATGCCTGTTCGCGAGAATGGTAGGTTCTTTGATAATGAACGACGTACTATGATGAGTGAAGCTACTGTGATGGCAACATATCTTTCGCAAGAACCCTTTCCGTTGATCCTTTTCTGCGAATGTCAACTATTAACGGTGCAATCGCTTTAGGGAATCATGAACTACCGTGCTCCACACTAGGTTCGCCTTCCAGTAGTATGACGCATTTTCTTGACACACCTGATGGCAAAAGTATCAGTACGGATCAGTGGCAAGGTTAGTTCTTAAAGCCGCATCCCACAATATTCTCCGATATTCTCTATAATCTTCCACAGATGTGAATTTATTGGTTGGAGAAAATCCAAATCGTGGCTCTGCCGACAGTTTAGCGCAGATATCACAGCTGATCTCGTGGTTTTCTAGTTCTGGTTGCATAGACTGGGTGTTTTTGGTACGCGTTATATACACTTTGCTTGATATGAATTACAAATTATCTTGGCGTTTCTTTCAGTTATGCGTTGTTTCTCGAGATATAGTACGATTACGAACTGAAGTTAATGCAGACACAGTGCGGAAAACGGGACTGGATGCGCTAAAGCAAACTCTGAAAGGCTGCAGGGAACTTGTGGACTGGGCTGCACAGAATTGGTATGTGAAGTTTATTCGTCTTAGACACTATATCTTAGCGAGTTGGCTGAACCGGCGCTATTCGGCGAAGTTCAGAGCAAATCCGTGGTCTTGACCACATACTGTATACCTATCGTAATTCCCTGAAAAGGTCCCAATACGCAACAAGGGTATGATGATCGTGATCAGCACGTCGAATAAACTCTGGACCGAATTCCATCCAAATCCACGATTTTGATTACAAACCATAACCACGGGAGAATTTCCATGCCTAGAAAGTGTGATACTTGATCAGCATGTCAAATAACCGTTATGTACGAAGTTTGAGCAAGATTCACAGAAAAAAATTTGGTCCGGATAGCCTAATAGCGTTGCTGAAAGAGACTTAGTGAAACAAGTGATTTTTGGCAGACGGTATGGTGGCATCACCAAAGCGCTGAAATCGATTCATTAGCTTATCAACCAATTCCTTTTCCTTGACAAAAAAAACTTGATCAAGCTGTTATAGTTTTGCTGATCTCACATAGCTATGGGTTGAAGCTATCGAAGGATAGACGGAGTCAGATCTTAGGCATTCCGTATCACATTACTTTGGAGGATTGTTTTGGATAATTTCTGATTCCGTTTTGTTTGTACAGTACAAATTTTCAGTCTTGGCTATGTATCAATTCTGCATGTGTTCATGGCCTATCTCGATATAGTGGCAGAAGCTGTTGGTTTGCCGAAGCAAGCAGCCACGAAAGATAATTCTTCACCTCATGTTACACCCGCTGTCGTCAAAAGTTAGTCTACAGTTGCAAATTCTGAGCTTTATCCACTCACATAACATTCCATATTATCACTCCAGATGGAGACAAAATTTCAGCACCTTCATTCAAATTAGCCTCACCGCCATCGGGTGGCTCATTACGAGCCCATCGTGCCATAGCTAACAGTGCTAAGCTAAACGAGACTTTCGGACTACCTGGACGACGTGGACGCGAGCGTAGCCGTTCTGTGGATCGGGCTGATTATATCGTAGGATCGACGGACCACGAAAATGAATCATGTATACTTATGTAATGTGCGCTCAAAGGTAATTTTGCCTTGGACAAAGTTTGTAGCTGTGATAGTTCACGCAGGATATCACTCAGTATGCAGACTCGTTTGCCTATGAGTCGAAAACACCATCACCTTTTCGAGTTTTCTATCCCCCAAAAACTGATATCCTGTGAACTTTTCTGATGTGATCATGTTTGATAATTGCTATCATCAAAATTCAGTCAGTTTTTTCCACTTTTCACTTTGTTGTACGGGGTGCCGAGCGATTTGGTTTGTTTTCTTTGAGGTAGCTATTTCTACATAATTTATTGACTTGCGACAAGTATTGGTTAAATATGTACTATACTTTTTAATAAGTGATTTTGAGCAATGTTTATTGTCCGTTTTGAGGTGAATGCTTTTTGTTGGTAGCATTGTTAGGGAAACTTGGTACGATGAGTTTCTCATTGTTGTATTGACTATTTTATGTAGAAATATGAGAGTTTTATAGCACATGACAATGATTGCTGAGAATTTAGGTGATTCTGTTAAAGTGGTGCACATGTATATCTATCTTATTGTTTTGCAAACTCTTCAAGAAAACTCATTTTCTTGGTGGGAAAGTGTAGCTGTTACACCCATGTGTCTTCCGTGAGTTCAATTTGTTGCTCATCGTGGGGCAATTTTTCAAAAAAGCACAGGAGGGTGCGTGGATATCTGCGAAGGATCTATTATAGAATGAATGTTAGAATGAATTCTGTCAATCAGCGTGGTCTTTCACCGTTCACACCATTATGCAATCTCAATCGTACATAATACTCTTGTTTCACGGTGACAACTAGTGACTTCCACTGTGCGGACTTACACGTCTCAAAGGGACCGGATCCATCCGGTGGGCCAATTCGGCACCTCCGGGTTCTCCCCAGCGGCAATACGCAACTGATGCCCAGGATCCTGCCGAACTTTGTGAACCGGACGTCCCCAAAAGCCAGTGGCGTACCGAGGGGGGGGCGCGAAATTTTCAAAATTTACTTGAATGTGCTATAAAAATATGCAAGCGACCTGTTTTACTTGTAAATGATCAAAACAATTTTTAAACTTTTTAAACTTTCAAATTAGCCCTGTAAAAATTTTTTATCGGGGACGCGGCTGCTGCCACGCCCTCTTTTTCTGAAATTTTTGGGGTCAGGGGCCCGCAAAAATTTCGCGAAGCATCCCAAAAAATTCTTCGGAGTGCATGGCGTTAGCCACCCTAATACGAAAAAAGATTTTGTCGCCCCCCCCCCCCCTCCCCTCGAACGGAGATCCTGGGTACGCCACTACCGAAAGCCTGTCCTGGCTAGCTAGCCCTAATCAAGCTCTAAATCCCAAATTACGCCCATAAACCTCTCCCAAATTAGCTTTAGACACTGAATCCCCACTCAAAGTGGTTTTTTTTGAAAAGTCAACGCTGCTAAAATTATACTATTTATTCATAGTTTGAAACAACGAGTACAAAAAGTAACTATGCTCAGTTGTTTTTGCAAACAGCTGGGTTAGGCGAAATTTTTGGATTGAGGGAGATTCAGGTAGACCCGTAGACACTATGGAAATGTCCTTGCAGCGCTTGACGGCCCCGTTGAGAAGATTTTCCACAGACTTCGCCTCAGACTCACCGGCGAGCCGAAAACGGTTCGACGAAGTCCGATAAAGTGTCGATGAGGAATGTGTCTGAGGAATATGTCGATGATCAGTGCACTTCGTGCATGAGAACACTCAAATCCATGTAAGCGACGACGAATCCTGGACAAAAAAAAATTACGGGGCAAGCTCTATACTGGTTGATAGAGCTTTTTCAGCCCTATTAGCTAATGGGTAGCTCGCCCCGAAATTTCCTCCCCCCGCAATCATCCAAAACTTTTTTTTCTCGAAGACCTCATTTTGTCTTTTACTGACCCTATTGCTCGAACAAATCAAGATTTTATCGAAAACATACTCAATCAGAAGATTTGCTCTTTCTATTAGTTCAAGCCTTTTTCCCCTCAAACTCGCTTTAAAGCGATTTCGGATTATTTGAAACTCCAAAGATTGAGTTTAGACATATTCCACAGATCAAATGATACTGTTACCAAATGATGATACTGACCAGAGGAAAACACAGCTGACGCTGACGGTTGGAAAGTGCATTCGCAGAAAACTTGAAACCTGAAACCTGAAAAGGAGGTGCTTAAAATAACTTAAACACCAAAAACGAGCAAAACGAAAATGCGAAAAAGAATGCGAGAAGAACGATCTGAGCGGGTCGGAAATCAGAGCAGCCTATTTTCGAAAATGCCTAAGCTGAGTATCAGCTCAGCGAATTGGCTGCGTACTATAGACACGTTTTGTTAACCTACCATCATGTCGTAAAGGATCGTGCTCGAACTCGCGTTGTTTGACAAGCTCGAACATGTTTTTTTAGGAACCTATTAGTGAATCAACCAAAACGCAATAATACTTTCATATGAACTTGCTAATCAAACGTACGCAAAGCGTCTCGCGTCTCTTACTCAGAGAATAAATGATACTTCAACCAACATGCAACCCATCTCATTCCAGGCATAAGCTCATGATCCGAGTTCATACACCGGAAATATGATAACATGCCTGTTCCTCTTCCTTTGCATTGCTCATACTTTTGGTCAGCAAAGGTCTACACTTGTGAGCATTCTTCCTTGTATTCATGTTGCACAACTTTGAGCTACGAGGCTGGGAGTTGGACGGTGGGTAAGTGAGCTGCTAATGGATAAAATCTACTTTACCAATTTTTGGAGAATTTTGAGCTACGGAGCTGGTGGTACAGGGAGTAAGTGAGGGTGCTGGTTATGAATAATCTACCTTGTCAATTTTGCCGATTTTTGGAAAATTTTGATCTACGGAACTGGGAGTTGGTATAAGGATGTGAGGGTGCTGATTATGAATGAATTGGCTTTAGCAGGTATGTCAGCAATTTTTAGATATGGAATGATATCCACGAAAGTCCATAATGGAGGAAAATGGACTTTCAAGCCCCATTTTATTCGTCCGCAGTAGAAACTGGTCTAAATCGGCTTTCGCTAGCGTTATCCAAGAAATTTTATCTCATCGCAACCACGAGGCAAAGCGGTGGGATCAGACTGATTCAACCCTACTTGAGCTCTCGCTTGCGAAAGAATCATGCGAAAGGTCCATTTAGAATGGGGTAAAATGGGATTTACCTCCATTTTAAATGGACTTGAAAGCCCATTTTACTCCCAGCAGCAAGGTGAGCTGGGACTAAACCCATTTTTGACTTTTTCGCACATTTTTGATTGCGATTTTTCGAGAATGTGTTCCTTGGCTTATTTTAAGGAAACAAGAGAGTGGAAAAAGTTTTATGTCTTTGTGAAGTCTGAAATGAGTGTTTCTTTCCAAATGCTATAAAAGTTGTGGAAGAAGGGTAGATCACCAAAGTATTCGCCAACAAAGTCAAATGTTTCCAGATACCATGTCGATGCTAATTCCTATGTAAATCAGATAAAGTTTGTTAACTCTTCAAATTATAAACCAAAACTAAATTAATGATTTGTATTCAAAGATAAAAAAGATTTGCGTTTCAATATAATTACTCAGAAGCTATCTTTTGACTAATCTCGTAAAACCGCACCTCAATGACGGCCTTTATGAACGAATTTTGAGTTTGGTCGCAAGAATTACTGAAGTGCCGCTAGCTAGCAAGAAAAATTCTGTAAAAAATTTCTTACTGCTAATAGTCCATACATTCAACTACTTAGAGATATAAACATTAGCGTTGAAAGACAAAGAAGAGCTAAAGTAGAACATTTGCAAAGTCATCCCTAGCAGACTAGTAGTTTTTCCGACTTAAAAAAAACTCTTTTGGTTGTAGTGTAGTATAAGGTTTCCTATGAGATAAACATTTTGATTCACAGATTGCAGTGCAAGCCAAAATTTGCTTTCTGCAGAAAGGTCTACATACGAATTTGATTCAATGCAGATTCATAGAAGCTTTAAAAAGCGAAGGCCCGGATATCGCTTGAATTCTAGTCTTGGAAGTAATTTAGACGCAAGTCACCGATAATAAATGGTAATTTGTGAGGTGTAACGAAGTGGGAAAGAATAGAAAATCCACAAGACTGGCATTGTAATATTAGGACACTTTAGTCAGATATCGACCACTTGGTGGAAATGAGTTTGCAAGAGTGAGCAAACAGGTTGAGGCAAAGTTTCACCAAGGTTTGCTGAGGAAATTTTGTATGGAATGAATGGATTCGCGAATGCGATATCTTATGGCACCGCATGGACTAAGTCCATTTTATTCGCACGAAAAGCCCATTTCGCGGGGACTTTCGTGGATATCATTCATGGTTGCTTTAGATATTCGATATTTCATTCGAATATTTCTTCGAAATTCAACCCCCAATGTCCGAATGTAATTGACATTCATTCATTCGATATTTTCATTTCTGATTCTACTCAGGAATCATTCATTCGAAATTTTTTAAATCTCAAATTTTCTCGAATTCGTTTATTTGAAAGCAGTGCGTCATCTCTTCTTCGTAGAGGCTCGCCCTGGTTCTGCTATCTGAATCTCCTATCCATTCTCGCATAATGATGGAACTGGAACTCACCGCGCAATGCGATTATCGCGCATAAAGTTACATAACTACTTATTCCGACAGCTCTTTTATGTGAAATCGGTAATTTCGTCCTCATGAGACTTTTCGCAGAAGAACAAACGCAATTTGAATAGGTTTTTGATTTTTTTATGGTTTTGGCAGTCGCTATAAGAACAATAATCACCGTGAGCTACATTTTTGTGCAAAAATCTCGTCAAATGCTCTAGTTAAAACCCTGGGTCGGTAGTAATCTGGTCGAAACTCCGAGTTTGAAGCTCCGCGTTAACTCAGAGATAACTCTGAGTTCCGTTTTTGAAACTCTGAGTTACGCTTATTGAAACTCTGAGTTCCGCTTTCGTAATTCCGAATTCCAACTCTCAAGCTCGGAGTTTTGCTTTGAGGAGCTGTTAAGCGCTTTGTTGTAAAAGCGACGTTAAAGTAGGGATTCGAACCTGTATGGTCTAGCGTAAAGATCCCATCACTAAACCGCTAGACCATGACACACCCACGAAACCTAAAATTGCTTTGCCATAATGTACTCACTCATTCCATTAACACTTAGCAGGTCAAAACAAGTTATACCAAAGCCTCACTCATTTCGATTTCTATCGGGCAGTGATGGTTCATCACGAGGATTGGTCTTTTGCGCAGCTGAAAGCTTCAAACAATAGAGAAAGCGGATGGCATACGCAATGATAAGAATTGACTATTAGGTTTGCGCACAGAATAATTCCTCCGGGCAAAGTTTGCCCTTCCATGATTTCGTCTTACTTACCGTATACCTACCGTAACCGTTCCATATGTCACCAGTGTATGTAGCAGATAGATTGTCCGTAATCTGCATTCCGAATAACTCCAGTGTACCAAATTTCGGCTAATTCCGCCGCTTTAATTCATCTACCGTAAACCTACCGTAACCCCGTCAGATGACACTGCAGTATAATCTACATGTCATATTCGTTATCGGCGCCCCGAATAACCCCAGTGTACCAAGTTTCGATCAGTTTCGTGGTTTTCTCCCATCTACCGTAAACCTACCGTAACACCTCTACATGACCCCATAGTGAAAAATGGGTACCATATGCGTGATTAGCGCACCGAATAACCCCCTGAGCCAAGTTTTTACAAAATTTCAAAATTTTGTAAATCACTGCGCACCACGATACCCCCATCATGCCTGCTTAAACTACGAGCAAAATGTACCCCGGAGGACTTTTTAGCTGCCCCTCTTCTTTTGCGCACTATTTCTCTTTCTCTGACCAAACTCAGAGTTATCTCTGAGTTCCACGATAGACTGGAACTCGCACCAAACTCAGAGTTATCGCAGACACTAGTTGCGCGTTTGGTGGCGCTGTTTCCTGTGCAGGACGATTTGGACAATGTTGCGCTACTAGGAATAAACTACGTGTTAAGGAGAATCCTGCCATATCATCGCTTTCCGGATTTGATCTGTTCAAACACCTGTTAAGGGGGTCAAAAAGTTGCGCGTTAGCTCAGAGATAACTCAGAGTTAACTCTGAGTTATAACTCTGAGTTTCGATAGGTTTACTACCGACCCTGGTAATTTGACCATTTTACGCAATCAATTCTTTTTGACGCCTTTTAAGATGGTGGACTTTTGGTCACTTTTTTGGTTCATGGTTTGCACATTTACTTGCCATACACATCCATGACTTTGCAAAAGGTGGAATTACGGACCCAATTTTGCGGGCCAGAAGCTAAGTGGATCTAGTTGATGCGCAATGAGAGATTCACTCAGCGAATCTGCTCGTTTGCATGTTGGACTTTCATGCCAGTAGCATGTGCTACGCAAAATTTGAGCTCAGGCGTGGGCTGAAACATACTCTATGAATTTTGCAGACAGCAGACACACAGACACACATACAAGAACACGTAAACACCCTTAGCTCGTTATTATAAGTTACTAGTTGGCCTTCCCGGTCCAGCCCGGGGCATTGTTCACAGCGAGCCCCCCCCCCCCCCCCTTATGTTATAGATGACTTACCCTGGTACATCCACTTCGAAACCGCATCCTCAAGCTCCCGAGGTGAAAATGAGCTTCACCCCTCCTTCATATGAAAATGGGAAAATGCTTGATTAAACATGACAAGCCTTCAATTCTTTAGAGAAACGTAAACAAATCAATAAGTCGATAGAAGGACCCAGCGTATTCCAGTGAAAGGTAGCCTAAAACCGTCTCCGGGGTCGAAAACATCTGTGTGCAAACTTTCAGCCCAATCGAATGGCGCGCGTTTCTATAACTCACATACCCTCCAAACGGACAATTTTTGAGTTTTATATATATAGAGATGATTTTCCATTTTCGAATTTATTCGATACTAGCTGGCGTACACACCTGATGCCGTGAAGGGTACAGAATCGTTTCCAAAGCGTCCAGCTTACTTTTCCTTAACTTCCAATCTTCTACTCTTCTTCATCCTTTGGCAAGTTCTTCCTTTCTTCTTTAGGCATCCGCTCCAGACCTGCGTTTCCCGTTACTCTGGCTTTGACTTGTCCTTCATCATGGCTGCATCGCTTTGCAGCACCGCATCCTCCTTACCGCGGATGGAAAGTGAGCTTCTCCATCCGTGTTTACACAAATATCGGAGAACGCTTGGTCAGAACACGGTGAGCTTTCATTTCCATGGATATGAGTAAATAGATCAATAAATCGATAGAAGAACCAAGCGAAATCCAATGAAAAGTAGCCTAAAGCCGTTTTTAGGGTCGAGAACATGTGTGTGCGAACTTTCAGCCCAATTGCTTGAGCGACGCGCGTTTCTGTAACGCACATACCGTCCAAACAGGCAATTTTTGAGGTTTATAATTAGATTTATTCATTTGATGAATAATTTCGAATTTTTCGAAGTATACTGGCTACTGGTCCCTCATACTGTTGCACAAGCGTGCGAAAGGATTGCTATTTATCAAAATGCAGCGCTAATGGAAGACTTTTGTTCCTCGACCCTAAAGTATTCATATGAATTGCCAGCCTTTGGTCGCTGTTGTGCCAATGCGAAATAATATGAAAAGTGAATACTGGTACTACCATTAAGAATAATAATGTAGGTAGTCTTTAGATGGTGCAACCTTAATACTGGGATGAGCTTGAACAATGGTTGTGGAAGGCGCTTTATTTGCTATATGTTGGAGAGTTGGTACTAAACAGATACTTTGGTTGATGACGAGAAACTGCCCAGGCTACCTCTTCAGTTCGAACCGGCTGCCAATACAATGCTGTGCACTATGCTGTCAACAGAATATCAGAGACTAGATTTTCTAAGCTGTGGGCTGTAACTCTCTTTCCTTTTGATCGGAGTAAAGCTGAATGAGTACTAGACAGCTCACGTTATAATTGCATGATTGCAATCTAATCACTTCATTCTACACTTGGTAAAACACTCGTAGGAAATTGTCAAACCTAATTCAAGGGGTTCAAATCGCAAATGAATCATAACAATAAGTTCCTGATGCAGAACGTTGCAACAGAGGAAGGATTCCACTGAATACTTCAACCTCTGAATTACTCAAGCCATATAAGAAGTCAAATATACGGCCACTTTCAATCACTCTATCATTCGAATATTCAAATTTTGAAATTTGCAAATCTGATCATATAATCCAATATATATAAAACTCAAACTTTGTAAGGTATTCGTGAGGTTGTTCGTTCGTTATAGAAACGCCCGCCAATTTACCGATTGAGCTGGAACTTTGCAATGGTACGTCTTCGGAGTTTGTTTAGCGCTATGTACCTCTGCGGTGATTCGTTGGGTCATTGTATTGGTTTATCGATTTGTTTACGTATTTCTATAAAAATTTAAACTTTTCATGTTCTAACCGCTTTCTACCATGATCATGTAAAGGAGGGCGGCGAAGCTCATTTGGTCTCAGGATCCCTAAGATGCGGTGAACTGAAATGAAGATGTCCCAAGGTACGTAATCCACAAAGAAGGAGGAGGGGGTCACGCTTTAATACTATTTGTGCTGGGACCAAAACAGCATCTACCTTTTCCAATAAATAATGGCCCGGACTGGACTGGGAAAGCCGCTAATATCTGGATAAATCAGCAAATCGAATAATCTTGGTGCGGATATCTTCGCAAAGTTGATTATTCGATATTGGTCGTTCGATGAAAATTTGTGGTCGTTACAACTACAGTGAGTACTATCAAATGTATAATTTGACTCAAGATAAACTTTAAAGGATCCATGGCGACGAATTCCTCTGACAGACCTGTTTTTTGGATTTCAATCATTTCGAAGGTTTTTATACCGTTTTGAAAAAACACGCATATGGCGATTACAGTTCGAAAGAATCGTCAGAATAATCATGTGAAATGCTTTGCACACAATACGCTGTGTGTGTGGACTTCATTAGGTCGGTGAGAAATCATCTTCAATAATGGATTCTGTGGCAATAACAATGATTTATGTTCGTGATTTGGTCGCAATTCGATAGCCTGAATTTTTAAGCTAATTACAGATGCATGACTGCATGCCTAAAACTTGCAGGCAATTACTGAAAATGGTAATTGATTGATTGTCGCTCGCGCTACATCAAGTGTCTCCGGATATTATTCTAAAGAAAGGGGTGAAAATGCATAATTATTAGTTTGTGCACACTTGAGATTTTATTACCAGTTGGTTTGGTCTTTCATCAGTTTAGTGTTCGTCTTTACTCTTTTGTCTAGAGTCTGACGAACCACATTTAGGAGAAATTTTGCAAGAGTTTAAATGAAATTTGTATCTTTGCGAATATGAACAAGACGGTCTACGCTTAATCAATGTAGTGCGGTATGATTGTCGCAATTTCTTACGAAATTATCCACAATCCCTCTATGTTGCTGAAGAGATGACGTAGCGGAATGTAAAAGAAATAAGCAGCTGACACCTTCTTTAGCGTCGAATACAATGAATTTTGTAGTTCTCGGAGATTGAGGTTGTTTGTTTTAGAGTGATTCACGGCAAGATATGCGATAAGACACCGCGGCTGATGATAATGATAACGTAGCACGATGGGTATAAATGTGCCTGAAGCTGAATGTGTGGTCCACTCAACACTTCACGTCTTCTTGCTGCAGCATCGATCATGGCCGCTCCAGGAGGATCTCAACAATCAACTGCGTCAGCAACTCCAGCCAGCGTGCCAGCTAAGTCACCAGGAATGCCAGAGAGCCCGACGACGAAAGCGAAGTTGAACCCTCCGCTAGTCAAGGGAAAAGCTCAGGTCAAACTCAAGGGACCAATCAATGTAGGAATAGAAGTGAAAGATTCTAAGGTGATTAGAATTCCCTGCGTGGAGTGGTAGAGATGTGAAACACCTCTGCTTCTCAGGTACGCAGTATACAAGCTTTTTCGCAGCTGATCGGATACCTTTATGTGGGAGATGTGATCGTTTCCGTCAATGGATCGGTGAGTAAACCAAAACACCTTGGTAGCCATGTCAGTGCCATTTATTTTAGAAGGTAACGAATACACAAGAGTTTTCTACGGCAGTCAATGCAAATCTGCCAGGAACAGTGGTAATAGACTATCTCAGAGATGAAATGTGCACTTTTGTCATGAAGGTGGGACGGAATCTAGTGTATAAATCACGTGACTCTGCCTAATTACAGCCATTACCTCAAAAAAGACCAGGCTACGATCAGTTTGAAATCACTCTTGTATGGAGATCTGGTGGAACTCCGATTGGACTATTGATACATAGAGTTCGACAGCCTGCTCTTTTCACTTTCTTTCCATAACATTTGCATCACTTACAGGATTTCTCCGGAAAAGTAGTGGTGGCGATGGTGGAGAGCGGCTGCACAGCATCAAAAGTTGTCAAACCAGGAGACGTGTTGTTGAAAGTAAACAGCGTTGACATCAAGGACAGAGATGTCGCCAGAAAAGTCAGTTTTGCTCAATGCTTACAGAGTGCTCTAACGATTACATCTCAGCTAATTATGGGCAGCATCAACTATTCAAAGAAGGTGAAACTCACTCTGGAGCGCTGCAGTCTGCCGTCGGCAGGACAAAGAGATGTAATAGCTCCTCCGCCTGTCCCAAAGCCCACAACTCCTCCGGCGGTGTCTCCTGTGGCCAGCAGCGCAGCGCAGCCGGAGCAGCCAGTGCAGCCGCCGCAGTCAGCACAGCCAGCGCCGGCAAAACCAGCGCTATCGCCGGCAGCTCAGCCAGTTCCAGTAAGCTTCTTTGAGCATTTTTCCAGCTTTACCAAATACGTTTCAGGCACAGAAAACATCCTCTGTCCCTAACCTCGCTATCCCTCCGGTGAACACCAAGGTGAGCTTTAACTCTCGCAGTATGTCCTAGCACTTCGTATTTAGGTAGACGTACCGTTGCCAGCGGATGTGCTTGCAATATTAGAGGCGAATAAGAATTTTTACCTCACCCCATGCACTTTACCTCCGTGCCTCAAGAAGAGTAAAGAGGTGACCACACCAAAAGAAGGTTGGTTGCTTCACTGTTATCTATCAAAACAGAGAAAATATAAAGCCCCACAACTGATGACAACGTGTTAAGCACATCTGGATATTCCACAAGGAGCATGCACTGAAGCGATAATTCCCTACGATCCCTCACCAAAACCACTGAAGATGACCCCAAAGAGGGTGGGATCATGAACAAAAGATATACTGAATTGATCGTAAACAATTACAAATTAATTTTTTATAATAAATCGTGGTGAATGTTTGTGTGGGAATTTCAAATCATATGGATTACAGGTTGATCTCATCTTTCTTTTAGTAAGATGCAAGGTCGGAAAGTGACTCTGACACTTAATGCGGACAACCTCGGGCTTTAAATAATAAATTGCGGGGATTTTCGCAGCATCCGCGGGTCAGCCGGAGGAGACTTGTAATAGTCAAAGTGTCATCAATCTATTATATATTCACATTTATAATAAATTTGATAGCTGAAATGCGAAGCCAAGCGCTTCAAGCAGCTAACAAGCGAATGCACAGTAGAATGTGCGAGACTACCGAAATTAAGTAGCGCTACAATGGGTAGACTCAGTCACCATAACCAACTAATAACGCTGTACCAGAATGCCATAGATGTGGTCTTAAGCAGTTTCGAGTAGTATTTCTTATTTGCTTCTTACAAGTTGATTGATTCAACCAATATCCATCATACTGATTTTTTTTGGTGAACAGCTGAATGGAGCCTAACATCTGCTATTCTAGTTTTCTCCGGGCTAGTGTTTAACATGAGATTTTACGACTTTAAACTGCTTGAGAGTAGCACACTTTTAATTGTTTTGCTCTTTTGTTTAGGAGGAAAGATGTTGCACATATAAGCATCTGAAAGAGCTTCCAAGCTTTTTCAAAGCGTATGTCAACTGCTCAAATCCGAAGTATAGCCGTACAAGTTTAGGAGATGAAAAAGTGTGTCAAAATTTCTCCGAAGCATTAGTTCAAGGATGGGAAACGAGCAGCAAGCCTTTGCCGGAATGATAAGCGGGTGCTTACTTGGCTAATGTTGATCGAAACAAAAGTCTCGAAACTGTAGGAGACAACTACCCCTCGCTCATCCGCTAACCACAATAGATGCAAATATCGGCACTTTCGGACTCTGTTCATGTTGCCCAACATAGGTGGTAAAAACAAATATTTATTTCTTCAATTATTGGTGTTTGCCGGTGAATTTCCTCAAAACAATAACTACCACCAATCCGTTTCTGTTTCTTCTTTATGGGCAATCACGAGTTTCAGTCATGTATGTACCAATGATTATCTCATCAGTACTTGAAGCTTTTTCGTATCTGTAATAATAACTAAATCACTAACAGCAGAAACGCTGAATTTTTCCCTTACCTTAGACAAGCCTGAAAAGGACTTCTTAGAGTAAACGCTTCATTATCCTCTTGATCTATAGGTTTGCCATCTTCCTGAACTACTCCCATTGGTAACAAGAAATATTTTCTCCATATGTCGTCTGCCTGAACAGAAGATCTGTTTTAGAAGAAGTAGCTAATAACAGCATAGATTCAGGTGGAGCCCTTTTCCCAAGTGAACTTCATACCCGTGTGGTAAAAATTACAAAAAATGAAAGTCCTACCGCTACAAGTACGCCTTCTTCGATGTCAGCACATCCAGTAAGGTATTCTTCGCGATACAGAGCCGATGCCACAAAGGAACTTGAACCCGAATATCAGCGCAACTCAGGAGGTCATAAATCCATACCTGTATAGGCGAATACCCGTACTTCTCAACGAGTCGGTGTGCACCAGTTGGCTAATTTTCACCATCCAAATATATTGATCAATAGTGGAAGCCAAATCTTCTGCGTTTTCGTCCACTTCGAAACCAGGGCGAGCCACCAAGTAGCAATGTGCTGCACGGTTCTACTCATTTTGTTTAAAGTATTTTTTCTGATTCTTTCCTTTACTTTTTCGGACATGAATTATTGCTCTGTCCGCTCCACGCAAAGAAAAGGATATTCGTACTACTCTGTACATAGACATCAAAACACACATAAAAATGAAAAGCGCTCTGAGTATGAACTTTTACTTGATGAGTTTGCAAGCATTTCGAGTAACTTCTGCACTTTAAATACTTCTTCGAACGTCACAACGCGCCTTCCCTTTTTCAAGTTAAATTATTACAAGCACGCGAAAATTCCAACTCTCGATGCTATGCTCCTTCATTCGGAGAAACTTTTGTCTGGCATCCTCGAGTACAATCGTGTAATTCTAATCTTACCCTCTCTTCTCTGAGACGGGACATTTCCCTCGCAACTTGTCCACTGCTCCCAACGCAGCTCGATGTCAAGGCCGGGATCAAACGTTGCTGTAGGCATCTTCAGCGGAGGTACATTGACCCTGTAACAATTTTATAAAAAATGATTTGATTTCCATTTATAATCTGTTTTTTGAAAAAAGCAAACCACTTAAAGAATGACCTAGGGTGACAGAGCAATTACCATGTTCAAAACATAGAGGAGAAATTGCGTAGTATATAATCTGTGCATTTGTGCGGCAGCGAATGGAATTTCAATTTTATAAAAAGGTTATTAAGATACCCGTGATCGATGTGCCAACCTGCATCCATCTAGAGAACACTCAAACGTTTTATTGGTTGCATTATGTACTCCGACGATGGCAACTTCCTGAAAAGCGAGGTCAGAGCTTAAAGGCACCGTCTACCCAGATTTTCGACTTCCATGTTTTTGTCGTTTCAGGGCCTTCTCATGTCTCTGATTCCGAATATGAAGTCGAGAATGCTCGAAAACCCCGACAATCCCCGTTCCGGAGAACCCACAGGCCGGCTTTCCAGAACGGTGATTGGATGGGCGCGCACAAATGGGCGGGCATGGATGGGGGTCCTTGTGCATCTTCGCTATTCCGAAGCGATTTTCTCGCTTCCGAAGCGGCATTTTGCGCCGCGACTTGGGCATTGGATTGATAGAGGGCCCTACTATTATGCTGCCGAAAGCTCAACACCCCCAACTTAGGGTGGACGGTACCTTTAACTATACGCACTCTAATGCTAAGTACGTAGATTTGTACTTTGAGCTTTTTTTCTTATATTTTTTGGAAGTTTTAACCCCCCGATAACTAGGACAAGCCATAAACTAGCTTGCTCTCATTTTACACTGAGAATCACTAGGGGTTTGCAAACGTTATAAATTCTATGATGAAAAGTCCATTTTGCTTAGAAGTACAATTCTCTAGAATTCTATTGAACTTCAATTTCTTGCAAAAAATTTCCCTTACCTTGTATCCGCCGCAGAAGGATCCCGAAACACAGTGGGTGGGTTTCTCGTCACGAAATGTCGGCTGGAAACGAAATCGCCAATTGAATGAGGGCATGATGTGCGTAGTAGCTTCACCACATCCGTCCCCTTAAATTTTTATATCTCGGATCTCACTGGCTTTTGTCAGATGCACCGCCAACCATATGCATCAGCTGTTTCTTTTGTTATCTTGCTATCCACGATTGAGACCGGTGGTATCATCGCGAGCAGAACGTAGAAAACATTCGTAATTCCTAGCGATAGTTCATCATAACAAAAATAAACTCCCTGTGAAGTAACACCAGCCTAAATTCATTGCTATATGATGTTCGGAGAAATGATATGACGCACATTTAGTATCGAAAGCTTGCCATTTCTTTGTAAAAATATTGGCGCAACCATTTCAATCCTTGCGTTTCCATTATTCATCGCGAGATTGACCATTTTGTATGCAGGAACATCGTTGCTTTTGCTAAAACATGCACCATATTTTTTCCAGCTAGTTTTGTAATCTACCTGTGATGTTTTTCGACATCATTTTCCACTATATCGTAAAGAGCTTTGTTCATTACAACGTTCAGCTGCAAAATTCTTTCTTAGGAGCGCCACTGCCAAATGAAATCGTCATAAATTGACAAGTCTAGAGACCTGCGGGGCTGTGAGAAATTCGATCATATCTTCTGCCATAGCCCAGTACTTTACTTTCCCGTTGTAAGCCATGGCCAATTCGCACATATAGCAGGGTAGGTCGACCCGTTCTCCCGGCCAGAAATAAACCGGTACTATCTAAAAATGGTGTACCCAGGGTGGAACAATTTGATATGCTTGAAGTATGGTATTCTAGGTACACATCGTAACGTACCGTAGCAAAGATAATTAAAAAACTTATCTGGAGAACATGGTCAGCACATTCTTTCAGGTGTTTGCTTTTTGACCATTCCAGTTCCCAATAACGTTTCACATCTTTTTCAATCTCTTTTTTGGACCATTCCTCCGGCGGAGGTGGCACCCAATCCAGATCGCGAACCTTCAAGTGTGCTCGGATTTTGTTTCTGAGGAAGCCTATTTGCCATTTGCAGAACTGGTTCTTGGAATATTCAGAGAAGCAATTATGTTTGCAACATACATACGCTGCATGATAGCACTAATTTACGAGAACTTGAATACAGTATGATCAATATAGCAGTGGCGGTGCCAGGAATTTCGGACCGGAGGGGGGGGGCGGCAAATTTTTTTTTCAAATGAAGGTGCGTGGCGTCAGCCACGCCTCCGAAAATTTTTTGGAGTGCTTCTCAAAATTTTTGCGGGTCCATAACCCCTAAAATCTTGAAAAAGGGGGCGTGGCGTCAGCCACGCCTTCGAATTTTTTACAAGGCTAAATTTAAAAATTTTAAAAATGATTTTAATCATTTACAAGAATAAACAAGTCACTTGCACATTTTTACAATCCATGTAAGTAAATCTCAAAAAATTCGCGACCCATTCTCGCTGAGTTTCACTTTTCGTTCAAAACAGCTTCTAATGTTTGCTATTATGACAGTGTACTTATTTCTGTTTTGACATTGAAGATGACATTGATAACAACATTTTAACGTTTAACGCTGTCAACGCAGATGAACTCACGAAGTGCGTGAGCGGATGAACTTGTTATAAACTTTGGTTATTATACTTCACACCAACTTGAAGGTAAACAATCTTCAGCTTCGCAAAACAAGGCAAGCGGAAGTGAGATTGACATGCTGACCATGAAACTGATACTCATCCGCACAGTAGGGCCGTTTTTGCGCGTTAAAGGCAGTGTCTGGACAACGTGAGGGTTTCCGCATTTTGATGGCATGCATGCGAAAGTCGCCCTGACATGCCATCGCGCAAGAGTGAGGCCATAACGTTTGAGCAGAAGCAAGAAATATGGTCGGAAAGCTGGAGGGATAAAGCCTTGGGGCCAGGACTCCACACCTGTTTGATTCCTGCTTTGGGCTAGAGGAACGAACTCCGCCCAGAATCCGGCATGAGTCCGTTCCGAACTTCGTTTTTAAAAACGAAGTTCCCCTTGACTTTCGCAAAAATTTACGAAGTCTCCTTCGACCTTGAAGGCACCGTCCACTCAATTCCTTCCATGTTTTTGCTTGTTCCGCGCCTTCTTCTTTTTGCTGTTTTTGTTTTTGTTTCGGGGCCTTCTCGTATCCCTAATTCCGAATATCAAGTCGAGAATCCTCAAAAACCCCAAAAATTCCAGTTCCCAGAACTTGCATGGCGAGTTTTCCGGAACGGTGATTGATTGGTGCGCACGGATGAGAGCGAGGAACGTCACGTCCACTTAAAGGCAGTGTCCGGGCAACAACTCGATTTCTAGAAAATCCACTTACCGGGGGTTATCCGCAACGCTGAATCCGAAAATCCACATTAGAAGGCGCGAAAACGGCGAGAACATGCCGCACAGTGCAAAATTCGACGGTCACTGCCAAGGCAGAGACGCAGAGTCGCTTCGAGACCCTACATTTTAACTGTGGCGGCATGCGTACTCTGCCGCATAGCAGGAATTCGGACAGCTCGGAGGACCCCGCCCCAAGGCGTAAGTTTCCCCACTTTCTGGTCGTTTTTCTTGCTTTAGGTCGAGCGTTATGACTCGCACTTGCGCGATGTTGTGTCTGAGGGGGGGGGGGCACTCTCGCATGGCACTGAAATTCCAGTACCCACCTCGTGCCCGGACACTGCCTTCAAAGGGGAGGAGCCAACGTGGCGAATCCGTCATTTGGGCGATTTACGAAGCAATTTTCTTGGTTCGGAAGCAAATTTTAGCAGCGCGAGTTGGGGAAATAGACAGTTGGGGATCCCACTACTATTAGCCATCAAAATCTTATCGACCCCATTTTGGGTGGACGATGCCTTTAACACGTTTCGGACCGCGAAATCGCGCGCGGAAAGGGTACTTTCAGCCGTTAGCCAACAAAGGGACCTTAATTCGTAGATTGTGTGCTATATCTGTTATCAGCATATCAGATAAGATCCATACCCAGAGTTCTGAATGAATTCGAAGTGTTTGAATTTTGTCGTCTGAGAAGGACTTCTGTGCTTTTTCAAAAGATACGAACAAGAACTCAGTTTCTAATTGTATCCGAAAGTATCTATGTTGTACACGATACACATCATTTAAACTACGGTTTTTCTTTTTGTATTGAAAGCTAAGAGAAGCTGCGACGTCACACGCGTCGTTCGCGTTGCCGCACTTCGTTGCAACTGATGTTCGATTTGTCCTTATATCTCATGAACAAATATCGATGGCACAGCTCTACAGACCTTTTCGAAAAGTAGGAGCTTAGGCCTTTGACTTATAACCTTGGACAAAAAGGAAGCCTTCTGTGAATGTTGAAAAGATCCTTCAAAGATGCGTGCTGCATCATCTGCAGCAGTGGTCCGAAACGTGTTAAAACCGTATCTGTAAAAAACCCTCAAAAAACAAAACATCGACTAAAAAAACGTCGTAATTTTTTGCGTCTTTTTGGCCACAAAAACGATATCCCCTTTGCTTTTTCGCCCCAAAGGCGAAGCTCGTTTCCATACGATCTGTGCCGGACCCTGACTCCGCCATTTCAAACCACTTCGACGGACTACTGGTCCTGAGATTACATGCAACAGCATTGCAAGAGAACCATCTGTCCGTGGAGACGGCCCAAAACTGTTCGCGCTTTCTAATGTAAATTTTCGGATTCAGCGTTACGGATAACCCCAGGTAAGAATTTCCCAAAAGTTTCTTCCTTGACCTGCATTCAAAGGCAGTGTCCGGCAAAAGTCGATTTTAAGATTTCGTGCTTTTCCGGGCCTATTTGCTATGCTGAATCCGAAATTCCTCTCTGGAGAGCGCAAAAACGGCGAAAAAAGGGCTTAACACATTGACGACAAGGCCGATTTTTCGATCACTGCCCCGGCAAAAGTCGATTTTAAGATTTCGTGCTTACCCGGGCCTATTTGCTATGCTGAATCCGAAATTCCTCTCTGGAGAGCGCAAAAACGGCGAAAAAGGGCTTAACACATTGACGACAAGGCCGATTTTTCGATTACTGCCATTTCGGACAGGAGCCTTTTTTTGCTCTGCCAAACCTACGACCCACGGGTGGGTCGTAAGTTTGGCAGAGCAAAAAAGGCTCGTATTGTCCGAAATGGCAGTCTTTTTGTAAAGGTCCAGTATATGAATCCAGAACTTCCTCAAGGAGGTTATCGGATGCTGATTACGATAATGGTACTCATTTTATTTGTTAGGACCTCAGTATAGGGTTACGGTAGTCATACGGTAGGCGGCAAGAGATCACGAATTTCTGCGAAAATTTGTGCTTTGGGGCTATCGAAGGTGCTGATTACGGAGATGACACTTACTTCACTCGCTAAGGCCTTAGCATGTCAATACGAGGTGCAGTCGTTGTTTGAAGCATTTTTGCGCAGACTGTTTCAGTAAACATAAGTGCACCACTCTGAACTGATTTATCACCTTTGCCTTATGTCATGTCTTTTTGTGCTCATGTGTGTAATTGAAGCTCCTTTACTTACTGCATGCAACCGAAGCTAAAGATTTTTCATTTCTGAATCACTTCTTATGATGGATTTGCTTTCACTAAATAAATTATATCTGTGTTGTATGAGGCAGACGAGAAGAACAGACGAAAAGTCATCTTCAAAGTGTTATCTGCATTTGATGTGCATGCAAAATATCACACGCAAACCAAGGCAACGCTGCATAAACAATTCGAGGTCAAAAAGTAAGCTTTGGTGATCTAGGATATCATATGCTAGATTGCCATGGCTCAATTCTTCGTGTTGTGCAGCAAAATGACCTGTTATGATGCAAAAAGCTATGATAAAAAAATGTCCGTCTATAAGCACGTGCACATAAAAAATAGGATGAAATCCCATCATTCTACACTTCCCTGAGTGAGATTATGCCCTCGTGCGCTGCCTACGGTATACCTGCCGTAATTCTAACATACAGTGACCCGAAGCCGGACTATGGCGATCGCAGCATCGTCTAGGTATCTCCAACCATATGCTAGAATTCAATGGAGTTCTACCGTAAACTGGCAAAGTTAGAGCTTTCGAAAATTTACGACCCACCGGTGGGTCGTATTGTCCGAAATGGCAGGACACGTACGACCCAAGTGGGTCGTATTGTCGTCAGTGTGTTAAAGGGTGATGGAAATTATCAGGTGGGCGGGGTCTTCCTCACTGTGGATTCATGCTCCCAGCTTCCGGAGCAATCTTGCCTGTTCCGGTTTCAAGACACGCGTTCGCAGTTGACCGGTGGCGATGACAGGGCGGCTAAAGGAATTGGAAAGATTGCTCCGGAAGCTGGAAGCATAAATTCACCGTGGGGAAACCCCTTCCCTTGCTGACTTCCCTCCTGTGTTGAAGCCCTTTTTGCCATTTTTGCGCTTTCCAGTGTGCCCGGCTAAGCACAAAATCTCAAAATCAACTTTTTCTCGGACACTGCCATTAAAGCACATACATTGTATGAAGTCAAAATCTCGCTATAACTTGCTAGAGGAATTATTGGACATGCGGTTTGCAGAAGTCTCTACGGCTGTTTGCAGAAACCTTTACGTAAGGTTACAGTGAATTTTAGATTCCATCTACCATCTACACCGTAAACTCACAAAAACGGTCATTATGTGAAATACTCATTAACATTAAGATACTTATACCGCTTTATAAAGCATTACCCTAAAATCCGGCATATAAGAACGGACTTATCTGCAGTTTTGGCAGGAAAATCGATGGAAAAACGCCGCAAAAGGTCTCACAGATAAGTCCGCCTAAATCCTATCGCAGATACGTCCGTCTGTCCTGAGCATGAGCAAGCGAGACCTAGGAGCACAAACGCGCGCGACCGCCCGCGTAGCTTGCCGGTGTAGATTTAAACAAGGCCGCGAAATCGCCTGAAAGGAAGAGCCAAAGTATTCGACAAGCCGTGCAGACTAGTTGCTGACAGTTTCGCCGAGGATTTGTCATCATATACGCTGGATAGGTGAGTTCTTTTCTTAGATATAACATTTCTT